>VZRF01005026.1:633252-724779 GCA_013396875.1 Vireo altiloquus | reverse complement strand
TTTTATTTTATTTTATTTTATGCCGAGCAGTAGGCAGCTGCCTTGTGATAGAAACACCTTCCCTATGACCCCACACAGTGAGCGCCAAGGTGGGACTGACACACCCAGCTCACGTATTCATTTTTCTTGTAGACACCACTTTGTCTGTCCTAAAGCATGACTGGAGAGGGAAAAATGGGGGCACGTGGTAGAAATCTCCCTTGGGAAGCAGTGATAATTGCAGGGCCCGAGCTGCAGGCTGAGTCTCCCTGTTTTATTGCTCTCTCTGGCAGCCAAGAAGCTGGAGCTTTGGCCTTGACTTGGTTCCATGTGCTGGGATGTCCTTCCTCATCGTGTTTCAATAAAACGTAATCGCTTTACGACTTCCTCTTGAAAGAGATAAAAAAATCATTAAGACAAAAAGCTGGCGGCTCTGCGGCTGCACTGCGCCCTCGGCGCTCCCTCTGCCCCAGCCACCGCTGCCGGGCTTGCCCTTGGCTTGCAGGGCCAGGTGGCCTCGGGACCACCGAGCTGCTGGCCGGGCATGGCTGGACAGCCCAAGGGTGCCCACAGAGCACCGGCAGGCTGCAGGCAGGCAGGTGGCCAGGCCTGTACTATGGCCAGTGCCACTTCACGGAGTGCGGCTCCAGGTCGGGCAAGGGCAAAAGAAAAGGGAAGGTCCAAGGGCCTTGGGAGCAACCATCAGTTCACCTGCTCGGCAGATATAGCTGGAGCTGCCTGGCGGCTGCTGCGTAGGCAGGCTGAGTCACCCCTGCTGCTGGCCAGCTGCCCCAGCCCTGCTCCAGATGGGAGAACAAGGTTGCCTTTACCCAGGGAGAAGTGAAACCTGCCTTTTTAACAGCCGGGTGGGAGCTGGGACAGTCAGCACTGAGCCAGCAGCCTCCTCCCTTTGAAGGTCGGAGCTGAGATTCCGCTGCAGGCTCCCTGCCAGCTCCCTACAAGCACAAACCTCCTCCTTGCCTTCCCACTTCCTTTGCCCTGGGGTCCCAGATGCTCAAGAAAAGCTCATCGACCTCACTGCCTGCAGAAATCATTGATCACAGCCTGGTTTGTGGAGGGGACTGTTTTACACTGACCCACAACCTGTTACCTCCCAGAGAAAAGCAGTCTGCTCCCATGGGGACAGCTACTTCTCCATCCCAGTACCCAGCTTTCTCACGAGATGAAGGCTTTTTCCCCCTTTCTTCCCTCATTACTGCTGGATGAGAAATCACTTGATCCAAGACGACAGGCAGCAACTGCTTGTGGAGAATGAAAATAAACCCGCCTTCCTGCAGTTCAGGCTGGGGAACAGGGTGCTGTGTGCCAGCAATGCTGAGCAGCTGCCCTTCCCTTGGGACAGCCCCATCCTCCTCATCCTCATCCTCATCCTCCTCATCTGTGAGCAGCCACCACCGTTACAGCCTGGCTTTACACCATGAGAGGAGCAGCAGAAGCAGCGAGTGAGTCACCAAAGGGCCATAAGTGGTGGAATGGCTGTGGCTAAAGGGAATTTCTGGATGCAGGTGTGGTTGTGCTTCTCCTGCCCCTGGTCAACACTCAGTTTTCCCATGGAGGAGTCTCTACCGGCCCTTGACAGGCAAGTGAAACAGGAGCAGCCATGAGTCACCAAAGATAAAGGTCACACTCTTATCAGCCATGGGAGAGGCTGTGGGCTGGGTGTGCTGTGAAGAAATGTGTTCAGAGGCCAGCCAGAGCCGAAAATCCCAGTGCCATGGACACCTCCGCCCAGGGGACCAGCCCAGGGGGTGCTGGTTTTCTTCTTCCAGTGCCCATTTCCCAGCAGCATCCGGTGGTGATGATGGGTTTCAGTGGTGCCGTGGGCCAAGTGGCGCCGACAGGGTGGTTAAATGGGTGGTTAAATGAGCTGTGTGTGCTGCAGCACCCACACGGCTCCCACAGGGTGCTCAGCTGCTGTCACGCATTGCTGGGGCGGCCACAGATAAGTCCTGTCCTTCATGGCAGGAAGAACTCGCTGAAATCAAACATTTTTTTCCTCCTGCTCTCACATAGCTTCTCACTTTGAGGTCTCGTGTGGAAGGTTAAGGCTGGAGATGTGCCTGTGGGAGTCCAAAAAAGGCTTTTAGAAGGCCTTGGCAATGGCACAGGGCTGGCAGTGTCCGTGTCGGAAACTCCAGCCTCGTTTTCCAGTATTTTGGCCCAATGCGTGATTTGCTATTTGTGTCCTTTGGTTACAGCTCTTGCACAGCAGGCACAGTCATGGCCACACATCTCCCTTCTGGAGCTGCCCTGCCCGCAGCCTCTGTGGCCACTCACAGCCCACGACGGCTTTTGCTGCAGCCACGGATCCTGCAGTTCTGACCGAGGCTTTCCAATTATGGGAAATGTGTCCGGTTCCATGCCTGACTCCTGCTCCAGTAGGGCCGGAAGAATGACTTAGTCATCCTGGCTGCCTGCCAAACCATTTAACTCGTTTTGCTCCGTTTGGAGGTTATTTCCAGGCTCCAAAGGCCAGCAGGAGTGCACACTTCAAATGTCCCATAGTCAATAAATGGATTGAGGAAACAAGGAATTTAAAGCAGTTTATCCCTGCTGTAGCAACCCTGGTTGCAACACCTCCAGGCAAGCTCAGATAAACCCATTCCGGGTAGTAAATGGCAGTCAGGACCACCTGTCCTTGGCTGAAGAGAAGACCCCTCTTCTAAAGGACACCAGTAATTTGGGATTAGTAGCTGAACTTTTGTGATATTTGTCCCAGCCAGCTCTCAGTGATTATCCCACAGGAAAAAGGTTTCTGTGTTTTAGGCTATCACACAGCATTAGAAAGGTCTTAAGTTTTCAGATCAGTGCAAATAACTTCCTCCCCTGCAGCTGTACCAAACACTGGGGAGCCCCACTGAGCTGACAGAGGATGAAAAGGGGAAAGTATGGGATCCAGTTTCCAGGGAAAACCCCTGGGAATGGGGAGCAAAGCTACCCTCAATAAAGCAGCAGGATGCCCTTGTCAGGACATCTCTGTCCTGCTCCCCTGATCCTCTGTGCCACGACTGCATCCCCCTAGCTCATCACTCAAGAGCTTTACCCTGTGTGCTGGCTGCCCTGCCTCCAGGGAAATCTATTTTTGGCTCGTCCCTGGGGAGCAGAGCCTGGCCAAGGTTACGTGCCAAGCACCCTCATTTCCTCCTCTTAACTGCCTCCCTGCTTTATCACAAACTTTCTCACTTAATCTTTTTTTCCATTCATAAAAGCTCCAGTCACTGGGCTTCCACGCTGCCCCTGGGCCACCGAGCCACCAGGCTCAAACCCATCTCTTAAAATGCTGGCTTTTTGCTCCCTCCACAAAACACCCAGAAGTTTCTTCAAACCCATTTCTCCCTGCCACCAAATCGTAGTTTCTCTAACAGAGCAGAAAAAAAAAAATCAAATCCTCAGCTTTTTATGGCTCAGGATTTCCCTTTCACACCTCCTGGCTCAGCCAAGCGACACAGGGACCACCAGGAGGAGAGGAACACCATCACTGATGCTCGCCCAGCCCCGGCCCCAGCTCTCAGCCCGGTGGGACATGCCCTGAGCTACTCATTGCAAATATTTGCCCAGGTGGGGCCAAGTGTTTGAGCATGAGGTGGGCTGAGTAACCAGCAGGAAAGAAGAAGGTTTGACTTTTACATTTTAGCCCCATTGGCAAATATTAACTCGAGGAACAAGCGGGCTCCTGCTATCCCTGGCTGCACGACAGGGACAGGTACAAACTGGGAGGCACGTGGAGTTTATAAAGACCAACATCCACAGATCAGGACTGTTGAACTCACCCCAAACCCTTTTATTTGGTGGTTGAAGTGGGGAAACAAATCAGTGATGGGTTAGATCTGGGAAGGTCAATCAGAACTGGAAAAATACACCTTGCTGATTCCCGTTCTCCATTTTATCCCACGTTTTTAGGACTTTTTTTCTCTCCTGTGTCTTTCAGATTTCACTGAAAGACCTGAAGCTGATGCCAAGAGAGTATTTTTGGCTTTTTAGTCCACCATATCAGCCACCCATATCCCCCAGCCTTCCTGATCACTGCCAGCCAGGCAACAGGGCATCCTCAGCTCCCGCTGGCTGCACCAGCAAAGACCTGGCCTTGGGCAGAGGTTTAGTGGGGGAGCAGCAGAGTGATTGTAGCAGGTAAAGATCACAGCAGTGGAAACACTGGCAAGGAGGTAAAAGCTTGGGAGAGACTAAACCCTCGTCAAACTGCTTCCCTTCACACCCACCACAGTGCAGTGTGCTGGCTTCAGAAAGAAAAATTGGCAGCCAAAGCACAATGTGAAATGCAATATCAGCTCTAGCACCTGGCCTGCCACACACACCCCAGCTGTCCAGGAGGGAAAGGATGCTCTTTTCCCTCCAGCTACTTCCCACAGCCCAGACACTGCTGGGAATGATGCACTGGAGGAGTTCCTTTGTGATGGATTCCCAGCCCTCCTGGAGACAGGAAACATCCCAAAGCTGGATAAGTACCATGACCTCGTATTACCCCAAACTCCCTGAAGTTTGCTGATGTTATGGTTAGACAGTCCTGTGATCCTTTTCAGTGTTTACTCTAAAAGTTTATACATTGTTAGTTTAAAAAAAAATAGGCAAAATTCAGAATGCGGGGGCAGGAGGAAGCGGGGAGCTCAGTCCTGTGCTGTCAGGACAGCCAGGTGAGGACACGTGTCACCTGATGCCTGTGTGACACGGGACATCCTGGCACTTGTCAGAGCTGGACCTGCCACAGTCTCCACACACAGATCAAGACAAAGATGGTTAACAGGCACTTCCCGGATCTTGGCAGATTTCGAAAGGACAGGTAATGTGGAGCAGTGACCTGCGGTGTTCGATGTCAGCATTTTCTGCAAGGCTTGGCCTTTCACAATCTCTGGTAAAAGCCATTGCTGTAGCGCAGCAGGGTAATAAAAGCCTGGCTGGCGGCAGGCAGGCAATGTCAGGCTGAATGGCATGAGCTGAAACCACCAGGGACTTCCTATGCAAAGAGCCCATCAGTGTCAGGCCAGGCTGAGGTCTCAGACATTTGTTACTGCTGCTGCAAAATAAAGACATCCCAAATATTTGTCCCAGCGGACTTAGTATGGGAAGCTGAATGCTTCAGCACGAGAATGTCCCATCATTTTAAAACTGTGAGCTGTAGCCTAAACCATCCCCTGAGCTCACTGGACATGGGAAAATGTTGACAGCGTTCAGAGGGGTCAGTAAATAACCTCATAGTTCAGGGCAGTGCTTGGCAAGCCCCTGGCTGGGCTTTCCATTCCCTTGGCAGAAAGGGAAGTACTGAGTCACCATGGGTCCCACGGCAGCCAGGCTATGGGACTTTCTCCTCCCCACTGACGTCTCAGGGTATTCATGGCTCCACCACGATGCTCAGCAAGCTGCTTTGTGAAAATAACTGTGAGAACAGGCTGTATCGAGGTCTACCAGCATCTAAACAGAAGTCCTGGACCAAAGCCAGGCTGTGGGGTCAATACCTTCCTCACCTGCATGAAGATGCATCCAGGCTCCTCCAAGCCAGGCACCTTGCAACAACTTTCTGCCTGTTGTATTTCTGCCAAATGGGCTTGAAATTGGGCCAAGAGGCTTAAAGATATGTGTGTTAGGAGGGGGACCAACAGCTCAAAAGACCAGATAACACAAGACTTCTTTTCCCATTTTTATTTTAGCAACCAAATTGAACACCTACACATTGTCCCAGAGTGGGGAACACACTTAACACATTGTCATGCCGAGATTGCTGGGAAGAGGCAGAGCAAAACAGCCCCTCTCCCCTGAGTTTTTAATCCCAGTATGGAACTTGATTGCCTGGAGTCCTCCAAAGAAGGTTTGATTTGGCACATTCCCACCCTTATTTGGCTGTCTGCTGCCGAGCACAGCCAAGGACCGGCTTACGGGAAATGACATCTTTTCTTCCCAGCCCCTCACAACTGCTCCATGACTGTCTGCAGCAGTTTACAACATGTAATGGTACCACACTGAGTCAGTGGGATGAGACATCTCAAGCTTCTCAGGAAAAAAGAGTCTTAGTCAGATATAAATATTAGTAAATTGAGCAAGATGGGTTACGTGCTATTGCTGATTAATCCATAGCTTGCGTATGGCACTAAAGAAAGAATCTCACAGATTGAACAAAGAGGCTTCCTCTGCTGCCCTTGTTTAAATTAACCCAAAAGCTCCAGCCCTGCTGCGTATCTTTTACTGTAATCACTTAACAAACAGCCTTGGTGGCCTTCATCCCCCTGGCTGAAACCTTTCCAAGTGAACTGCCCCCAAGAGAAGAGCTCCTTCACCTCAGCTTGGCCATCTTGGAGCGATGTAGCTGGGCTCCCTCTGCATTCACAGAAAGACCTGAACACCCCCAACAGAGGCTGAGGCCTCCTCAGATGGGCATCTCCATCATGGGCAGCTGGCCCTGATGTGCTCCACACCCATCCAGGAGGTCCTGCTTGCAGAGGGACTGGCACCCACCAGCTCACCAGGGGAGTTTGGAGGGACCCAATGGCACCAGTTTGTCCCGGGACATTTCTGAAGGAAGAGAATTATAAGGAACTAAAACCAAAAACTTCCCAAAGATACTCTGGAATAGTCAAAAAAAAAAAAAAAAAAGGGCAACAAAAAAACCCCAAACCCAAACATTTTAAGGAGTATAAAGATGTTAAAAAATGGAATAAAATGGGGAAAACCATGAAAAATCTCTGCTCATCACAGACTTTCCCCAGTAACAACCCACACTTTTAGTTTACAGCCATTTAGGGCTTTTTGAGTACAAGTTTCCTAGGAGACTCAATGGTCACTATAGTGAGCTCCAGCTAAATGTGCCTGTGGATACAGCTACTCCCTAATATAAACATGGAGGGCAGCGATTTACAATGCAAGACCATATGTTTCTCTGTTACTAATCGACTTCAGCTGCCAGGATTACAGTGTCAGCCCTGTAAACCAGCTTTTTCCCCTACAGATGTCATGTTGAAATCATTACAATAAAAGCAATTTGACAGCCTTCAGTCTCCACTTCCCTCTGCTGCTGAGAAGCCTGCATTAACACCGGCCAAATTAGGGGTTCTTCTCCAGGGACAGACCCCTGGGAGAGGAGATGCATGGCTCCAGGATTACAGAGGGACAATGGGAATAAACCCAAGACAGCTGCAGGAATGCCAGTACCCTGCAATGGCTGATAGCTGCAGCATGAGCTCCTCCATCTTTTGGGAGGGAAATGCAATGTTGGGGCCAGCTGGAAAACTCAGCAGGATAAATGCATGGCTAAATCCCACAAAAAAGCCAGCAGGTCCCACTGATGGGCATGTGGGGAAAGCTGCTGCAGAGTTAAATTGAGAAAAAATCCCCTTTTTTTAAAATTTTTCCTCAATGTGACCCCTCTCCATCCTCATCCTTGACCTTAAAGCAAGGTCTGGGCTGCTCCTGGCAGTGCCTGCATGGCTGTTATGTTTTGTTACCATGACTCACGTAGCTAAGGCAACCTGATGTTGCCAGGAGCAGGGTAAGTGATGCTTCATCCTTGGAAATGATGATCAAATCCCTCCTCTGGAGCAGGCGTTCACTTCAGAGACATGTGTCACAGCAGAGCCATTGATGCAGCCTGCAAGAGCTGGTGCCACCACCCCATCCATCGAGGCTCAGTGCGGCCACCCCACGCCCATAAAAAAATCCCTATACACAACACACACGTAAAAACATCCCCCCTCAGTGGTCCAGTGCTGTTCCCTTCTCCTGGGAGGGGCATGAAGTCACGCTTCCATGCCAAATTGCCATGTAGGCTTTTAAAAATGCCCCTAGTGGATTGGAAATTGCTTTGGGGCAAGGCATGGGGTGGTGCCAGCACCCCTGGCGAGCGTGGGAAGAGGGAGATGGCCATGTGGGACAAGACTCCTGTGGCTGAATGTCAGTCCATTTCCCATCACCTTCCCCTGCTTCACATGCCCCACTCTGTTATTTCCCCCCTCTTTCTAAGAACAGAGACAAACCCCTAAATTTTCAGATTCCTGGAGATGTCTTGTATTTGGGGGGCAAGGAAGGGTTGGTGCCTGATGACTTTATATCAAAGGCAGCCGTGGTAGCTGTTTTTGGGAGCTCACACACTGCTGAGGCACAGCCATGGTGATGTGCTGGGTTGCAAGAAAAAAAAAATCTCTCCTGTTCTCACTGATAACACAACTAAACCCAAACCAAAGGGAGCGACAGGTTCCTCCCAGCTGCCAGCCCCAGCTTGGACAGGAGCAGCAGCAGCATCTGAGCTGCAATCACCCAGAGCTCCCATTAGCTGCAGCTTGGTCGCAGCCCTTAATTATCAAAGTCTTGCACTACCTACACATCCTCACACCACCCTGTGACACTTGTCCCAAGCTGTGGTGCCAGGGTACCATGCAGGGCTGCCTCACCTCTCTTACCCCTCTCCCAAGGTGCTGAGGTGAAATCAGTGCCCTGCTGCCAGCTCTTCACGTAAGTTATTAACCCATATTATTCAAAAAATAGGGCAATATAAATATTTTTTCTTTCCTCAGGCAAAACTAACACTATATACTTGTATCAGCAGTGACCAGCTACCACGGCATGCAGTAGGATTAGGGTTGGGCTACTTACTTGTAGGCAATTTCCACGTTTCCTGGACCAGATTGCTCTGAGCTCCTTGCAGCTCTCCATTCTTTCCTGAGAAATGTTCCTGTAGGAGACTGCTCATGATTCGGCTCTGCTGCCCATTTTGGATTCAGCTACAGTCCCCTTTGCTTTCTGTCTCAGTAAATGTAATTAAATTTTAAAACCTACTTTACAGAATTTCTGCATGATCACAATGGCAGAGACCTAAAATTATGGTACTTTATTGTACTGGACTTTCAACTTATCATAGGTAAAAAAGTGGAACCTTTGTACAATGGTCATACGTTCAAAAGTAGGGTTCCTGTTCTGCTAGAACCTACCTTTTTCCACTGTGAGTAATTTTTTCCACTTTTTTTTTTCCTTTTTTTTTCCCCCTTTTTTTTAATTTTTCCTAGCAGTTTTCTAATTTGGCCAGCATTAAGGCAAGTTTACTGAGGCAGCAGTTGGGGGAGGCTTTAAATATTTCAAAATGATGGATAAATGCACAAGAAAAATCACTCAGATGAAAGCAAAAGCGGAAAAACAGAGACCAAAGTGGGCTGCTGACCCTGCATATACAAATACAAGTTTCATTTAAAAGGAAATTCAGGTTCTTTTACTGGAACTTTTGAAGCAAGGTGTGCACAAACACGCCAAGTCCTGTAGCCTTTCCACACCAGGAGCCTTCCTCCAGATGTTTCTTGTATGCTCCTGACTTTCTGCCTGTTTTGGTTTTTTTTTTGTTCTTTTTGAAGTGGTGTCCCATTTCCTGTGCATAAAGACCATTCCCTGTTTCATTTTGGGGCCAAATTAAAAATATCCTAATGATTTCTGCTTAACATCCAGCTCTGCTCCTGGTTGGCTCCAGCTCCCTTATTCTTATGGGGCCTTTTGGTCAGAAAGTTGTTTTACAGAGCAGACCAGCATCTGCCCTGAAAATGTAGATGTGCAGCCTAACTGTAAATCAGTCTGGGCTGTTCCCCTCACTGAAACAAAATAAATCACATTGAAAAGTGAGATGCAGTGTTGGCTCTCAGGGAAAAGCCTGCAGCTCTTCACATGCCAGGGCACAGCTCCACATATGTTCTGCAGCCTCTCCCCTACCCCACAAGCAGTGACGGCCACCGTGGTCTTCCCAGAGCAATTCCCAGCCCTTCCCTCCCAGAAAAGCTCAGCCAAACCATATCTGGCTCTTTCATCAACCCCGGGAGCATCACACAGCCCCCACGTTTTTTCTGACCCTCCCCACAGATGTGCTCGCTGCAGTGAATTATCAAAGCGTGGCCCTATACTCCAGCAGATGAGTGATTTGCAGCGGAAATGGGTTTGGCTCCAGCTCTGATTTGTTCCCGGGAAATGGGCTTCTGACCCTGCCGACGTCCCTGGGAAGGCTGCCAACCTCTTCAAAGGGGCCAGGCCTTGCTTAGAGCGCTCACCTCTGGCGTTTGGCTCGCAGACGCCTCTCGAGGTGCCGGTCGTTCAAGGAAGGCAATGGAGGAGAGCAGGGCTCAAAGTCCAAAGGGTGATGCTGCACATGGTATGTACCTGAGCAAATACTGCTGGAGAAACGGCGTGAACAGGTTCATTAAGCACAGCCCTGCCCTTGGCTGCAGCATCAAGGCAATGGTTGGGAAGCTGGATCAGCCTTGTGTCAACTGTCGTGAAGGAATGACAAATGAAAGGTGTCCAAGAGGAAGGGACTGCAGGCTCACACGTGCCTCTTAAATATCACCTCCAGCTGCCACAGCCTTTACTGCCTTCCCCTTGGCACGGTCACTGCCTGGGCTATAACTCTGGTGCCTTCCCTGGAGTGGGGAGTGGGCTAAGGGGAAGAAAATGGGAAAAATCCCATTGGATGGGATAAAAATAAGGGGAAGCAGTGTTTATGCAAAACTGGAGAGGTGGGTCTCCCTGAGGAAAGGATGAAGGAAGGGCTGATGGTGGTGGTGCAGGGCTAGTGGGATGCAGGGCCTCAAATGAAGCTGGTGGGCTTGGTCAGGCACTGGCTAAGTTTTGTGGGATGACCAGGGGCTGGACTCAGACCAGATGCCCATGGGATATGGCAGCAACACACCACAGGCTTGGCTTGGACTCCTCTGCCCCAGGTCGAGATGGTGCCAGGGCAGACCCGATGCTGTGAAGATGCCCAGATCCAGGCCCCTGGGAACAGAGTTTTGGGAGCATCGTGTACCCCAGTGGGGATCTCAGAAGTGGCAGGGAGTGCTCAGAGGGGCAAGATGGGGGCTGTCTCAGATCACAGTGGCCCCATCCTTACCGGGAGGGGAGGGGGGGTATCCCTTACGGGCAGAGGAAACATAGGTGGGGAGTGAAGTGAGCAGACAGGATTAGGGTCCCCTCATACAGCAGCAGCAGAGTCGAGGCCCTCGGGGAGGCAGCCCCTGGGGGAGGCATCCCCTCCCCACACCCGGCCAGCCTCCAGGACCCTCTCCATGTCTNGCGCCCGGCGCTGATTCATTGCAATAAATTGTTCCCATCGCGGCGAGGCTCGGTCATCGCCGCCCGAGCAGCAGTCGGAGCAGCATTCGGAGCCACCGCCGGGGAGCGAGGATGAAGATGCAAGCCGAGGTGATCCGCGAGGGCGAGCTGGAGAAGCGGAGCGACAGCCTTTTCCAGCTGTGGAAGAAGAAGCTGGTGGTGCTGACCAAGGACAGCCTCAGTCTCTTCCCCGACGGGCACAAGCGGGCCAAGGGCAAGGAGCTGGGCTTCGGCTCCATCCTCAAGGTGGACTGCGTGGAGCGCACGGGCAAGTACATCTACTTCACCATCGTCACCAAAGACCGCAAGGAGATTGACTTTCGGTGTCCGGACCAGAGCTGCTGGAACGCCTCCATCACCATGGCCCTCATCGACTTCCAGAACAAGCGGGCCATCCAGGACTTCAAGAGCCGCCAGGAGATGGAGCAGGCGGCGGGCACCCAGGAGCGGCGGCTGGCCCGGGCGCCCTGAGCGCTGCCACCCGCCCGGCCGGCCCGGCCCCAGGTGAGCCCGCCCGGCCCCTCGGCGCTGCGCCGCGGAACTTCGTGGCTTTTTCCTTCGAGCTTTTTAAATTATTTTGCTCCCCTGCGCCCGCTTCGGGCAGCCGGACGGGGCCGGGGCTCCCCGCGCTCCGCGCACCCCTTCTGGCCGGAGGGACCCCCGCTCTGCCCCGGGGGCTGCCCGGCCGCGCCCCGGAACCGGGCCGTGCTGCCCGGCCGAGCCACCGCGGGGCTTCGGGGAGCGCTCCCTTATCCCGAACCACCGCGGGGCTTTGGGGAGCGCTCCCTTATCCCGAACCAACGCGGGGCTTTGGGCAGCGCTCCCTTGTCCCGAACCACCGCGGGGCTTTGGGGAGCGTTCCCTTGTCCCGAGCCACCGCGGGGCTTTGGGCAGCGCTCCCTTGTCCCGAGCCAGTGCAGGCGGTTCGGTGTTGCGGCTCCTTTTCCGATGCTTCGCGGGGAATTGCTGCTGGGAGCCGGACTTCTGCAATGTGCTGAGAGGACGGCGTGGCGGGGGGGGAGGGGAACAGGGAATAAGATATGGCACTTGACAGTGCTTTCCTCACAGAATCTGCTAACAAAAAGTCTGTGAAAATAAAATGTTCAATGCTTACTCTCCCTTTAAAGCCCCCCATTTTTTTCTGCGCCTTGCTGTCTTGCTTATTTAACTAACGCACTTTTCTCTTGATATCTTTAGAGCATACCACTGGATGATAAACCAGATCGAGTGTCTTGGACTGAAATGGGACAGGGTACCAATGAAGGAAAGCAAAGAAGAGAGCTGGAAGCAGCTTGGTTTTCTCCAAGCCCATTGCGGCTGCTGAGCAAAGAGACCTGAGCTTTGCCTGAGATGCATAAAGAAAAACCAAAGACTTTCGTACAGGACTTCTAGCAAAGCGTCCACGTGTTTTGGGTGGCACAGCTTTGTGAACTATTATCTTCTATTTATGAGATGCGAGGAAGATTCAACACTGACTGGTGGTGTTAAACACAGTTTAAATTATTTGTAGTATCTATATTTGTATTTATTTTGTTGAATGTCTTTCAGCAGTTACTGGTCTTAATATTGCTTTTGCATTAATGTGTCCATTCCAAATAAATTACTTGAAATGTTCACTTTTTATTACTGTACTCTGGGCTGCAGTAACTTTTATTGAGGCATATCTGTGGATAGGGCAGTGGTGAAGTAGTTTAAAAAGAGTGAGTAAGGCTTGGCTTTTTGGTGCCCTGGACTGGGCAGTGGGAGGTGGAGGAAGCCCAGATAACCCCTTTGTGTTTGACCTTGTCTCCCAACCACGGAGGGAAAAGGTGCTGAGGTTCAGTTCTGGTCAGTGGTGCAGATAGAAAAGCCTACCACAGCTTGCATAAGTGCTCCTCTAGAAGCTCTTTCCCATAAAATCGAGTAATGGCAGCTGCAGAAGGTGCAGGAGTAGTTCCCTGCCACAGGAAAATGCTGCCCTTTGCGAATGCCCTGCGTCCTTCCCCAGCCCCCATAGCTTAGTGCTGTGCTAAGGCACAAAACTGGATTCTTGGTTTTGGAATAAGAGCGCCAACGCTCCATGGATTCCTCAGCTTTGTAGCAAAGCAAGCTGAACTCGCTCTCCTCTCTTCCTTCACCTCTGCAGTCTCTAGACAGAGTTAAATTTCTCCAGGATAACTGAAGAATGGAGGCAAGCTCTTTTCCTAATACACCCGGACCAAGAAGCTTGGAAAAAAAAATTTGCTGATTTTTTTTTTTTTATAAAAGTACTGAAGTTTTCTTTTGTGAGGCTCAATTCTCTCTAACTAACCTGGCTTCCTTGAGAGCAATGCTGCAGCACACGACTCAACTCCAGCAGTCAGGACTGTGAGCTTAGCAGGCAAAGTACTTGCTCCAAACTTGGTCATTTCCAGCAGATAATTTTCCTTTCCTAATATCAGTGCAATTCCTGCAGAAGACTTTGCACTAGAGGAAGTTGCAAATTTCACAATTTCACAATGCAATTACACAAGCCCGTAGTAAGAGCGAGAGAGATTCAGTACAGGAAGGGGGGGAAAAAACCTGGAAGGAAGGTTGGCCCAGTTTCTGGAAGCGGTGGGGAGGCTCTGGCACTGCAGCCTGGTATGTCAGGGTTCTGCATCCTCCTTGCTCATTGCTGGCAGCTCGTGCAGAGGCAGGGTTGCACATGACTGAGCTGTGGATGTAGCAAACCTCTGGCCGCAGCATTTGAAAGCCTTTGGCCTCAGTGCCCCCTCTAACCTGAGAATGCTGGAGATGCATTTAATGAAGCAAAACAAAACTCAAAAGCAGATGTGTTTTACCCCCCATATTTTCTTGGTACCATTTAAGGGCAGTGAAATAAAAGGCCAAACCAGAGCAAAGGCCCTGGCTCCTAATCCCTTCAGTTTCAGTGAATCTGAGCAGGAATGCTGCCTGACAACAGCTGAGGGTCTGGGGCTGTTGCCTGCCATGACATCCACTGCTGCAGGGGGATGGGAGGAACCCGATAGCTCCAGGGGTCCCATGGCCCCCAGTTGCTCCAGTGTGGCTCCAGGACCTTTGCAAACTGATCTGTCCCTCACTCTAGATGCAAATGTTGGCAAAATGCAAGGGTTGTTCAAATTATTTTATTCTAGGTTTACAGAATCAAAAATAAAACTCAAGAATTTATTTCTATGGAAAAAAAAAAAAAAGGGAGTTACTTTCTTGCAACTGTATTATTGGCTTTTCATCTCTCCCAGTGGGATTTTACTCTTTAGGAGGTAAGCAAACAAACCTAAATTGACCATTAGCTGTAAATATCCGAAGGAGGAGACTCCAAATTGTTTATATAAAACTCCACCAATGGTTGGACCCACTGTCCGGGTCAAGGGCTGCACTGAGGCACAAATCCCAAGCATGGCACCTAGGAGAGACGGCAGAGACGCACAGGGTGAGAGCAAGTTCTGGCATCAAAAAGCAGAGAAGAGCACAGGGGATCCTCTTCATCCCTGATGCTGCTCCCCTGCAGTAGCAGCAAATCACTTGAAACATTTTCTTGCATTGATTTACAGCTGTCCAATTAGGGTTTATTCTCGTTGGGGACTCCTGCAGGCATGGGGACCAATTTCCACCATGAAAACCTCTTCCCTGAGTAGTCTGGGCAATCGCAGCACTGCCCAAAAGGCAGGTGAGTGCTCTCCACTCCTGTCCAGGGATGCCTTTGGCACCAGAAGGTGTTGCTTAATATCGTGCCTGGCAGAGCTGCTAACAACTGTGTGTGATTAGGGATGGAGAGGTGATTTCTAGGGTCACATTTGAGCCTTCCTAGCAAATCACACAGATCCTTCCAATCTCCTAATTACCTGAGTGGGCCCAGTTCCACTCAGGCTACTACTGCCATTTATTCTCTAGAAACAGAGAAACATTTCTCTAGCTGGAGTGAGAGGGTTAGGCCTAACTAGGCCTTTAAGAATAAATAAATAAAACCACAGATAAAGACAGAACCCCCTGGAGATATCCCCCCACCCCCTTTGCGAAAAGAGCGGATATTTCCATTTGGATGGATATGCGAGCCCTTCTCCCGGCTGGGCCGGTTCCCTCGCATTTGCATCCTTAACAGGAAGCCGGCGGATGGGGAAGCACCTCCAGTTTGGCAAGGGCAAGGTTTTTTTCCACGTGCAGACGGATGGCCAGGACATCCCCTGGGACACAAGGCTGTCCCACACACACCCAGTATGCTCTTTTGTCCTGCAGTCTTTGTTCAGGACAGCTGTCATGTTCAGAGGAGCAGAAAATACCCAGCCAGCCGGAAAATCATTAGCCCCCAACACTGGGAGGAACAGCAAGCTGGCAGCATATTCAATAAACTTGTGCCCAGCTCTGAAATGATGCTTGCAATTATTTTTTTACTATCAGTATGATTATTTGGGCTGCTGGCATCAGTTTTCCGCTAAGATACACGCTGAGGTGTCGTCGCCACACACCTGGGAAGGACGAGGAGAATGCTGTCCTGTGTGCAAGAAGATCTGGAGCTGAGTGCAATATTTAACGTGGGCAGCCACGGGGAAATGATCCCCAGCTCCCAGAGAGAACAGGCAGCCAGGTGTTCATGTAATGCTGGGCAGCGACTGCTGGGCTTTTATCAGCATGCTTAAAATACTTGTGCAATGAGCCCAAGCCAAGGGTGTAACCATGTGGAGAGGGAAATCTCCCGGGAAGCGCTGCCGAGCGCTCCTCCCGCGCATGGGAACACAAAGGCCATGGGTGGGACCTTGCCTTGACCCTTTGCCAATGGGAACCGTCCCACAACCACCAAACTCTCTGGGCAGGTTTTGCAATTATTTTTTCCCCTCTAGGTATTTGAATTAAACTAATTACTACGTGCAATTGCCAAACTGGCTCTTATGATTGAGGAGGCACCTTTTTCCCTTTCCTTTTTTTTTTTCTGGAGCAGAATTGTCTTAAAAGGCCAGGCTCTCCCTCTGCGCTTCTTCAACATGTTGCTGAGAAAGATAATTTCTGTTTAATGGGCTTAAATTAGATCCCTCGTGTCTGCCGCCCTCAGGCTTTGGGACATTGTAAATCTCAGCTCTGCAGGATGGCCGTAGCTCTGTGGCAAAGCTGTACATGTGATGGATCTCATTTAAGGCAAGACCTTTAACTGGGACAAGTCACCGTGTCAGCAGAAAATTTCCTGCCTTGCTTCGCGCAGCTCTGCCAACGCACGTGCTCACCTTCCTTGCCATAGCTATCCCACCTTCTTCACCTTCCCTGCTCTTTTTTCTCCCGCTCCAGCTTTTTTCCCTTCCTTTCTCCCAAATCTGGCGTGACCTGTGCCGGCGGGGAGCCCATCCTCCCCTCCCACCCCAGATCTCCTCTGCTCCCGCAGGTTTCAGGGCTGGGTGCTGGCGGCTCTCCAAGACAGGGCGACTCCTTTCCAGCTCACATCCTGTTGCCTCGCTCAGATGATGGTGCTGGCCCGGATCAGCCACACGCCCATGGGGCAATCGGGTTTAACCATTAGGTCACTGTCGCCAGCGGGCGCCTTTGAACCTGCAGAGCTCGAGCGAAGCTGGGGGGTTCAGCGCCCCGAGCCCCGCCTGGCTGCAAACTCTCCTCCTCAGGTTCTGAGGCGCAGATGGAATCAGGGCACATGGGCCCGTTACGCACGGAGCTCTGCTGGGCTTCCTGCCTCCCTCCCCCGGCACCGGGGGCGGATCTGGGCAGGAACAAGACCTCCATTCTTGGGGAAGGACCAGGGTTGACAAGGAGTGCTTGTGTGAATGCGAGTCCCCCTTGGGCTCAGGGCTGCCCTCCCACCAGCTCACGCATCCAGCTGAACAGCACGTGCGTGTGAGGCTGAATTTTCTCTTCCTGCCTTTGAAGATGAAGACAAGGCAAAAAAAAAAAAAAAAAAAAAAAAAAAAAAAAAGGACGTTATTTTTTCTTCTGTCTGAGAAAAAAAAAAAAAAAAAAAAAAAAAAAAAAAAAAAAAAAAAAAAAAAATCAAAGGGAAACTAATTAAATCATTTCTGCTACCTTTGCTTCTGCACAAAGCCTGAGCCATAAGCAAAGAGCAAGCGCCAAACTCATCAGCCTTGGATGGAAGCGACCTTGGATCAGATCTAAAGCAGGCTGATGGAAGGAAGGGATGGTGCTGTGCCACCTCCCATTGCTCCCTTTCCGAGACGCCGATTTAAAATGCAAGGATGGGTGACTCAGTGTCTAGCAAGGGCGGACAGGCTACACTCCTGCAACGCCTCATCTGTCCCAGCCCCATGCTGAGATGGACACCTGAGCTCAGCCCAGATTCCAGCACCTTCAGAAAGCCTTTTCCTGACCAAAGAAAAACCTCCATGGGTTCTGCAGGCCAGAAGCTGACAAAAACATCAGGAAAAGACAGCAGCAAGGCTCAAAAGTGATGCTTCCAAAGGTTAATTCTCAGTGTGCAATTTCCTTGCATTAACTAAAAGTTGTTGCAAGTGAGTGCTAAGGTTTTCGACACAGCAACAGCAAAACTTTTCCATAAAACCAGGTTACCACACTCCTAGTGAGGGTTTCTAACGAGCCACCTAAAAGCTCTCTTTGCAGAGCCGGTCTGGGGCTCGCAGAGGAAGGAGCAGCCTTTAGGCTGCTGTATGGGTGGAGTGGCTTTTGCGGGGTGCCACCCACAGCCAGGGCTGGATGGCAGGCATTTTAGTAGCTGCATTTCTCTGTGAGACACCCACGCCGTCGCTGCTGCAGCTGCTGTGGAAGGCAGCCTGCCGGCTCTGCTGTGTCAGGCATTCCTGCCTTCGCCCCGGCCCCTGCCCGGGTACATCCAAAACAAGCACAAGACCACTAGATGCCTCTTCCCCCAGAAATGTTGCAAGGAAAAAGCACAGTTTGAAAGGTGAGGGCCAGGGAGGAGTGGCAGAAACAAGGTTTTCCCCCAGTGCCACGACGTTTTGTGCCAGAGTGTCCCTCGGTGGCATGCCCAGTTTTGGGCCAGCTGTAACTCTGCATTTGCAGTGGCACTTGGTGTGACATCAGCCCGGGATGGACGGGCAGGGGAAACCCTCGGTAGGCCATGGCATCCCCTGATGACCTGAAACCTGCTCCTGAGCATCAGCACAGCTCTGCAGACTGCTTCCATCCTGCCCTGCCATCCTGCCCTGCCATGGGGACACCATCCATCCCGCCGAGGCACAGGCTGGCCCAACAACATTTGCAAGCAGGGAGCAGGTTGAGGCAACTAAACCCATTTTCCTCTCTGACCAAAGCTTGCCTCTGGGCTCCAAAAGCTAAGCACTGCTCTGGTTTTCCTCACAAAACCCCTTTGAGAAGAGCCTGGATGAATTCCACCTTGGTTGTAGGTCCCAAAGCCGCTTAGTGCCCTTTCCCCCTGGCTCTCCCTCGCATGAACATTGCTCCAAGTCATGAAGCAGCAAATTTTCTTCCTGGGTGAGCAGAGGGGCTGAGACTTTTCCCTTCTAAAGGAAAGGGGAGGTGAAGACTGGGGATAAGTAGTCCTTGCAGGTAGAAATATCCCACTCGAAAATCACAGGCTCCCAGCATTTGTAGGAGATGCAGTGGGTCAGCTCTACAAATAAACTGCTGAAGTGATTTTCAGAAAAGCTCTTCACCCAGAAGTGTCTCAAAAGTGCTTTATAAACTTCACTAATGGGCTGTGCAAACTATGGCTCCCATTCTTGGTAGGGTCTGCGCAGAGGTATCTGCTCAGGCAGCTGCTAGGGAAGATGAAGGGTGCAGACTGGCATCCCAGAAAGCCTCAGCTAAAGCAGAGACACTCGGGTACCTGCTCTGGGAGCAAATCCTGAAAGGGCTTGAGCAAAAGACATCAAACTCGGTCAAGCCAGTTCCATCCTGGCACAAACTGAGCCAGGCTCCCACGACAATAATGTAGGCATATTTCCTTCATCAACAAAACTAAAGCCTCAGGTATAAATATTTAAGTGTCTACCGCTGCTGTCTTCCACGAAGAAATACAGGAACTCTGACTGAAACAAGGCCAAAACAGAGAGAGGGGGGAAATTGTTGCATCAGGCAAAGCACATTTGCAAAGAGTAATCCAGAATCCCCTCCTGAGATGCCCTAAGTTAAAAGCTGTGAACAAGCAGCCCTATCTGTCAGTGTCACAGCGGAAGAGCAGAGTTTTGGGGTTTTTTTAGCATATATTGGAAAGGAAAGTTTGGGAAAACCTTCCCTTTCTGTGCCCATTTCTATGAATGTCAGCAGGCAGCACAGGACTGGAAGCACTGGATTGTGGGATGCTTGCTCAAGGTTGCACAAGTCCATCCTGTATTAGCCCCACCAGTCCCTGTTCATCAGCTCTGCTGCCACCCGTGGCGTGCCCAGCCAGACCTGGGTGTTCACCCCGTGCTCCTGATGCCCCAGCGCTCCACAGCTGTGGTGGGAGCTGGGAAGTGCCCAGTGGACTCAAAACTGAGAAAATACCAGTCTGTTGATGAGTCTTACCCGTGTCGGAGGAGGGCACAGCCTTGGTGAGGATGCTGTCGGTGATGGTGGCCAGCATGCTGAAGGCAAACACCAGCGGCACCGCGATGACGCAGTAGTGCCACACAGTCCTCATCAGGGCCTAAGGGACAGCAAACAACGGACCACAGATCATTAGAGAGCACAAACGGTGACTTTGTGGCAAGAAACAACCATGAGTCAAGCCCATGGCTTGGGTAAATTGCGGGAGCCACAAGCGATAGGCGGTGGCATAGCTTTGGCCATAGCAGGGTCTTTCACAGCCTGCCATTTGTCTGCAGTGAATTATTCCAAGCATGCGGAGCAAACGATACCCTACAATCTGGCAGCACGTTTCCCCGGCACGGCTGTGGGTATTTTTAGCATCTGGGAATTAGTGACGTCCCTGCACCCTTCCCTCTGTCTTCTGTCCAGCTCCCGAGGAAATGTTGAACGGCAGATGTGTGTGGTGTACTTCAGGAAGCTTCCATTACTTATACAAAACAGCCTAGAGAAGGCTTTTTGGTTCATTATCATAAATAATTAAAACTAAACTGAGCCTGTCAAAATAAATGAGCACGGTGCATTATGTAACACCGTACCTTTGGGATTTCTAATCCTGTTCTGCTGCTTCCCCGCTAATAAATTCACTGAATTCAGTAATCTGGAATAGGTCTTCTGGCCATGAGTGCACATTAGCGAGGATAATTAGGGAGAGTAATGATTTTGTTATTGCACATATTCTTAGCGGAGCCATCCCTCCAGCTGTTTAATGCTGAAACAAAAGCGGTGAGGCTCCCTAAGCTGTAGGGCTGGAGCAGCTCCTGGCTCATTCACAAGCCCTGCTGGTCAAATGAATGGATTTCTCTGGGGCATGGAAAGGAAATTCCCCCTTTATTGCAAGTCTCCTGCCCTAACCCATGTCTCAAGGTGTGTTATTGTGGCTGGAAAACATTTCTGTCACTGGTTTAGCCAGAAGTTTCATTCTCTGGGGTTCTCTGTCCTAAGATCTGGTCCCTGCCTCTCGGCTACAGAAGATGGAGGAGCCCAGAGACACTGCTCACTAATGACTTGGAAATGTTGAGGTTTATTCCTAGTTCCCCTCTAGAGTCACATACAGCCAGGTTTTTTCTCCTCAAAGGGGCTCTTTGCCTACATTTTGGTTAAGATCTAGGCACTTCTGATTAAGGAACCAGAGAACAAAGACAGAGGAACAGGTATTTGGTACATAAACAAAAGGAAGGAGAGTAATTCCTTGCTAGGGCAAATGTCATTGCAGGACAACATTGCGGAGCTCGTAGAAAAAATCAGTTTTAATTCCTCCTGCTTTGTACAGACTCCCTCATGGGCTGGAATGAGTGAGCAGAAAAGAGCAGAGGCACATCTGTGTCTCCTGTAAAACAAGGGGAAATGGCTCCTCACTTCCCTGGGGCTGAGGGAGAACCGAGCCAGGCAGAGCTCAGTCTTTGCTACTCCTCAGCTGCTGGGTAGTGAGTAGTTTTATTGAGGTGAGCAGATCTGAAAGCATTTTTTAGGTGAGAGGCAGAACCAGGAGTCTCAGCAGACAACTAAAAAAGCAAAAGCCTGGGAAATGCAGGCAGTGAGGCAGGATGAGGCACAGCCGTGCCTTCAGACAAAGGGAAAAACTTCCCCATCACAACTGCCAAGCTCTCCTACAGCACTGCCCACGCTCTCCCAGCTCACATCTGCAGATCAGACGCTGGTTCTTTCCTCCTCTCCTCATCCAGGTGTTATTGCTGAGCTCCCAGCCCACCCCTTCTTTTCTCCAGCTGCCTGTTGCTGGGAACATTCAGCAGCCTCTTCCCAGCTGCAGCTCTGTCTGTCTGCTGCTGCTTGTGCCTTCCAAAAATGCTTCAGCCCACCTCCCCTCCCAGTGCTATCAGGATGGGTCCTGGAGTATCTTTTATTGACAGCTAGCCTTTCTCCTCACTTCCATCCTTCAGGGAGGGGAACTGCTGCATTTGGAGGCCGCATGCAGGCCCAGCAGGTGGGATGCTCCTCCACCAGCAGCTGTGCAGGATTAAAAGCTTCACCCAGTAACTTCTGCATTTAGGGCTGCTGCTGTGACAGCACTCATCCCCACTGAGACAGAAAGCTACCCCAGAAGCGGAGCAGCCACTTGGACAGAGTGCTTTTAACAAGGCGTCCTGGGCAAAGAGGATCGCAGCTGCATTTGCCTATGAATAGTTCTTGTGGGAAGTCACTGCTGACCCTTGTCCCCAGGCCCGTGCTGCCAGGATGTCCACAGCCCTCCAGGCTTGGCATAATTGCCAGCTCTGAGATGATTTCCCTTCCTGGCTCCTGGTTCTTCTCTCTAGGCAGCCAATGTGAGCCTTCCTGCACTGGGACACCTGTGCTGCCCTGTGTGCCCCTCCACTGCCACTGAGGCTTTCTCTCCTACCTCCCCCTGACTCCAGCCCTCCCTGGAGGCCAGTGAGACCCCAGTGCACAAAAGCCAGATAATTCATGTTGCTGCTCTGCCTGATTCCCATGGGACCAGACTTCAGCACAAGGATTCAGTCCCTGCCCTGTACCAGTCGGGGATGCTCAGCTCTCCACATGGACCATGTCCACCTTGGTCTCACCGAATTGCTTCCACAAATGACCCAAAACCAGTGGGGAGACCTTAAAAATCCTTCCCAGGCCATGCTCAGGAGCATCAAGCTCTGTGCAGATGCTAAGGGGACATACTGATTTTGGCCAAAACAGCATGACACCAATTGGAAGAGACCCTTCCCAAGCATTTTACACCTGACAGAATCCCCGTGAGCCTCAAAAATTCCAGGCAGAGGAACCACGCTCCATTTGCAGAGCCAAGCCTTTGTCTGCATCCGTCCTCCTTTCCCAGCCTCATCTCAGACTTGATTTAGCCTCAGATTAGCTAAGGTGTGTAGCTGCCTCATCTCATCCATGTAGCTGGGAACCACAAACCTCAACACCCTCCAGGACTTGGCCCTGACCTCCCCACGGCTGCGGCGGGGTTGTGGGAATGGCACTCACATCCTACCTGCAGCAGTGGGAGCATCCTGGCAGCAAGGCTCGAGGCCAAATCCCGCGGGGAATGTTGAAAGGCTGATGCAGCTCAGTTGTCCTTTGGGTCCACTGCACTGATGGGGACTGTGAGCACCTTTCCATCATCCCCACGGCCTGGGCAGAGCTATCAGTGCCCTGAACATGGCTGGTCTGAGCAAACACAGTTCCCAGCAGAGCTGCCTACATCCACTCAGTTTTCCAATTGCTGTTTGAGATTGGCATCAGCTGTCTCCCATGCGGACACAACCAGCAACAGCTAACATTATCCCAAGATGGAGGAACAAAATTGTTGCCTTGCTACCTCCTTCCCCAAATACTCTCATGTTGGGGGATTAGACAAAAATGGAGCCCCAGGAGTAGAGCACACAACCTCCACTGTCTCACCGCAATATACAACTGCATTGATTTTTTCCCCACCGTAATCTTCATTTACTTTCTGGGTAGTCCAGGAAATGCTGTCGCTGACAAGAACAGGCCAGGATTTCTGTGCAAATCCGGTGACTCAGGAAGGACTTAGCGAGTTTCTGTGCAAGATTAATATATTTTTTAATCCCCATAACTATTACTCACACGGCTCTTTATCACGGTTTGGCGCAGGGCTGACGCTGAGCGTGGCTCTGTTTGCGCAGAGGCCCAGGAGAGCTGGTTTGCCCGGCCCTAAAGACCACCCAAGAGAGCCAGAGGTAGCATTTCCAGGGGCAGAGCTCACAGCCAGGTCTCACAGACCTCGTGTCACTGCTTGTGACATTATTAAAGGTGATTTCACACCCGCCTTACCATGCCTAGGCCCACGCCGGCAAAGACGAAGACGCTGAGTCTGAGCAGGGTCATCTCTGTGCAGTGACTAGCGAGTTTCCCAACAACCAAACCCTGGACAACCTGGCAAAGAAACACACAAGCACCATTAAGCCTGATATTTATCGTCATTTAAACAAACTCAAAAGAGAACTGCTACTTGCTTTGAGCAAACAGGTTCTTCCATCAGGGTTTTTCTGACAAAAAAGGACCTCACTGCCACAGTAAATGATTGGAAGGTGTGTTTTCAAGCATTTTTCCCCCTAGGGAGAGATCCATCCCATCAGCTGGAAGTCTTAGGGTGTATGCCTGAGTTTACCATCACTGCCTACTCATCAGCAGTGACTGAAACTTTCCAAAAACGCTTGCAGATACAAATTACATTTTCTAACTTGTGATGTGTTTGTGAAATACAGTTAATGCTACGGTCTTCGTTCTTGGCAAGTCCTCCCAAAGGAAAACTGTATATTTGTAAGCAGAGGAGGAAAATGTCTGTACCTTCTCTTGCCTTTATTTTAAACTATAAATATACAAATTGGGTGGTTCATGATTTTTAGGCAGGAAACAAGTATGACGGAGATGCTAATATCCAGTCCAAGCAGTACACGCAGATGTAAAGGATGGGGAACTGGTTCTACAGATTTTAAATAAAAACTGGGGGGGGAGGGTGAGGGAAGGAAGAGTAAAATATTAAAATCCCAGAAATTATTTGACTTTTCCAGCATGCTGCAGAGCAAGGATTCCCTCTTTTATATATCTGTTCAGCATCTCCCATACTTCAGGTGATGGTGGCCCAAGTGGACACAGGAGGAGAGAGGCTGGAAGAGATCATGGTAAAAACAAAATCTGACTGACTGCAGTACAGGGAAAGGACAGTAGATCAGTAGGAATCTACTGAGTTTTCCCTGCCTTGAAAGGGTTTGTTAGATCCCAATGAAAACCCCTCTGACTTGAAAGAAGAGCTCTAGTTCAAAATTCTTTGTTTGGTATCTTTGGTGGGTTTTGTTTCTGTGGCAGTCCATTCTGGAGAAAACTTCAGTGGTGTGCTTGGACCAGGAATGACACTACACTACCCTAAGCCTTGCTGTGTTAGTCCTGAGGCAGAAACCCAAACTCAGTTGAAAGGAAACAAGTGCAAAATAAATGAGAAAGTAAGTTATTAAACAAAAAGGAAATGTTAATCTATAATAAGCAGTCCAGAAAAAAAAAAAACAACCAACCTAATTTAATTACTAAAACAAACAAAAAAGAAAAAGAAGGAAAAAAAAAACAAAACCAAAAAGCAAATATTAATAGAGCAAAAATGAAGTTGACATAAACAACAATAGCTACAAAATGAATATATTTCCAACAGCATACAACTGATTGGAAACCCATCAAAATTCAACCCTTCCCTTTGCTTCAGAGCACAAAGGCTTTTTGACACGAAAGCACATCACACCCAGAAGACATTACAGCTCCTGCCTCCTTTTTGTCACTGTCCCTGCCTTTGGCCAGGGCTCGAGAGCTTGGCTCACGTGTGCCCAGTTGTGGCATGACACTGGCACAGGCCCTGCTGTCCTTCCTGGGCCACGTCACCTGTCGAGTGGCCTCTGGGTCACTGGCAGACCTGCTGTGGCACGAGGCTTGGACAATGCAGCCTGAGTCACCCTGACCAAGAGCCCGGCTGTGGCCACGAGAGGAGGCCGATACGAGCCCCAGCAGCTCCTACTCCAGGGCTGGGTGGGGAAGCCACTGAGTAACACTTCATTAAGCAGAGTGCTCCAAAAAGGAAGAATCGTCATTAAATTTTTGCAACTCCCCAGTCCCTCCCACTGTCTCTCCCCAGCCGGGGCTGTGCTGAGTCACATGGGATGGGGGCTGAGCCTTGTCACAGGGCATGGATTGACTCAAGGGTGGCATCACCCCAACCCCAGTTCGGCTCTGCTGAGCCATTGGAGGAAAGGAAACGTTTCCCAATTCGCCCAGACTTGAATGGCATATTTAACTGGGATGCAGCGTGCAGGCACAGCCCAGTCCTGCCCTTCCTTGAGTCATTAGGGTAATATCATCATCAGGGTCCCTGGTGCGGTGGCCGTGGGAGCGGCGTTCCCAAAAACGCTGCCGTCACTGTGCACAGGGGCACCGAGCACCGCAGGGGCAGGCTCTGAGCAGGCAGCACCTGGAGATGAGCAGGATGAGCTGTCCCCGGAGTCAGCAGAGCAGAGGGATGGTCCTTGTGCCAATGCTGGCATTCCCCATGGGCTTTCCCATCGCATGGGCTGTGGCAATAAAAGCACCAGGTAAAACATCACTGCTGAATCAAGCAGCTTGGCAAGGGGACTATTTCCAAGGGCAAGCATGAGCCCAAGTCACCTGCTTTCCCCTTGGGGCTGGGCAACAATCCATGGGTTGTACAGATGATGGTCCCCCCATGGGCTACATGGGCTGCCTGCCTTCCTCCTCAGCATGGCTGCTGATCCAGCCATTAGTCCCAGGCACGCATGGCCCATCATCCTGATTTAGGACACAGAGCCTTGACTTAGGTGCTGGATAATGTTTCCGGTCACCAGGAGTTCTGACCTCACTTTCCAGTCTGAATTTAGACCTGAAAACCCATTTACTTCCAGCCTGCAATTTTCCATGGGTGCAGAGCCCCTGGGTTGGCATGAGCAGCAACCACCTGCACAGGCACATGTGGGAATGAGAAAGTGAGAGGTGAAAGTGAAAGGTGGTTCGTGTGCACTCTCCCATCTAAGTTTTGGACATGTGCTGCCTTTACCAGCAGGTAGTGGGGACATCCCAGATGACTTGGCCATCATTGCTCCCATGGACAAGCTGTGATAGCTGATAAAGGGAATTTATCCTTATTTTTATTCTTACTGGTGTATTCTGGGCTTTTTCCTTGCACATAAACTCCCCTTGAGATTGACTGTGATTGGCCTTCCCCTCCTGCATTTCATTTTGCCTGGATGGTTCTTGCCTTTGTAACCTGACCTCCTTTGAAGTCGGGGAAGAGCCAGTGTACCTGGCTGGAATGCCTTCTGTCATCAATAAACAAAAGAGAGAGGAAATTGTTTGCAAGTGAAATAACAGGCACTGCCTGTGGCTGTGTACACATGTCACAGGAAAAACCAACTCATCCTTTTTTTCCTCCCCCCTCTCCTTCTTTAAAGGCAAATAAGTCTCCCAATAAATGCATAAGAACAGACAAATCTCTGTTCATCACTTTCTGGATTCACCAAGCTGGGGATTTGTTACACTAGTCCAGCAAATCACATGGAAAAATACTCTCTGCCTCTATCACTGCATTTGGTTCTGGGAAAGCAGCAGCTCCCATTTGCTCAGAAAGGCCCTTATCCCTTTGATTGTTAACCTCTAACGCATTTCAGGAACCCCTTGCAGGATGGGAAAGATTGTTTCTGTTTGAAGGACCAAGGTGCTAGTTTTCAGAAGACTTTTGAAGTACCAGCCTGGCTGCATGGAGCTGCTGCTGAGCTGACTGGCACCTGCTCAAGAAGCTGACCTCATCTGTGGAGGTTAGAGGAGTTATGCAGATGCTCAGCTGGTCCTCTGCACTCAGAGGGCACGGGACTGTTCCTAAAGATTCTTCCATCAGCACCGACTGAAAGCTGGACAGAGCACGGCAACGAAATGAGTTCCCTTTCACCCGACAGCTTGGAAGTGAAAAGCTGTGAGAAGGTCGGAAAGGCAGACACAGCAAGCCAGATAAGCTGGTACAGCCCCGTAGAGAAGATGCAGGGCCCCATCCCTAGCAGAGATAGCATGATTCACATCAGAAGCAGCCTCCCACACCCTGGACCCGTATCTCGCCTTTGAGATGGTGCCAGCTGGCAGTTCCCAGGCTGGCTGGGGAGGGACGCGCGGGTGGCACCGGCTGGGGCACACCACGGGGGTCAGCACAAACCTCAGGGCTTTTCTGCACGGGCTGAACGTGGGGCGAAGCCCTGGCCAGGGGGAAAGGGAGCTGTTTTACTGACACAGCCATGCCAGAAATCACTTGAGTAGCTCAGCTCTCGTGGAGGAGCAGGAGGGTGCTGGGACTGGAAGGAGGGCTGATGGTGAGGACCGAACTGCTGAAGGCAGCACTTTGGCAAACAGGGGGAAGAGGATGGTGTGTTTTGCAAACTCCAGCCTAATCACTTTCTTTCCCCCTCCAACCCACCCCCCTCTGCAGATATAAATCCTTCAAAGCGAGGAAACTGGAGAACTTTCTGTTTGTTGTTGCAAGGTCCTTTCACAAAGTGGGTTTTCCCCCTAGGCATACCTGGCTGTAATTAAATCCCCAGCTCTTTAATCATCTCTTTTGCTGTGCAGGGGAAAAAAAAAAAGCGAGAGGGACAGACTGGTGATAAGATGATACGCAATGTAAATCTCTCCTCCAGGAATCTCTCTCATCTTTTCAGGATCACTCCGTACCAACTTGTCCCTCCAGAAGCTGCACAGCTAGAGGTGGAGTTTGTATAACAATACAAATTTAAATGCAGTAAATAGAACAGATGTCTTATGATTTCTTGATCCTCAGGGTTATAAATATCTACCCCTTTGTCCCACCCAGAGTTTTGTTTGGTGCATTTTGCTTTGGGTTTTTTTTTTGAGAAAAAGTTCTTAAAGGAAAGTTTCCCCCACCCCCTCCTGTGGTTTGAAATCTAAGCATCAGATGTGACTTGAGATATCACCCAGGGACTCCAAGTATTTCACTTGCCTAATCCTCCGGCAGCATTTTCCAAGCCACATACTACACCTGGAAGGTCTCCATGCCATCACACTTGCAAACTCCAAAGGAAAAAAAAAAAGGAGTCTAGGCCCATTTCTGCCCATTACACAAAATTAAATTATTTTAAACCATTATGAAATTAATTATTCTCTGGAGGGAGATTGAATGGCATTTCACACTCCCAGGCATTCACTAGGAGGGAAATTTCATTTGCATGGCTTCTCAGACGAGAGGACTCTGGAAGCCCAGCCCTGGAGTACAGAGTGATTGTGTCCCTGATGGGCTCTCGTACCTCTCACTTGGAGACCTACCAGTGATCAGATAAAGATGCTTCAAGCACATTATAAGCAAGGGAATCTCTGCAGTGCAGGCTGCCTGGTGCAGAGGCAGCTCTCCTGCTCTCTGCCTTCCTCTCCCCAGTTCATTATCTCCCACATGACTTCTCTTCAGCTGGCACAGTCTCAGCTCATCAGGCAGCCCCACACTTTCAGGATGCTTCAAGAATCACTGCAGAGACCTGGACTGCTTGAAGTACCCTCATGTGCTATTTTCATTTCCCCATCAGTCCGCTCCAGCCTCAGTCATATTCCAAGGCAGGAAACTCTTGTTTCCTCCTCAGACAATTCTTTGTCTCAGTGCTGTCCCACTGCCTCCCCTTTTCTGACCTTGCCTGGCTCTGTCCTGCCCCAGACCCTCCTTCCCACCATCTCTGCACTTCAGCCTGCCCCACACTTTCCCGCATTCCCTGCTATTCCACGATGCTCACCACATGATGAGGCGAGGCTGAGGAGCTCTGGATGGGATCCCTCAGTGATGGCTGAATTATTGGTGAGCCTAAACTGACATCCTCCATCTGCAAAGGGGGCAAACACCTCACCTCCTGCAGGGTCTGCGTTTCTGTGCTGATTCCCCATGCAAAGAGCCGTTTGAGATAGCAATGGCAAAGGACTTGAGTTTCCTACTTAAAATTAGGAGGATTGATTCAAAGCCTCTCCAAATCTCCTCTTTAGGTACTCTGCAGCTGGCTTGAATGAGAGGAATGAGGAGAACCAGATTCTTACAGTGCATTGGCCACTTCTCACCACAGCAGGTCAAATGAGGTTGGGAAGCTGAAAAACTAGATTAAGCAATTGGAGCATAATATCCTTGGGGTGGGAGAGGAAGGCAGGAAGACACCATCGCTATTTGAGTCATCCTGGGGTTGCTGATCAGGCTGGGAAAGGGAGCTGCAACATTGCCTTCTGTAAGAGGAATATGTTAGTTTTGAGAATATTTAATTTAAAAATTAGAAACTACAATATCACAAAGAAATAATTTCCCCCTTAATACCTTTGATGTCCCCTTCCAGCTATAAAAGTCTTTAAACACTATCTTTTTTCAAGTCCAGGAAGAGATGCAAACATGGGGGACAGGTTTCCTCTAAAAGGAGGGCTCAGGGCAAGTCCAAGAGGATGGGAAAATCCTCACAACGATTTACAGAAAGGCAAACTAAGGAATAAAAAAATCAAAGCTGAGGATCTGGTTGATGAAATTCATTAAAAATTACATTATATTCCTTATGAATAAAGCTATAATTTACTCAGTGAAGTGGGGAAGCCAGTCAGCAGATATTAATCATCATTCACCTACCCAGATTGGTGGAATTCACTTGCACCTTAATCTGCATTTGTATCTCAGCAGTATCAATTCACTGTACTGCAGAAACAAATGCATCTGAAATGTCAGCTTAGGCAGCTGACACTGGGAAGGCACACAAGCCGCTCTGGGGCTCAGAAGACAGAGCCAGCACACTTCTATTCCTTGTCTGCTAGAGCAACCCAAACAGAAAGCAGCCATAAAACACTAACCCAGGTACCATCCACAAGAGATATCTTTGGCTGGAGACCTGAAAGTAAAGACACAAATTCTAATGTTTTAAAATAATTTAAAAGCCAGACAGTGAGAGTTTAATTCCAGTTGAGGATCTTGTCCTGCATAAACCAGAGCAGAGTTTGGAACTGCCAGTGATAAAGAAGAAAGAAGAAGTGACAAAGCAGAAAACAGTGCTTTGCGAGCTCTCAGATGAGATGGCTTTGCTGTCACCAAAAATTAGGGTCCTGGGCTTTTAAAAAAGTTGAGCATTTTTCCCCCTTTCCGTTTTGGTGTCCTGGTTGCAAACCTCAAAGCACCAACACGAAGAAAAGTTTGTACCCTATGACCACTTCACTCCTGTATTTTTGATGTCCAGAGCCATGCACTGTAGAATAGGCATAGCAATGTGGATAGAAACTGCATGGACAGATGAAAGAAAACTGCCTGGCTGATAAAAGCCAGTTTCTGTGCCAAATGTCCCAAGGCAAAGGCTCCCCAGAAGAGTAGATACTGCACCTGAGCCTGCAGGCCCCTGCAGTGCTGAACTGTGGCAATAGGCCTGATTGGCCTCTGTGGGATGAAACTCTGTGACTCTGGGAAGGGTCAGGCCCCTGGTTAGCACTGGTATCTGATTATCCATTAGGAAGCAGAGTGGATGCTGTAATTCCCATATCTTCCAGGGCTGTGTCTCTATGTGGAGTGCCCCAGCATGGCAGAGGAGCTAACCTTATCTACAGCAGTTTCAACCAAACTAACCCGGGGAACAATAGCAGTGAAGGCAGGCAGATATTCCAGACATAACAGCAGTGTCCTCAAGACAGATATCCTGGACCTAACAGCAGCGTCCAGGCTCCATCTAGCAACACAAAGCCACTCCTTGGAAGAGCTATTGCTGCCCACGTTACCCAACTCTAAACAACCACAGCCATGCTGCAACTCCAAATTTGATTTCAGCGTAGACATTTGTAACAGGGGTTTAACTGGCATGTCCTAAGTTAAAAGCCCAGCTGTGGAGAGTCCTTCTGCATTCAGATGGGGAAGAAGATACAGGACAGTGACTTGGCCCCTCTAAAACCTGAGTGATTCCTGCAGGTCCTGGTCCATGGGGCAGCATACAAGGCTACCATAGGGAAAAAAAGCACTACTGAAAGCAGTGGAGTTTGGGTCAGAAGCTTGCTTTGGAAAGCAGCTGCTGATCACCCCAATTTTCACGCTGTGTCCATACTCCGGACTGGCAAACTGGTCTTCTTTCCAATGAGGCTGAATGGGACTGCATCCAGCTGATTGGAGATGTTCACAGGACCAAGAGACCATCTTCACGGGAGGGACATGGCAAAGGCACCATCTCCTCAGCTCCAGCCAGTTCACTCTGCAGAATCCAGTTGCTGATGTACAGCTGTGCCCATCAGAGAGATGGTGGAGCCGTGCTCTACTAAGATGCCCAGATTTGGTGAGACCAGGCCAGAGCCCAAGTGACTGGCAACACCACACCAAATCCAAATCACAAGGGAAGCAACTTAAGTTGCCATTTCCCCAAATGAGAAGCTCCTCCAGATCCCACTGGAACTCTCTGGCAATGTCCAGGAAATGAAGAGGATTTAATAACAAGACCACTCTCCTTTCAATATATTTCTTCACTTGCATTCCTACCTCAGGGCTTGGTTATAACCATCTGCTGCTCTTTCTGCAAAATCATTAAGCCTCTTCCTCCAAAAGGAACACTCTGCTATAACATAACACTGGACATTTTTGACCCTGTTACTGCCTAATTCAGATGACTTTTTTCCCTTTTACCTAATTTGGTAGTCTCCTAACCGTGTTCCATCATCCACATTTCTGTGCTTTGTTTTGTTTTTTTTTTTCCTTTTTGGAAATCACGAGCTTGCTGTGCTTGTTTCCATGCAGAAGAAACAAGTTCTTCTACACTGAAGGGATCTGTGAAAACACCAGTAAGATTGTCTGCTTTCCTGGGTGTACAGGTTGCCAAATGTAAATCGACTAACCTTCACCAGGAAAAACCTCAGCCAAGGCACTTTAGCTTCAGTGTAATTTTGCTAAAGCACCCAGGATGTATCAGTCCAAGGAAATTTTAGCTCTACAGCTTAAAGATCCACAAAGAGGGACAAGGGGAAGAAAGCTTTCAGGACATTCCTTGCCCCAATTTCTTCCCATTCCAAGGAACAGAATAAATTTGGAGTCACTTCTCCTTTTGACGCCAAATGCCATATGGCAGAGCTCTGATTTGCCTGTCAATAGTGCACCTGGATTTGGAAGAGCATGTGTCCAAAAGGTAGTGAGTTAGGTGGCAGTGTGGCAAGCTAATCTGTCTAAGAGCGGGACTTGCACTTCACTTACCATTTGAAGGACACCAAAATATGACATCAGATATCCAGCCTCCACTGCTTCCAAGCCAAAGAAATCCATAGAGATGATGGAAAACATAATCATGAACAAACCTGGAGGGAGGGTTAATGCAAAAAGTACATCAATATACTTGCACTGCCTGAAATAGCCCAAACCCTGCTCCCAATTGCCACCAGTCCAAGTCAGTAGCTCTCCCTGGGTTTGCCAGCACTGAGTATAAACATGAGCAGAATCCTATCCAAAGTCATTGCAGCAATTTAATCTTTAAATGTTAACTTTTTTATCCCCCTTACTTTCATCTTTAAATAATGTGACTATGTAGGCTGTAGTTTCAGCTGTTAATTATAAACTAGTAAATATTTGTATCACCGAAGCCAGGCTAACCATTAAGACAGCAAGAAAACATTTGTTCAGACAAGACTGTAACCATAAAAATAATCTGATTGGATTCCTCACCCCTTTTGCCTGTCTTCAGATATTCACCATGGGGAACAGCCCAGTGACATCAGCCAAAGCACAGTGGTTTCACTGCACACCTCAGCAATGATGTTAGTGGCACATGAAAAATCTCTTGTGTGGACTGGTAGCGGTGTCCACTGGAGCAGTCAGAAAATTATGGACAGAAAGAGCACAGACCAGCTCTGCTTTTCAACTGAGGCAATCTTTGGGAAGTGTAACAGAGAACGTCCACTCAATCTCAAATTGAAAATACAATAGTGTGTGTTTCCTCCACTGCCAAACATACACAAATACAGGCATGCTCACACATGCTCCCATCCTACACAGAGAGCCATCAAATTAAAAGTATTATGTCAAAACACTGCACTTCAAGTGTGGTGCGGGGTAAGAGTCTGCTGCTTCCCCGACTGTCTTGTGCACCTGAAATGGACCAAGACAGTAGGAAATTCGGGCTCTCTGCGTGTGAATAACCCCACAATGTGCCTGTTGGAGATCACTGATCCTTCTGAGAGAGAAGAGCCCAGATGACCTTCAGCAGTCCTGCCTTTTCTTGTAAGATGCTCTGAATAACAAAGACAGTAAAAAGGGAGCCGTGTTCCTCTCCTTCCTGAAAAATACAGAATCCAGGAGGCAAAGTGGGAGGACTGAGAAGACAGATGGTGGCCTGGCAAAGTGACATGGCATGGGAAGGGTTTGCCAGCTTTTCCTGGAAGGATGAAGAGAGTGATTCCAGATTGCTGGTTCAAATGCTGAGGAGGATTCGCTCTTCAACGAACGAGCACAACTCCACTGCATCGAGCATCCCAACCCCAGCCCTCCCAGTGCAGCATCTGCAGCAATGAGAACCTCCCTCCAAGCACCCCGAGCCTTTGCCTGGAGGCAGCACCGCCCTCCCATCCAGGACCTGCCAGAAAGCCTTCCTGAGCCCCACTAGAGACACGTCCTCCCTCTTCACAGGAATAGCTACACCCCAGCTGGCTCCATGGGGTTGGGAGAGAGGGGTGGGGGGCAGGAAGGACACCCTGCTCTTCTACTCTCCAGCTATGTGGAGAAGGTGCCTGGGAGCTGGAGCTCACGAAGATCTATGGCTTCGCCACAACTCTCCACGGAGAGCACCCATCGTTATCCAGTTACTTTGAAATCGGTCTCAGCTCAAGCCAGCTTAAGGTAACATGCAAATACCAGTATTTACTCACAACACCCAAATCAGGCAACATGTTTATAAAAGGCACACGTGATGAAATGAAAGAAAAACCACACTTGGTTTCACTTGTAGGAAGATTAGATCGCAGCAGGCGCTCGCCCTTCATCCTGCACCCCACTGCAGGTACCACCTGGGAGGGGCTCAGCCTTCCTACCTACCTGATGCCTCTTCCTGGTGCTCTGCTCCAGCTTCTACAGCTCCTCTCCCCTTTGAAGTCCCTCATCAAGTTAAAGCAGATTTGGATCTTTCTCCTACAAACAACCTGCTTTCTTTTGGAGCAGGGGCATAGGCTGTGCTCTTTAATTAGAGTTACACATTGCATGGCTCCCCTGGAGATGCAAAGGTCTCGTTTTCAGATGGGCCTCACCCCCTGTGCCTGCATGGTCCCTTAAAGCTACATGGAGGAGGGAGACCCCCATTGCCCCTCTTCTTTCAGCAACTAAGGGGATCTCTCCCACTGGTAACACATTTCTTAGTGAAACCCACAAGGCGAGCCCCAGATTGAACTAAAAAAGATGTTATGCTAATTGGAACAAGAATTTCTTACAAAGATCTCAGCAGGTTCCCAGCTGGGTAGGCTGCAGGTCAGCTGAGTGCAACCACATAAATAATGATAAGCCTCAGTCCACGCTGAGAGGCTCGATGTGAAAAGAAATGGAAAATGGCATAAAACACCCTCAGAAACCTGGCCTTTTTTGAGGACGTCTAAGAAACAGGTGAACTGCTTAGAAAACCTGGCATCAGTGGGATGAGTAACAAGGGTTATGCAGCAGAAGGCAGGGAAATGGTTTGTGAGATGCAGTAATGATGAGAAAAAGCACCACGGAGAATCAGGAATGCAAACCCTATTTTCAAAAAAAATACCCACAGTGTGACATGTCTGAAAGCAGCCTGTGGTTTTGGAGGGCCAGTTTAGCAATCCTTACTGCAGGATGGTGTGAGAAGGCAAGCACAGCCTCTGGGAGCTCATCTCAGCCCTCCTACGCTGGGCTGGAAACGTGATGGGATGCAGAGCCCAAAGGCTCACTGCGAAACCCCGTTCCACACGTGAAAGAAAATCCTTTAAAAAATGGGATGCAGGTGCTAAAGCAATCATGTTGAAACCAGATTTTCCAAAGGGATTAGGCAGCCAAAGATTCACACAAGCAGCTATTTATCAGTATTTTCAAGGCCCTGGTGATTTCTTGTCAATGAGAGTTATGCTTGATATTTTTATCCTCTTGTTTTTCTTTCTGTCTCTTATCTACCACAGTGCAATGAGGCTCTCTTTTCCCAGGCCAGCTGAGAAGGTAACTCGGCTGTGCTGGAGCTGTCGGCTGCCTGTCCAATCCCTGGCAGCTCCTTTCCTGCAAGAGGCACAGAGCCCACCTCTCTGCTTTTATGCAACACGGGGAGGAGGTTCCCAGCCCTGCAGCCCTCCTGGGGAGGTTCTTTCGGTCTCAAACAAGCTAATTTTAGACAACAATGAGATCCATAAGGAACAAAAGATTTTCTTTGCTGTACATCACAAACTTGTTTACAAAGTAAATAGGGAACAGTCTGTAATTTGGGCAATCTAATTAATTATACAGTTGCAGCCTGGAGATGAAAGGTAAATGAGCTCATGAGGAGCTCAGCCTCCAGCTGTGAGCTGCAGAGAATTACTGATGGCCAGATCCCCTTTCAGCCCCATCAGTTTGGTCAGTCACCTGAAGTGAAGAGAGACATACAAAGAGAAGTCACTAGGATTTTAGTCACTTCTCACTGTGCTACCCTTGTAGCAGGAATGCCTCAAGTGAACCCTCTGCTACCCTTACAGAAATACTCCCAGGCAGTCAGTGACAGACTATTAGCCTGCCTCAAATCCTAGCTTCACTGCCTCCATCCTCTTTGCCTAGAAATTGCCTTGCAGTTTTGAGCAGGAGATGTTTATTTCGGTTCAGTGAGCATTCTCGCTTTGCATGGGGAAAGAAGAATGGATTCTGTAACAGGCAGGAATTTGCATTTTGGCAGGAATGTCTAAATGTGAATTTTGCCTGGCCTTTGGAAAAAAGAGAGCACACAGGAAATAACTGTGCAGAGCTCATATGGATACAGTCTCAGGCATTTTTAACAGAGAAATGAATGCTACTTTAAGATGAGAAATTATCCAGAATCAGTTAAGAAAACCCTCTTAAAACATCTGTTGCATTCTGTGAAACGCTGTCCTTTTAAACACTTTTTAGAATACAGTTTTAAAAGTTTATCTTCTTAAGAACCAAAGAAATTGCACTATTAGGTCAAGCCAGCAGTGGTTTGAGACTGTATCCTGTCTCCAGTGGCAGGGGTAGGACCGACTGGCATTACTGATCTCAGCCAGTGCCAGCTACACACAAGGAAAAAAAAAATCAGAAATCCTCTACTTCTCTGCGTGTTTTTCTACAACTCCAGTTGGACTTGCTCCCCCAGAGACATAGCAAGGAATAACAGATGAGCCTGACCAAACCCAGGAATGCCATCCCCTTCCGATTCAGCCACACTCCACGGCCAAATTTACTCTCATTTGTAAACTGACTTTACAGTTGACAAATTAGCATTGAATTTGTAAATCATGCTTCACGTTATTTGAACTTCAAGGGCTTCTCCAGACAAAAATGAATTGGAAAAAGATGCAAAGCCTAAAAGCTAAGGTGCCTTAAGTCCCCCCTTGGGATCCCCGTTTGGAAGGGAAGTGCCTTAGTTTGTTTGGATGCATGATACACACGTGTTTTGATGTGCACAAAACCCAGTTCTTGAAATCGTCATCAAGAGAAACTGCACTTTTGGGTTTGGCTGGGAAAAGAGCTGTGAAGGCTGTGTGTGTGTAAGGGCAGAGAACATCACTCTGTCCGTATCACTAAGGACACGAAGCACTAACAGGGATGACATGCAGCTTGTCTCTAGCCAAGCGTGTGGGGAAAGAACTTAGAGGGTAGGCAAATCTGAAGATTATTAAATTGTGGCCAAAGATATGTAGTCAGGCAAACAGGGAGATCTGGACCATGCCAGGACAGCAACTGGCTCTGAGGAAGCAGGGAAACAGATGGATTTGAGAAGGGTTTGAGGAAGCAGCAGGTTCCTACCAAAAAAACCCCAGCAGAACACGTAAGGAAGAGAAGAACCAGCATCCCCATCTATGCGCAAGGGAAGAAACCTGCTGTGGCTCCCCTATGTGCAGCCTGACCCTCTCATCCACCAATAATTTTTAGTTCTCAGGAAAAACGTTAGGGTACACATATGCCTTAAAGTCACTAAGTAAAGTCAGGAAGGACCTCAGTTCTTCTGGCAGAGGACAAATGATTTTCTTCTGCTCTGAAGAGCTTACAGCCCAAAGAGAAATGACAGACAAGAGGGAAAAACATTTGCAGTGAGGGGGATGAAGAGATTAAGTGATTTGCCATAACTCCCAGATGCAGCCTATGACAAGTAGTGTGTTTGACATTAAGTCCCAGGGTTTTAGCCCTGTGTAGCTGAAACTACCTGAAAACATCCAGCATTAAGTTAGGGGGTGAATTCTCACTTCTCTGTGATCACAAGCAACGTGCCTTCAGTGACTTGAGACAAGCCTGGTCTACAGTTGTATGTCATCCTATTTTAAATACATCAGGAATTATGGGTAATGGGTGAGATTTACCAATGGGAAATCCAGCAAGGACCTTGACTATGAAAACTTCTGTTACGCCCGGGAACTTCATCAGACGCAGGATTTCTCTGATACTGAACAAGCTGCCAGACTGTGATGTGCCTGCAGAAGATGACACAGGGGTTAACACTCTGTTTACACTATACAGGTTAAGGGTAGAAAGCAAGAAACTCTGAGATTTTCCAGGTTCGCCACCCAAAAGCCACATCTCAGGAGGCTGGGAGCTGGAGCCAGGCCTGCACATGGCGGAACCCTCTGAGACAGTGGGGTTAGTTTGTCAGACCAAACAGGGTCCACAATCCCCTCTTCTGAGATGCAAGTCTGGGCTGGAAGACTGAAATTCTACATGGCAGAGTGATCAATATATTTGGAGTAATACTCTTCTGTAAGCACAGCTTATACATTGAAGTGTCAGCATCTCAAGGTTGAGACATTTTTGCCTTTAAATGCAACTCCAAGGTCCTTCAGCAGTCCTTGCAGCATGTCAATCCCCTGTCCCTTTTCATGTACTATTTATCAGAAACACCACATACTTACTGTGCTCTGTCTCATGATGGTCTGACTTTGGTTTAGTCTGTGAAGGGATCCAAACCATTGCTATCACGGTATTGATGAGACTTCCCACCAGCCCAACATATGTAGGAACATAAATGCTGCAAACAGAAAAAATACAGGTAACTGGATAAAAACCATAAACAAGATATTTATACCTCCATCCCGCAAAGGCTTGGGCATTTGGTTGAGGAACAATTCCTCTTGAAGTCACAGTACATAAGGCATTAAAAGAACTCCCATCCTTTCATGGAGGGTTTGGATATGACCACAGTATGATTACATACATCTTCACCAAAAGATGATTATTCCTATCAAGATCGTTTATCATTTTTATTAATAATAGGGTATAATACAATGCTTTCAAAATCCTAAGTGTCAGGGGATAAAAGCTCTTCTTGGTTTAATGACGCTTAGAAATCTTCCCACAGAAAGCACAACATCTGCTTGTTAGAATCCATCTAATCCCCATCTAATCCACAATTTCATTCACCTAAGTAATCATCTCACTCCTTGAAATTTCATAGTGAGATCAAATGAAGCTAAGGAGAGTGAAGGAAGTACTCAAGATGATTAAGAATGGTAGGACACAGCCTACAAGCAGAACTAAACCCACCAGAGACACAATTCCATTTGAAAAGGGGGCATTAAAAATAAAAAACACAATTACAAAACCTTCTGAGAAGGTAAACAGCATTTTGACTGAGGCCCTTACTTTTCTCCAAAGGTGCCCAAAACCAAACCAATATCCCTTCAACTATCCCTCAGAGCCCCAAACATTGAATCTTTAACAGAAGTGGGGCCACAGCCTTGGGTGTAGGCACAGTGAACAGCAATGATTAACTGTTGTTGTACAATGATAATAAGGAACAATTACAACTTATCTAAAAAACACAAACATGAAAAAGTCAACAGAGCCAGTAATTAGTCCTCAATTATCACTGTCCTCGTCAAAATGAAGATTAGGAAATGACTCCTCCTAGTCTTTAAGGGTATGTGGGAAGATTCCACACTCTACAGGGCTTTAATTTTGACAAACACAGCAGAGCAAAGTCCAGGGTTGGAAGACTGAAACTGAGGGAAGTCGAGCTGAAAACAGAGAGAAGCTTGTTTTGACAGTGAGAGCAATTATCCACTAAACGAGCTCATTAAAAGTCTCCCCCATCATGAGAACCCAGTCAGTTGTAGGGTTTCCTAAAACACATGCTTCCAACCACAGGAAGCAGGTTTGGGGTGGGAATGCCCAACAGAAACACCAAAGGCTGGTGCCATGGAGAGCACAAGATCAAGTGACCAACATGGTGCCTCAGAGGCACCAAAATTTAAGCGTTTTGGACTTCAGAAAAGTAATGCCTGGATTTCACCAGAGAAGGCTTTGGAGTTGTGCAGGTCCATGCAGACTTGGAGGAGAGTGTGCCATTCCTGCATTTTCAGCAACCTGTGCTGCCTGAAATAGGATGCAAAAGTGAGCTGTGAGCCCCCAGCTGATCCTCCCTGTGAGCCTGCTGATGAGAGACTGCTGATTGCCTGGCTTTTTACTGCTGATTTCCTTGTCAGACTATGTTTTTTATGGTGTATGTTTTTTATGGAATAACCAGCAGCACTAATTGTAAAAGCCTCAAGTTTCCTCCATGCTAGACAAAGGCATAGTCTGAATAATTTCTGGAGTATTATTTAAGTCACAGAGCGAGACAGTCAAGGATTGAGATGCAAACAAGTGAGAAAAGCATCAAAGAACAAATATAAATATACGTATATCCACACACACATATATTCCCGCTAATAGTAACAGCAAAAATTCCAGCTGAATATTTTAATTCTCATTAATCATTATTAAAACAACAAAGCCAGATAATATCTTTCTGCAAAAGGACTTAGCACAGTAATTTAGACCTGCTGCCTTCTATCCGCCAAGCTGCTTCACTAATTAACTCAGACCACGAAATTAGTCATTTACTGGATCATTACTTTTCATTTTTAGTGCAGCAGATTGCCACTTTCTAAATTAAAATTATATGCCAAGCAGTACCCAAACTACTTAAAGCAAATTTGCGGACAAAAATTTTTATCAAAGATATCCACAATTTGCACTTTGCATTGCAACATAAAGTACATTTACTAAGAAAATAAAAATGATAAAATAACCAAAATAAGTAGCTGCAGCTGGCTAAATGTGTGGGGGTTTTGTGGTGGGGTTTTCTTGCTTGGTTGTTTCTTTTCTGGGAATTTCTATATTTCAAGCTTTCACTCTGATATGGAAGAAACACATCTCAAAATTTTTCATCAGCCAGAAAAACTTCCTTTCCAGTCCTACTTTTTCCTGAGGTTGTCCAGAATCCCACATTCCTATGTAAGTATGTTTTACTCTTCACATCCAAGAAGAATTACAGTAAGCAATAATGGAAGGATCCCTCTGTAAAACTATAAGCAAACAACGCCCTGTGTTACCTTCACTGCAAGCATAGGACTATTAATTCACTAAATTAAAGTGAAAGGGAGAGGAGAATCTCGACAATTTACACATTTGGGAAAACTTGGCCTTGATGTAACAGATTTGTGGAATTTTGTACAGCTGGTCGCTGAAATCAGAGAAATCCAGTAAAATACAGAGCTCAAAACTGTGTTTACCAGACAAGCCTGAAGCATTCAAAGTCATCTGAAAATCCCTCTTCCTAAGCACATCTTTCTGTAAGTGCTCCATCTTTTCCCACGCATTAAGCACTGTTGTTCCTTGACGGAGAGGTGAGGAAGGTACAGCCTCCAGTTAGCTGCTCTGCTGTCTCATCCTTCAGGGACAAATGCTGAAATTTGACATAACTCACCTGTGTCCTGGAAACCACCTTCTGCATTTGTTTGTTGGCTCACTGAAGAGAGATGAAGTAAAACCAAGGGAGGTGATGGTAGGAATGCTTTGCTGGGTTAAGTTAGTAACTCCTGCTGAACAAGAGCTGGCTCGTGGTCACTTGGCTGCTTTTTTTATTTTAAAATTTAAACATGAACTCCCATCTCTCTTTGGTATCAGCCAGAGTCCTTTTGCATTCAGTTTTTTCTGTTTGGCTTATCAGGAGGAAGCTTCACCAGGAGGGGATGCAGTGGCACTATTAAGATAAATGAAGTACATCGAGAACGTTGCTCCCGTGGGACCTTTTCCCATCCTCTTCCCCTTCCTGCTCATCCCTCCTGGCTGTCCACAAACCAGCCATGTGGAACCAGAGCGAGCCCTGCCCAACCCAGCAGCAGATTTCCTGAGCGGGGCGGAAGAACAAAGGCTGCGGGCAGGACTAATACAATTAAATTAAAGGGAGCAAAAGGGCACAGCAGCTTTGGCAGCCGAGTTCATTGTATGGCCTCTTCCAGCTTCTTGTTGATTAATGAGAGATTAAGGGCCTTTACTGTCCTGGGCTTTGTGGTCAGAATAACTTGGGTAACTTTATCTGTGTACTTCAGCGTGTTATTTATAATTCCTCTGCTTTTTAATCTGTAGCAAGAGCCCCTTCCTGACATTTGTTCTTGGTCTTCCCTGGGGATTTCTGCTACCAAAGCCCCTCTCAGCTGTCAGCTAAGACCACAGCTGCCCACTATTCTTTTTGTTTTTCCAGCCTTGCCATGAAACAGAGGAATAAAGTGCATTTTCCTATCCTGCATGGGACTGATGTGTCCCAAGCTCCTGCTTTCAGTAGGATGCAAAGATTTTGGCTGCAGGGAGTAAATACGTGAACCTAGGGCTAGGAGGACCTAGGCTCAAAAAGGACTAGTTTTTTGCCAACATGACTAGCTACAGCTTGTCCTGACTTAAAGCTTTCAGAGAAACAGGAAAAGAACATGAGCAGAGGGACCTGGAGGCCAGGAGCCCATAACATCAGCCAAGCACTGCTAAACAACCTAAAAAAAGCCTCTCCTTTTCACTTTCCTGAAGCCAAAAGGTAAGATGTGGTGGATGCATTAAAAGCATCCTTTTAAAGAGTTCTAAAAGGTTTCAAAAAGTGGGATGGCCACTTGCCACAGGACCCGTGGTGTGGCCCAGTGCAAGACTCACTTGGTAGCCTCTGGCCATGGAGAAGGGACAAGTGGCTGGCAGCTAGGATTACCCATCTGGAAACTCCATCCTTAATGCTGGTGGGAAAGCAGAACTGATGATGAAACCATTAATAGTAATGTCCTGGTAAACAGATTGAACTCCAAAAAAATCCTAGGATCTAAAGCCAGCTGGAGGAGGGCTGCATTTCTTCCCATCTAACATTTAACCAGCCCCTGTATTCACTGGCAGGTAAATCCCATACCTTCCAAGGGTGGTGAGGAGTGAGGAGCTCCTCCATGTTCCTTCACAACCTGCTCCCATCAGGGTCAATTAGTAAGAGCCAAATGCATGCAACCAGAGCTCGGTTTCTGAATAAAGGCATGACAGTAACACAGCAAGGGCTCACGGAGGCTCTCCAGCTCCTGTCACACGCCCCTGAAGTCAGAGATGGCACACGGAAAGCATCCGAAAAACCTGGCAAACTTTACAGCAAACGCAGCTCTTGGAAAGCAGGGCCTGGCCAAACAAGCACGTGTGGGTGTGTATAGGTACATACATATGTACAAACACATGTGCAGAGCATCTCCCAGAAGCTTTGAAGCAATGCTTTCAGCAACACTTCCATAAAAAATCAATCCCACAAACGCATGTGCAGCATGTGGGCATCAGGCAGTGGACCAGAAGCAGGAGAGAGGCCACTGGCCAGGCACTTGCAGGCATATTTCCAGGCATATTTTCAGCTCACAGACAGGGAGCTTGAACAGAATCCCAGCTGGTACCTGCCAGCCACAGCCCTCAGGCAGTGCCGAGCAGGGATTAGGCACCGGAACCTCCTGCTTCCACCAAGGGCAGCTACAACAAACCAAAAGGGGCCACGGTTTTGGGCTCCAGCCCAAATTCCAGTCCTTGCTCGGCTGCAATTCCCATCTTTGATTTCCTGCCTGAAAAGCCTGGGACAGACCACGGAGGCAGGTATCTAGGAGCTGCTGCCAGCCGGGAGGCCGCATTTGGGCTGCGTGTGCCACGAGATGGTATCAGTGGCTTCCCCATTAGCATTCCAGCCACAGAGCCCAGCTCTGCAGAGCCCAGGAGAAGAACGCGCGCGTGTAATTGCACAATTAAACGTTGCGTCAATATGGCGATTCTTTCAAGGAGGAAGCAGTTCCCAATGATTCCCCGAGGATTAAAGGATCAATGTGTATTTCGGCAGTGAATGGGACTGGGTTTGTTTTCTTTCTCTTTTTCTTAATAAAGTCAAAGTTGAACGTGGAGACAGCGCAGATTGTTTTTCAGTGACTCACTCCTACTTCAAAACTGCGCTGCATAAAGCCGGCATTCATAGCCGGCCCAGATTCCTTAAACAGCTCTGAGAGGACTCTCAAAATATTTCTTTGATTGCAGTTGGGCCACACTATCCCCTCATACTCTTAGAGGGGCTGCTCTGGGTGTAAAAAAGCTGGTGAGGTTAAAAGAAAAGCAAAGCAAAACATGACGTGAAAAAAATAAAGTTCAGGTGAAATCATGACACCGAACCACAGGCTCTGGTAACCAGCTTTAGGCCTGTAAGAAAGTGAACAGTGACCACTGTGTTCCTGATAACTTAGTGATACATAAACTTACTGCATAACTTATTGTAAATTAGTGATGGTTTTGTTCAAGGAACCCTGTTTTACTGCCTTGCTGAATGCATTTCATCTCTGACCCATTGAGGTCTGGTCCATACTGTTGAGATTCTGCCTGAAGACAAAAAAACCAAAACCAAAAACCAGCTTAAAAAACCCCTAAAAACCTAAGCACAGAATTTCACAAAGGCCTTCTTAAAAAACCAAAACCCACAAAAGCCTCAACCAAAAAAAGACTTATTGAGCCTACAGAATTTTCCCACATTTCCTAGGATGTTCATACCAATGTACAGAGCTAGTCCAGCTTCCCCAGCCCAGGGCAAGAAACAGCACAATTACACACATAAACTCAGACAACCCAATGCTCAGCAGACTGACTTCAAGGCAGCACTGCTGGAGGAGGACCACCCATCACACTGTCCATGCCTTGGAGAGGAAAACAAAACACCCCCAAGTCTTCCTTTCTGCAGTTCCCACTCCTGTGCTCATGGAAAGAAACACCACACAAAGACAGAGATAAGTGTGTTCCCCCTGTCTCTTGACACAGAGCACAAAACTTGAGTGGATAGCCACCCCCTCCCAGGCATCAGCAGGAAAAGAGGGGAGTTCCCCATCCTGATGGAACTGGAAACCATGACCAAAAGGGGTGTCCTTTTTGCCACATATGCTTTAGATGAGGAGCAGCAGACATTGGCTGCCAGTGCTTCAGGCAGAGCAGGAGGCTTTTTTTCACTGTGGTGAGCTTGACATCATTGCAGGCTGCTCATGGAGGGAGTGAGACTTCACATCCACACCCTCCAGAGAGCCCCTCACAGGGTGAGAATGAGTCACCCACAGACAAGTGCTCATTCAACTGCTTATTTCTTGTGGCAGCCACATCTGGAAAATTCGTGTGGCGCAGAAGGAAAAAAATATGGAGAGGGGTATGGGCAGCTTCCATGACCTATTTCCATCAGAACTGGGCGAGGGAGGGATGCTGAAGATTGGCACTGGTGCATTGGCAGGGCAAAGAGCCAGGAGTGCAGCCACAGGGGCACATCAGAGCTGACGTGTGCCCATCAGACACGGGGCAGGGACAGGACTTCACAGCCATCCCAAACCATTGCAGCCACTTGTGGATTAACTTCCCCTAAGGGACATCCACTCCTGTGTGTGTCACTGACGTAGCACAAGGAGGGTTGCAGGTGGGTCCTGATACTCAACCTTGAAGAAAAAACACTAGGTTAATGCAGGAGCACTGAATAAAAGGAGTTGGGCTTCTTCTACAGAGAAAATCCTGCTTTGGCAGGGCTCCCTAGGTAAACAGCGCTCTGTGTAAATGGGTAAAGCTGGCTGTCCGTCAGGAGCTCTGCAGAAACAAAGTGATTCGCCCCCGCCGAGCGCCTGCTGCGGAGAAAATCCCAGCAATGAAAAGCAGCTGGAAGGAGGCAGCCCCTGCCCCATCCCCGGCTCAGGCGCGGCAGATCCCGCTGCCGGAGCGTGGAGATCCTTGCGGCAGGATGCTAATTCCCCGGCAGCTGGAGCAGCCTGGCCGTGCCAGAGCGTTGTGCTGCCCGATCCAGCGCAGCTCTCCCGCGGAACTCGGCTAATTGCCGGAAGAGGAATATCAGTTACGCCTCAATAAGATGTGGGCGGATTTGCATGCTTGGCCCATAATCTGCCGCTAATTTCAAGTGTCATTTATTCTCGTGTGCTCTTTTTTTTTCGGTAAAACACCCTATTTCCAAATACTGCACTTTCCTAATTCAAAGCTTCACTTGTATGTGTGATTATTGTTTTTTCCCTATTGCATGGCATAGACAGTCCCACTGGCGTCTTGGTTAATGGAACACCTGCACATTTACATGAATCTGTAACAAATGGGGGAATAAGATGCACTTCCCAAAAGATCTTAGCCATCTTAGGCACTGCTTGCCTCACGCTTACATACGGTATCACCCCAGATGCCTAGAAATGGAGAAGTCTTGAGAAGGACCAGGTCTGAGCTGCGCTCCCTGAATGGGGGTTTGCAACACCTGGCTTTGATCCCAGCAGTGCTAATATTGGGTGAGCTGGGACAGGCCAAGACAGGCATCAGAAAGTAGGTGTTGGTGGTCAGTGCTCACATCAGAGGCACCCCACTGGTGAGGCTGGGACATGTGCTCTTCAACCTATCTGTGAGCAATCTGGCACAGCAGTGAAGTAAGAAAATTTCCTGAGAATATGCTACTGGAAGAGCACAGGGGAAAAGAACAGCCAGTGGGGAGTTGCATATGGCCCTCACAGGGATGAGGGATTGGGCAATGACACGGCAGCTGAAAATCAATGCAGATTAGATTTAAAGATAGATTAGATGCTTGCAGGCTAAACAAGTCTTAAATTCATACATGAAATTACGGTTTCTGAACTGCTTCTTTGTACTCAGGCATGAGACTTTTGGATTATCATGGATTATTCCACAAAACCATTAGCTAATCAAACATTAAGGATTGCCATGAAAGAAACAGCAAATGAACACAGAACTTCATTAGACCACTCTATAAGCCTCTGGTTCACCAGCATTTTGAGTAGTGCATGGAATCCTGGTGTCCTCCCCTCAAAAAAGATGTCTAAGAAGTAGGACAGGCTCAGAGGATGGCAACAAGGACCATTCATGGTGACTGGTTTTATGCCTGAGGAAGCTGAGAGCCTTCATCCCAGGAAGGAGATATCCAAGGGATATCTAATAGAGTTTCACAAGCTTTTAAGAGATCTGGAGCAGGCAGTAAGGAAGTGACTGACGTGGTCATTTCTACCACAAAAACTGTGAAGCATTAAATGAAACTCTCAGAGAATGGTTCATAAGAAAGAGAAAGGCCTAATTCTTCTTGCAACATGTAGATGATCAGTGGAGTTTGTTGCTAATGTTGCTGTGGAAGCAAAAGGTTTGGATAGGTACACGGAGAGATTAGATAAGCACTTGGAAGAATGATGCACTGAAGGTTACTAAAGCATCACGAATCATATTCATTCATTCATGTCAGGAAGTCCCCTGAGCTGAAAATAGTTGGAGGCTGGAAAAGTAATCAGAGAAGTATTATGCAAGTTTGTCCGACTCTTGCTCTTCACTAGGATTCTTACTATGATTTTTGTCAGAGAAAGGATAAGGATACCAGATCACATTGAGATGCAAATGCAATTTCCTTCTCTACACTGGGAATCAAAACCCTGTCTCCCACCACCATGTCACGAGCCAGATAGGCACATCTTTGCGCATTCCCTGGAAAATGCTGATTTTTTTCCTGCAACCCCTAAACATTCCAGAGAACAAATAAGAACAACCACAACTCTTACTTTGTGTTTGGGAGAACATGCAGTTGGGAAAGGGTAATGCCACATTTGAGTCCAAGAAATGTTCATCTATCTTATCAAGTGACTGTTTAATATAACACAAAGGTGCATTCTCCCATCTCTTAACGTTTTTCTTGGATACACCAAAGAGAGTAATACAAAGTAGTATTACAAACTAATAGTTTTTTGGGGTTCTCCCCCACCTTCTCCTTCATGGTGGAGCTTTGTTCCCTAACAGGTAGCAAAGCCTTTAAGTATTTTCTTTTAATTGCTAATTAAGCAACAAAAAGTACTCTTCCAAGCTCAGAATGTGGTAAATTATTAAAATGCTCAGTTTGGGTGTGTCGCCGGGTAAGGACTCCCACACACAGACTGGTTGAAGGTGAGCTTGCTAGACTACTCAGTGACTCACCACCAAACACATCATTAATTATATGTTACAGCATGTCTGACTTCACAGAGTACTGTAGGTGGTGTGAAATAATCTTTGAATGAGTTCAAGCTTTTTCCAGCTTTTATGAGGTTACAATGCTTCAGACTCCAAGAGACTCATCTAGGCAGGAAGCTGTTGAGGATTTGCTGTAGTAACCTGAGCTGCACTCCCAGCACGTCAAGTCTCGACTCACAGCCGTGGCTTTGGAAGATCTGCAAGCTTGGCATTGGTTGGAGTTGTTACCTCTCACCCATCATGATGCACTCACTCACTCACAGCTGGCTCAAAGCAGTGTGTGGGCAGAGCTGAATTTTGCTGCCCAAGGATGAGGGGTGGGGTCTGGGTAGTTCCTGCAAGGGGAAGGGGTAGGATTTGGCTGGCAAAGAAAGCACGAAGAGAGTTCTGGCAAGCCACTGCCTTTTCTGCTGGCACTAAGGAGTGAGGCAGTGACTGCTACTTCCAAGAGGACCTCTCCCACTATCCAAAAGCAGACACAGACACCAGATGCTCTGGCTTTCTGCAAAGACTGTGCCTTCTCCACACTTTGGCAAGTAGACAGCAGGACTGTGGCCAGATAGTCTGGTGCTGTAGGTAACAACCTATTTTGCCAAACTTGGAGGTGTCCCAGCATCAGCCCACCAAAGGACCCTAGCTTCTGCCTCTATCAGTCCAAGCAGGGCTCTGGTAATGCTACTGCAGTGATGCCTGAGAGTGACTCTTGTGTCACACAAAAGCAAGGAGTCCCTCTGCACCCCACACCCACAGGCTTTGAGGTAAATAAATAGAGAAGTCTTTCACTAGCCAAGTCTGACACTTAAAATTCATGTCTTACCAGGACTGTGTTCACGTGAATGACATTTTTAAGCTACGTAATCCCTGGCAAAACAAGCTAATTCTTTACCTTGAGGTAAGTAACTGTAAATGCAGCATCCTAGCAGAGGTATGGCACAGACTGATCTTGCCTTGGAACAAGCAGTGGCAGCCTCCTTCCTCAAGGTGTGAAAAACCTTGCCATGCTTAATGAAGGGCTCCAGCATCTTTTGTCTATTAAGACCTTTTAATGAAATAGGACACATTAGGACTAATTTTGTATGGGAAGCAGTGTTGAAACACTAATACCCAAAAGTCACAAATAAGGCACTCCACGGGTCAGGTGGGAGACTTTGCAGAATCCCACAGCAACCTCGCCGGTTGCACAACAGGCCCCTTGAAACCACTCCTTTCTCCAGCAAAGACAGAGCCCGAGGGCTGTGGGGCAGCTGATTTGATTTCATGAAGAGTTTGACCCCAGAAGGAGGCATCTGCATGAGATGAGTGAGTCACTCCATTTCAATAACGGGCAAAACCATTAATTGAAGGTGCACAGTTTGCTTGTTTGGGCAGGCTTCATATGCCCTAACCAGGAGTGGTCTCGCTGCTGCTGTATTTACTGAACTCCTCCAATTAAGTACTTTGTTTCCCTCATCCATAATGACAATGGTTTCTGCATGTTAAATATATTCAGAAAGGAGGTTGCTCTGTGTTTCGCATTTGCAAATTGTAGTAGCTTTCTCCTCTACAAGCTGGTAGGAGAAACACCAGCCAAGGAATGGCTAAGAAACTCCTCATTGAGAGATGTATTCTCAACTACTTTGTTTAGCACAGAAGGAAATTATTTGGGTTAAATAGCACATTCAAAATTAACTAAAGATGCTTGCACATTTTGGAGCAATGAATTGAAAGCAAATTTAATGCATTTTATACCAGTCAAACGTAATTGCAGATGCTTCTATGCCTCCTGCATATCTTCAGCATTGCCAAAGCCCTGAACAAGAACATCCTTTAACTGCAGAGCTGCTGCAGCAGATGCATCTCGAGCTCTGCCTCACACACCTTTGCTCTCGGTTGGAGGAACACCCCGTAGGGAGAGAAAGCACTCGGTTCTTTCTTCACACCAGGTTTCACCTTGGCCCCACTACAGAGACCACCTACAGAGATGCCAGTTAGCATCAGCTGCATAATGCTGAACTGGTATTTGTGGGAGCACTCAGTGGGAACCACATCTTAGGCAGCCTCATGGGCAGCTCTCCACCCAGCCACTCGCTTACGGCACAAGCCCGCTCCGCGCACCACCGAATGGCAGCAGCAGCAGCAAGCCACCCCATGTACTTGTATGGAAAACTGTGAGCAGAGTGTTTACTGTATTTTTAGTTGCATTTAATTGCAAATTACCAGTTGGAAATAAGGAGGGGTGAGCAAGGTGTGAGCTGCCAGCTGTCTGCAGAGGAGTTTGGAAACCTCTGATTATCCATTGCTGTAGCTGTGCAGGGAGAAGCACTGGCCCACTGCACATTTGGGGTTTGCTGTGGCTGGCAGATTTACATTTCAAGCCATCTGGTGGTGCAAGAGCCAGAGGCCACACACTTCTTTGGCAGGACATCCTAGGGAACACCTGTATTTCAGGTGCCACATTATTTAGTGGCCGGCAGTAATGATAATTTTAGACTGGTGTTTGTGGTATCCTGGAGCCTTGCAGAAGCTGGCTGATTTCAGTGCACCAAAGAGGTCCACTTAAACAGACAAACTTATTGATTAGGAAATTATTTACTTAGAGATTGTTGGCTTTTTTCTTTGCAGTACACAGGGGAAAAATTATGTTTTCATTTCACATCAATTTTACTCTCAGCAGGGCAAAACCATGGAAACAAGGACTTCAGAGTGTTGCCATACAAGCCTGTTGGACATACATCTGTACAGTACCAAGGGAAATACTGGGGTGTCTAAAGAACACAAATCCCCAGACCTGTGTCTGCATCAGTCCTTGTAAGAGTCTTGTTTCAAAGTTTTCCTTTCTTACCTACAGAAACAGACCTAATGCAGTGGCAGCTGAAAAACCTCACACTTTAAATCTAGAAATTTATCTTCATAACATCCCTGTGGGTAGTGGTGGTGCAAACACCCTGGATGTACTCACAGGGAAATGAAGCACAGAAAACCTGAGTGCCCTAGTAAGAGCCGATAAAGACCGCGGTGGAAATAAAAAGCCTTAAAAATCAGGTGTCTCACATGCAAGTTTAGTGCTCAGACCAGAGTACCACAACTTTTCTTTTCCCTGGATCCCCTAGAAGCCATTTTCTGCCCCAGCCATAACTGTGATGCAATGGGAACCCACAGCTTGCTGTGTCTCGCAGCACCCTGACAACACAACAGCAGCACCTACAAATTAAAACACCACTGATGAAAGATGCCCACATATGTAGATTTTGGAAATCTGTCACATCCCTATTGCTGTTTCAAGAATTCCTCCCCAGGAGCCTTGACGTTGCACACTGGTGTCAGCTGGCCCAGCTCCACAAGAACCAGCTGCCCTAGGAACAGGCTTTGCCCCGGGGACACATCCTAGAGCCCTGACTCAATTTAAGCACGAATTTGAGTCAGTGGAAACTTGTCTGAGGAAGGACTGAGTAAAAACCACAGGGTGAGAGTAAAGCAAGCAATGCAGATCCCGTGGAATCACTAAGAAAAGTTGCAATCCCGGCTGCAGCAGCGGGTATCATGGAAAAGGGGCTGGAAAAAATCAACTGCAGGCATCATGGAAAAGATGAAAGTCAGTTGTTTCCTTTGTAAAATCATGGCTCAGGCCTGTTACTTTGGCTAAGTAGAAAATGTCTGTGGGAAAGAGACACAGCTAAATTAGGGGTAGAAAAAGATGCTGTGTGACTGTCGCGTGCTCACATCATGGTGTGTGGTGGTTGCTTGAATTATGCTTGTTGTGCTTTAAAACTGTGTAAACTGATAACCAGCTAACTGCTTAAAAAGGCCGGGTTTTTGCAATAAAAGGCTCTCCTTTGCACCTGCCTGGGGAATCTGTGTCACTTCACATTGCAACAGTCAGTAAAAGCTGAAAATGGTTTAAGATCAGGCCCAACGTCAGCAGTGTAGATGTGATGGCTGCCAATCCCCATCAAAATGGCAGCACCCAAGAGAAAAAGCCCAGCCAGAGCACAAGGATAGGCATTAGCAGCAGGAAAGGACCTGAAATTCGCTGCTCTTCAGTAAATTATCAGAGAGCAGCAGTTGAGTAAAAAAGGTACAAACATCTTTACCTTTAATCCCTGCTTCAGATCGCCTAGTAGTGGTCTCCAACAAAGGCAATTTTTTAAAATTAAATTACACAAACTAAGCACAACCTATTGTATTTACAGACATAGCCAACAAACCCTGTATTTCAACTACACTAATACTATGATATCCTAAAAGCAAAGTACCATGGAATTTGAAGGCTCTAGGGATGGTCTTTGTGGGTTGCTTTAAATCTGGTTAATATATGCCTTTAATTTCTTCCCCAGACCTACTCCTTGTAAAATCCAAACATAACCAAAAGAGAAGAGAGTACTCAAAGATCACTAAACATGTGGAAAAAATTATCCTAGAGGGAATATGAAAGCCATCTGCCTGAGACTCCCCCCGTATTCATCCCACAGATGTGAACAGTGAGAGATGGATGCTCTGGTGGCAAACCCTGGTCCTGTTGGCATCAAAAGAAACCACACATCCAGCCGGCCAGAGAGCTGGTTTTGCTGGGAGCAAATTAGCCCCGAGGCCAGCCAAGACTTTATCGGCTGGAAAGTCCCAGTCATGAGTGCTAGCTAGCAAGGGGCAAAGGAAAAAAAAAAAAGAAACAGGGAAGGATCAGCTGGGACAAGCCTGAACATGTTCAGTTTGTCCTTCCTACGTTACAATTATATCCTCATTCCTCACAGCAAAAGGCAGTTCAAAGACACAATAAATCCCTTTCTAGTCTTACGCTTCTCAGGAACGTCATGGAAACGGAACTGAAGCGGTTCCCAGAGATAAGGTGACAAAGTAAAATTAAACCCTTCCCTACAGCTACACTTTGGTAAAATACCAGCAGAGAAATAGAGGCACCATTCAGACAAGTTTCATCTGAGGAAACAGGACTGACCTTAGAGATTACAAACTGATCGATTTAATGTACTGCTCCTCACACTCTGCAGCTGTTCCTTTCTTTGCATTGCCTCTAAGGCTCACACTAACTTCATTTCATGTGCTGGATTTTATTGTAAGGAAATGTGATTCCCTTCTGGGTTACATCTTAATAAATGCTTCAGTTTAGGTCCCAAGAAATTTGGGCTAAAGCACTGTAGACCACGGATGGCTTTGGAGCAGGCAAAGCCTGAGTGACCAGTTAAAGAAGCCACCAAACAGGAGATTATTAAAGTTTTTCTTTCATCCCTTCAGGCCAATGGAGGGAACAAAAAAAAGAAAGAGAGCTAAAAGACAAGGCAGGAAGCATACTCCAGATGGACCTGGGAGGTCTCCAAGGGTGTTTCCACCCTGTGCTGGAAACCAAACACCAAAACCCTCACAAACCAAACGAAGCAAAACCAAAGGCACAGGGCATAATGATGCCACAGGGAGCAACTAAGTGGCAAGGGGAAAATAATTGGATCTTCAACTAAAAACATGAACTAAACAGCCCCAGACAGGAAAACATTTGATAGCTGCAAACAGAGACATGGATGGAACAGACAGAAACAAAAGGCTCCATCATCTAGTACCAAACCATGCAGAAACGATGCTGACTTATGCTGAAAGGTTGCAATAAAGTGAAACAACAGTGTTTTTAAAATTAATTTTTTAATCTACTTCACACCAAGACTTTGATAGAGTACGGAAATCACCCTGCTCATCATTCCAGCTCTGGGCTCTCATTGCTGCTCTACATTCTTGTTACTGTGACAAACTTCAACCTTGCACAGGACAGACATCTTTTCTGACCATAACTGGGCCGCATGAGAATTTAATTACCCTACTGAAAAGCCATAAATATTTCAGACTGAGTCAGTTTGGGTATACTGGATTTTTTCCTGCCTTTCACTGCGTCAGGGAATTTCTTTCCACCCTACAGCGCTTAGGAAAGGGGCACATGGCTGAAGGAGTCAGCGGTCATGAATAATCAGGGAGGGACTTCTCCAGAACAGGGCAGCAATGTGAAAAAGTCTTTCTTCTGCGGTGACATTTGCATGACCGAGGGATGACATAATATTTCCACAAACAAAAAAGGCTTTATACCCACATAGTGGCTTTCGAATCCTCTCTGCACTGACTTGTTCCTTCCCTTCTGTACAGTAGCATTGCATTTTGGAGGGAGGAATTTAAGCCCCATCTCTGCAGCCACGGCTTTATCTCATTCTTTCTGGCTAACGCAATCTTACAGCTCGCACTAACAATGACATTTTATGGGGCACAGCATTTCACTGGATTACTGAAGGGATTTATTTCTGCTCTGGTATGAGGGCATAAGAGGCAGGCAGAGCCCAGGGTGACAGACCTATTTGGGTAAGAGAAATACCAACATACAGGTGGAGGCAAGGCCAGTGACCAGACACCAGGTTGCGGTGATGGAGCAGAAAGAAAAGAAGGAAATGGTATTGCTAGAGAGTGAAAAAGAAGCAGCCTGCCAAGATCATGCCCTTGCCCACCTCTGCCCCCACCCCCCCCAAAAAAAACCACCCCAGCCGTGTTAGACACTTGGGAGCTGCTGAAAGAGCCACACTGAAAAGGAGGTGCTGAAGTGCAGCCAGAGGAGCTGCGTGCCAGAGCACATCCTTGCGAAGGCAGCCCAAGCACTGTGTGTGCCGCCAGGGCACCAAACTGGTGCTGGAAACCCAGCCAGGGTGTAAACACATGGTGCAGATGATCAGACTGAAGCAGAGCTATTGTTTCGCTTCCAGCATGGGCTGTTTGCCAGATATGGACCTCTACTGAGAGATAGCCGAAACGCATTTGGAATTCTGGAGAAAACCCTTTGTTTTGAAGGGAACTTGTTTTTAAGGAGAGGGCTGAGCAGTGATCTAAGGAGTAAGAATCAAATAGTTCAGAGCCCCCTCCCCCCCTAAAGTGTCTGGGGACTTTCAGAGCGGTGAAGCAGGCGCTACAGGAAGGATGGATGCTGGACTAAGCCCAGCCTCCCAAGCCTAAGGGGATTCGCTCACGCCGCCGGGAGCGGGGAAGCCGTTTCTCACCAGTATAGGAAGTCGAGTGCTTGGCAACAAGGGAGGCAGCTCTCCCACAACTCCGGTTACGCAAACAGCTGCCTTCTGCTGGGTTTCAACATGCTTCACTGCTCCAAAAATAATTTCCTGCTTGATTTGATACCATTAGCGGGAGCACGGAGCGCAGCGTGAGCGATTGTGCCGCTCCACACTGGCTGCAGGTAGCCACTGGCTTCCAGCAAAAGCCCCAATTCCTGTTTTTGGCAGAGGGGCCTGATTGCGCAGGAGGGAAGGTGAGCAGGGTGATAGCATAAGCCTTCTCTTCCTCTGTGAGGGGTTTTGACGCAAGCCTGGACAAAAGTACCTGTCACCTTCCTCCTTTCAGGCCCCTTTTCCAGAGCTGACATTTCCCAGCCCATACAGCTTGTAGCACTCATGGCATGTAACCAACACTCAGCAGCCAAGCAGGGATCAACGCCAACATAAAGTTCAACGACAAAGTCACTGCTTGCTGGGTGATTAGGAGCTGTGCTGCTCCTGGGCAGAGCTGCTGGAGTTCTCCTATAGCACAAGCAGCAAAAAGCTACTACCATGCCTTCTTGCATTCCCCAGTGGATGACTTTAGTGTCCGCTTTGGAAGTTGTTGGAGTAATACCAGTCCAGCCCAGTGCTTTGGGAACAGCAGCACTTTCCATTCCTAGCTGGACTGGAATTTGGATACCAAATTTTGCCCTAAGGTGCATCTGATTTCCTGTTCCTTATTCCCAGCCCATTGATCTGCATGTCCCTTCCCGAGGGCCTGCCTTGGGGGGACTCCTCCAGAGGACTTCATCAGATTTGGAAGCCTTGAGTAGCGCAGAGAGTTAAAGATTCCAAGGCCCAGCTCATCAGCACTGCTCTCCATGGCTTGTGCAATGCCAGCATCACAGCACACCAACCTTCCCAGCTCATGGCCCTACACAGTCGTGAGTTTGTACCTTCCAGATGAAGTGCAAGTCATGTTCAGCAAAGAAGCAAAGAGATGAAGCAGCAAAGAAAAACTCAGTGTCACCTATTAAAACAGCAACTGCAAAGCAGGATTCAGAGGCAGAGGGCACGACCACAAAAATCAGTGTATTTTAAGGTAATCCTTTCATACTTTGAAAGCAAAAATTGTGCAATGGCACACGTTTATGCTTTTACCTTTTAAACCCAAAGAAACCAAAGAGGGACGATTCCATCTGCTCTGCAAGCCTTACCACGCAAGCCTTACCAACCTTGTTTTCCACAGTCCTTCTGGGAGCCACACAATTGCTTAAGAAAGACGTCCCTTTGCCATGACTAGGAGAGTAAAACGGGTGATGGACACACCACTGCTTTTGGGGAGCTTCTACAGAAACTAAGCTTGGAAGGTAAACCCATAAAAAGAGAAGAAGAGTCCCCTCAGCCATCCTGCACTGAACATAACTGCAGGATGACACCCCAGCTTTCACACACAAGACAAAATATGCTTCTGAGCTGACCCAAATGTTGACCAAGGGGCCTCTTCTGTCACTGTCACAATAAAAAGGAATAACCCTGCAAAGAAGGTGACTCCTCAGCTGCTAGAGGACCTGAGCTGGGTGGCAGGACAGGACTGGTGGGAAGAGTGTACAAGCTGGTTTCCGTGCTCAACTGACCCATGTCTGCAGCAGCTGCTGCTCCCACAGCCCGGGGGAGTGCAGATAAGCAGCAGTTCAGCTTTTCCAGACATAGCACAATTCCTGTTTACAGCCTCTGGGCTTGTCTTTTCAAAAGAAGGAGCTGGGTGTCTATTCTTGCAGGAAACCAGGTGTGTAAACAGTTCAATTAATGTACCCAGCAAACCATGCTCTAGCACAGCAGAGAGGGCTAGTGGAGACAAGCCAAGAGCACATGAGCCAAGGAAGGAAAATACTTTTAAAGAATATGCCTAATTAGAGATGGGTCTGGGCCAAAAGTTCATATTTGAACACCTGGAATAGCCCAGGGGAGCAGAACAGTAACCTGAACCCAGATCCACATTTTGTAACTCTCTCCTCTCCCAAATGAAGCAAAACCCAGCCCCAAACCCAACCCACAGTTTGAGCTACAGGTTTCCAACAGCCCAAGTCTGGAGATCTGGGTTTCTACTTTCAGCCTGGTTTTGGTCCAGCCATTGTGCTCAGCTGCTGCTGCCCTCTGCTCCTCTCATCCCACACCATCCAGGGCCCTGCTGTGGGTCCACTCTGCTCCACCCAAGAGCTGGCTGGTGTTCCCTGGCATCCCCACTCGCTCAGGCAGCTGTGGCATCCTCAGCACCGTCCCCAAGCCCAGCTTGTCCCTGCACTCCCTTCTCCCTGCCCTCTCAGGCAACAGCTCCTGGACAAAGCAAGAAGCCTGCCCTAACTCAAAGCCAAGTGGCTCCACTCACACCTGTGAGACAAATATTGGCAGCAACCCTCAGTTTTGCACCATATCTGCAGATTTAGGGCTTGTTTTAAAGGGTACAACCTCCATGTCAGGGAAAGCCCCCCCCATGCCCTATATCAGTGCTTGCGGAAGGAGCAGACTCCCTTTTCTCCCCACACCTCAGTTTTCAAGAACAGAAAACTAAAGTTCTCCCACACCTTATCAACTCTTTTGACTGTAGATTTTCTTTATAGCAGAATCACATTTGACAAATAAAGGTCAGCCTGATCCCCAAAAAAATCACCCTGTCACAGGCACGTCACACATTTCAGACAGCTTGCAAGGCTGACTAAACATTTACTTTTGGATGGCTCATATCCAAAGTCCAGAAATAGATCCCAGTCCCCAGTAAAGAGTGCCTGAGTGTGCCATCAGATGGCTTCACTGCCCTGTCACAGTGTGCCATTTGCATTCCTGCGCTTTCCCCCCTCACTGGGTGCCACCACTGAGCTCCCTGTAGAGAGGTGAAGCCTTATCTCCCAGCTGGATTATTCTTGGTAGGTATTTGTCACTCATTTTTCCATCATCTGACCTTGGGTCCTGTTAGGCTGAGGTAAGTGACTAATGCATAGGGCTCTTGATTGCTTTCCCACTGGGCACCTGCACAGCTGGAGAAGAACAAATGGGATTTACTCACACTGGATGCTGCAATATTCAAGGAAGAGTTTGTGTTTTGAAAAACCTTGGAACATTTCAGCCCCACTGCTATTCAGAAAAGTTTTACACCTTGGATGTACTTCTGTAGCTGCTGAACCTTCATCTCCAAGAAATTACACAATTAAAAAAATACTAATCTGACTTTATACAAAATACAGGAAAAAAAATTATATAACCTTTCAAGGGCCAAGAGACTCTGTCTGCAAAGTGCTTGCCACACAGCACCCAGGCAAAATCAAAATGATGCAACTTTTGGTAGGGTGTACAGATTACAATCAGGCAATTACACATCCCAGACCGCGTAATCACATGCAATGAGAACACACGTGGGTGTTGTGCAAGGTGTGAGCCTGGTGTCACCAACCACAGGCTCCTCCGGTTACCCAAAAGGAGTCATTCAACAAATGCTTTAAAAATTTCTTTTCTAATCAATAGGTCCATCGAGAAGAAGGCCTCTTTCCATCACGAAAAGTAATTCCTGAAAGGCTGGGAAACCACCAGGACTGCACTGGAAAACATTAGCCAGAAGAATTGATCTATCATCTGCCTCATATCCAACTGTGTCTGGACAGCTGGAAAGGGGAGGGGAAAAAAAACCCATCACACACAATACAGAATCTGTTATACAGCTTTATATCAGAAAAGAGCCTCTCCAAGCTTCTGTAGGAAGTAAGTTTAAAGATCTGATGCATGAACATCCTCAGCTTTAATAACCATTACTGTCTTTCATCTCTTCTTTTTTTAAAGTCTCGGAACAGCATTTAAGACTCTGGCCTCCTGTAAGCATTGCTCAGATGCTCCCCAGATGGCTTTTCCAAGGGGATTTCTAATTATTCAGGGTCTTCTAAAGAAATATCCTGCAGGAATCTTTTAGGTTTCTGGGGCTTTCCTTCCTTCCTCTACAAATTTCTTTACCCAGAGCTTGATTTAAAACCAAACTCAAAGGAAACACTTACAATGACTTCAATATGTCTCAGATCACATACCCTGGGGTAAAAGAGAATTGAACCAAATCCCATAAATATAAAAATTGTATGGGTTTCAAAGGGATTCATGGGGAAGTTTAGTAAAGAAGTAATTAGACCAAAAGTTTTAGCCGAGAATATAATGGAATAAAGGAACATTTAGTGGGACTGAGAAAGTTAATACTGCATATAGACCACAATGGATTGGATATACAATCACCTCTCCTCAAAGAAAAACAAATTAAAATCAAAGCAACAGTTGCTATAATAGCAGCTTAACAAGAAAACCTCAGATTCTGAGAAACTCTCACAGTTTTCAGATCCTGAAATGGAATACCTTGAATGGATCAGACTTCCAAAAGTGCTAAATTCCTATCTGCTGAAAATCCACATTACACATCCCCAAGTGGGAGACAAAGAAAATCAGTGTCATTTCTGGAAAGGCTGGAGACTGCTTGTGCATAAGAGGGCAGCTAAAGAGAGGAGCTGAGTCCCTTACATGATGATAAAGCAAAGTAAATTGTTCCAATGAACATATAAGGCTTTTGTCTCTCTCAGGCCATCCAAGCCATCTCCCAAGCAATAGTTAATAACAAGACATGCCACTCTTCCAAATCTGCTGCTCCATATCCCCCTCGAGTGAGATACAACCCCACAAGACCTTGTCCTGCTGCCTGCAAATGCTGACTGGGCAAACTGGGAGTGTTTCAGCGTGTGCTATAGCACAGACACGCTGCTGGCTCAACACACACTGCTAAGCCCTTTGCACTAATGGACTTTCACCATGGTGTCTGGCCTCTCAGATCCCACCATGGGCATTGCTGTCCTCTTGGATCAGCATCTCTGCTTGCCAGCAGTGCTTATGGTAATTTCCCACACTGCTTGGCACAGCACAGGGCTCAGCCCAAGCTTTTAGGAGCTTGTAATCTGAATGCTACAGAGAACATTTGATAGAATCACAGAATGACTTGCGCTGGAGGGGACCTTAAAGATCACCTAGTTCCAACCCCCTGCTGTGGGCAGGGACATGTCCTACTAGATCAGATTGCTCAGAGCTCCATCCACCCTGGCCTTGAACACCTCCAGGGACGGGGCACCCATAACACCTATGCCAGTGTCTCACCACTCGCACAGTAAAGAATTTATTTCTAATAGCTAATCTAAGCCTGCCCTCTTTGAGTTTAAAGCCATTACCTCTTCTCCTGTCCCTACATGCCCTTGTAAGAAGTCCCTCTCCATCTTTCTTACAGAGTCCCTTTATGTACTGGAAGGTGCTCTAAGGTCTCTCCAGACTCTTCTCTGGGCTGGAAAACACCAACTCTCTCAGCTGTCTTCATAGGAGAGGTGCTACAGCCCTCTGACCATCCCTGTGGCCCTCCTCTGGATTCCTCCAACAGCTCAACATCCTTCTTGTGCTTGGACCTCCAGAGCTGGATGCAGCACTCCAGGTATTCTTGAGAGTGGAGCAGAGGGGCAGAATCCCCTCTCTCAACCTGCTGGCCATGCTGCTCTTGATGCAGCCCAGGACATGGTTGACCTTTTGGGCTGCAAGTGTTTATTGCTGGGTCGTGTTGAGCTTCATCTTCTATAGCAGAAGGTTCATTCTCCCAGTTCCTGCTTTTGCCTTCTTGGCTCTGGTTTAGGCAGTGTGGCTGGGGCACTTGCCAGTGAAAACTGAGGCAAAAGCAGTGGTACCACAGCCTTCTCCATATCTCATGTAACCAGGTCTCCTGTTTCCTTATGGAGAGGGTCCACATCTTCCATCATCATCATGTTATCAACCACATGCCTATAAGAAGCTTGTTGCCCTTGATGTCATTGGTCAGATTTAATTCTGTCAGGGCTTTTGCTTTCCTTACCTGATCCATGGCTGCTTAGATGATCTTTCTGTACTCCTCTCAGGTTACCTGTCCTTGCTTCTACCTTCTGAAGGCTTCCCTCAGGCATCCTCTCTTTGAGTTTCTCCAGGAGCTGCTTGTTCATCCATACATTTTTGCCTGACAGCTTTGTTGGGATACACCTCTCCTAAGCTTGGAGAGGAGGTCAACCTTGAATATCAACCACTTGCTTGGCTCTTCCCGCCAGGGCTTTATCCTATGGTGCTTTACCATGCTTTACCAAGCAGATCCCTGAAGTGGCCAAAGCCTGTTCTCCTGAAGTCCAGGGCAGGAAGCTTGCCCTGCACCCTCCTTGCTGCACTAAGGATCTCAAACTCCACCATCCCACAGTCACTGCAGCCAAGGCTGTCCCTGAGCTTCACCTTCCCCACCAGCCTTTCCTTGTTGTTGAGAACAAGGTCCAGCATAACACCTCTCCTCATGTATCACTTGGAGCAGGAAGCTCTCCCCTCCAGCACTGCTTATGCCCATCTACGTTGTCCCTCCCAGGACCAGAGCTTGTGAACATGAGGCCATTCCTGTCTGAACAGAGGGTGTCAGTTGCTCAGTCTTCTGGTTGGAGGGTCTGTAGCAGACCCAGACTATAATGTCGCTTGTCTTGTCCTCCCTTTAATCCTGACCCATAAATTCTTGGTCATCCCTTCATCCCTCCCCAGGCAGAGCTCCATGCACCGGCTGCATGAGCTCCAGCCACTCACTGACAGAGAGGACTCTGAGGAGCACTGAGAAGTTTCGGGTGCTGGAAATACCTTCTCACTTGGCTGCACTATCCCATGGTTTGTCAGGTTGAAGAGAGAAGCCTGAACAAGTGCCAAGGGTAGCCTGGAGATGGCCATTCAGCAACTCCTTTGCCCTCTGGCCGCATTCATTGCCCGAGTGCTTCACATCCCTTTGGCTCTGATGGTGTGGCTGTGAGCAGGGTTTCATAAGGAGACTGTGAGGAAACAAAAACCCTGGGTGGAGCTGCAGAAGCTGGTGTAGTTCATGAGAAGGTCACACCCGTTTCATTTCATTCTAAGCACCCCATTCAAGCAGCTTGGCCTTCACTCTGGCCCACAAGCGAACTGGCACCTCATGACAATGGGGTGTTGTGTCTCTCCAGCCCCCCATCAGCCTCCTGCTTGTCCCACCAATCCAGCAGCAATGGCTGAGAAAAGCACTGGGAATGGCTTAATAGCCAAGCCCAAAGTCTTCCAAAAGGGCTGCTTTCCCACCCATCCTTTACAGCAGTCATATTTCAGGCAGGAGGAAGCCAGGAAAGCAGCAGCAGTGGGTGTGCTGTCCCCTTCTTCCCCTGTGGCAAAGGAAGGTCTCTTTTGGAAACACTCCTTCCTTGCAGCCCAAGCCCCTTGGTGCCCTAATCTTCCTGTCCCAGGAGACAAAAGACCTCTAAAAGCACTAAATGCTGTTTCCTGAAGAGCTTCACTCCTCATCTCCCTAACTCCAGGAGTCTTAACTCCTCCCAGTCCACCCTTCACAGGCCACATCCGCACATATCCGTTCATCCTGACCTTCCCCCCCTCGTTTGTCTGATAGTCCTTCCCACACAAGCACCACATCCTTCCTGCCCCAGCCTCGCCACAAAGCTAGGTTTGTTCACTGAAGCAGATCAGAATGAAACATAAGCATGACCCTTTGAATCAAAAGGATTAGGAGAAGTAAAGGAGAGAGCTGCCCATTTGAATATGTACAAACACAAAGGGAGGAAGGTAGGGCCACCTCAGGTTGCCCTGGAGGTCCCTCTGCTAAGTCTTGCTAGCCTCAGCCCACAGCCTCTGAGAATCTCCCATGACAAAAAATAAGCTGGTGCTGGCTCTTTACAAACAACTTAGGAAAAAAAAAGGAAAGGAAAAAACAAAAGGGAAAAAAAGATAAGTGAGTCCCCCCAAATGGGATGGTAATTTGGTTTACAAAGGCTCTGCCTGCCTAGGACACCAGGGGATGAAAAAGAGAGTACATCCAGGAAAAGCAGGATGCATTCCCTCAAGATAGTGGATATTTGCATGAGCATACCTCGTGAGAGAGAAAGTCTGCATCCCAAAGGCTATATAATCTAAACAGCAATATTGTAAGTGTATTGGATGAGGGAAGGAAGCACTATCTCATTGCCCTGTATAATGCATGAGGAACAGCAGTGCAGAGGGATGGGATAACTTGCTTCACGGGAAAATCACAGCAGAGCCAAGTCCCAAATCCCAGTTCAGGGACCTAACCACAGGCTATTCTGTGCTTTCCATTTTCTGTTAACAAAGAAAACAGTATTTTCCTGGATTTCAATCCCCAGTGATACTGCTGGATTTGCTGCTCAGTCGTGAAATATTCCAGGAGTGGGAAGAGCAGATGAAGCTCTGGTGAGTCATGAGCAGACACTGCCTCATTGTGCAACCTGCGCTGTGAGGGTCATGTTCAGCCCTCCAGCTTGACCTCTGCTAGCAAGGCCAGACCCAAAATACCTTGTGCCTTTTTATAAAATTCCGGTTTTGGTTTCTTTGTGGGTTTTTGCCCTCACTTTTCACTTATTCCTTGGGGCTGTTAAGCCAGGCTTAACAAGAAAAATCCACCTCTGCACAGCCTCGCAGGGACATGGCTGAGGACAAACCAGGCAGGGCCCTGTGCTGCACAGAAACCCAGGCCTTTCAGAGCATCAGGAGAGGGGAGCAGCGTTCAGACACCCCTAATTGTTTAGCAGAGCTGACTCCACAAACACACACGCTTTTGATTGTGATCTGGCGACCACGCACACACACCAGGGTTTCGCTCACCCGCCGCCCCCTCACTTTCTGATTGCAGGCATGGGGTGGTGAGGCAGGGCAGCCTCCCCCAGTGCACAGGCATGATGAAAGCTGGAAAAGGCAGCAGGGAAATTTCCTTAACTGCCCTGGAGATATCCTTCCCCCTTCCTCTTTTATTTTTCTATCTGCCTGTTTGCTTGGGTAACTGCTGTCAGCCCACAGAGAAACACTATGCAAATCCTACCAGGAGTCCCTCTTCCCATGGCTCTGGGGCAAGTCCATTCCCAGCAGTTGCCAAACCTCAGTTCTCTGTAAGCAGCACAAGCCAGTCACAGGAGGAAGCTCTGGATACTTTTTTTTTCTAAAATGCCTTTTCACCACAGTTACTTTGGGAAAATGAAGCAGGTAACCCCTAGAGATGCCAGGAGGAAGGAGGGTGCTTTGAGGAGAAAGGGCAGGTGGCCATCCCCTGTGAGCTGGCACAGTCACACTCAGAGCCCTTCCACCACAATCCCTGCAGAAGGATAAGTGGGAATGAGGGTTTTGAAAGAAAATGGAGAGCACACCTGATAAGGCTGAGGAAGGAGTTGCCAACAGGCCCCCATTAGCTCAACCCAAGCCTAGTCTTCGTCAGCCATACCCCATACTCTTGAGGGCAGCCACAAGGCACAGGCTCTCCCTCCCACGAGCTGCTGGCTCCTGTCCTCACCCCCACTCTTCCTCCCTTGGGAAAGGGCCCCACCTATGGGTGAAGGACCAAGGAGGAGCTCTTGGCACATCATCACACCTCCCTCCACCAGAGTTCAGACGTGGGGCTGTAGAGAGAGCACAGAAGAGCCAGGTTCGCTGAAGATGGGCCAAGGGAGAACAAGGGCATCTTTGCAGTGTCAGTGTCATCTTCAAATGGGTACACAGCAGAAGGCCAGGGGACCCAAACCTAAAACTTGGTGGCCTAGATGCGGGAGGCAGGTTAGAGATTTGCAGGAAGGGAGAGCTGGGGAAGAGCTTAGTGCAGACCTATCTGTTGCATGAATGAAGCACAGACAGAAAACTGCTCGGGTAGATCATGTGTAAGTTCACAATCCAGTGTCAAACTCCAGGACCCTGACCACAGGTACAGTGTGCTGATGGCCAGAAATGTGTTCTGGGACTTGGGTGCCAAGCAAGAAAAAGCTTAGGAAGCAGGCTGTTCCCTGAGCTGCTTCATGAGGAGGCAAAGGATGCTGCAGAAGCACCTGTGCCTCTCTGTCAACCCCAGAGTCTGAACAGAAAAATTTAGGTGTAGTTGTCTCCACTGTAGATGTCTAAGAGTAGGTGAACTCCACCCAAAGTGCACTGAGGCATTTCTTAGGTTTGAGAATAGGTTAAACAAATCATCAGAACTAGAAAATTCTGGTGCTGGGAATTGAGGACAGGAGTGCCCTAGACCTGACTTCTGAACCAACAGGTTGTTGAGGGATAATATGCATGATCCTCTATCACAGACTTTACAGATAAAATTTGGGGCATTGGCTTCCAAATTAAGATAGCTGCCATGTAGAGTAAATGATAAGAAAAAACCTTTAGATTCTGTTTTATTTTTTCAGAGAAAGTCGCAACTGAGGGCCTCTGCACCTTCCCCAAGCCATCGGCTCCTTGACAAACAGCCCATTTGCTCTTCTCTCAGCATTTCTCCCAGGGCACCACAGAGCTCAGCCAGCAGTGACAGACCAGGCTGCAGATCACGGATGACTTGCTTGCTGGCAAGTAGACTGCACCTCCCTTTCTCCCAAGTGCCTTGATACAAAAAGGACAAAGCAATGCCTGTACAAGCATCACCAGCCCTTGATGCTTGGCTGATCAGCATCATCCCAGGCAGAGAAATAATACAGTTTTTGCTGGAAGGGAGCAGAAGCAGCCCCCAGAGGCAGAATGCCCTGCTTTGTCCCAAAACAGAGCACAGCCCTCTCACCCTTTGCCATGCTCCCACTTGCCTTCCCAGCTCCCAACCTTCAGTACTTTCAACACCCACAGTTTTTCCACTCTTCCGTGAAGCGATGAGAAATCCCCTGCCAGAGGACATTGTTCAAATGGGTTTTTGAAAAAAAAAAAGCAATTCCCTACTCCAGGCAAACAAGCTCCTTCTTTTCCCCATAAGGAAGAAGGATAACAGCACAGCCAGTAAAAAAAAAAAAACCCGAACTATCCCCAAAGCCTTCTGTAATCAAAAGAATAATTGCTCCAAGAGATTTTAGCCTACAGCTGAGTCACTAAAATGAAGAAACATCTCCGTGTCCATAGAAAGCAAACAATTCTTGGGTCATGCAGCAGAGATTGTCTACAGCCTTGTTAGAAGGAAAGAAAAAAGCAGCCAAATGCAATTAATCATAGTCCCAGAAGAAAGGATGAAATCTCTGTAATTAGCTACCTAGACTCATCTTTCCACTTTTGAAAACTAATCCAGCTGCCTTCTTTCACCTCTCACCCACAGGGCTGCCACAAAAGTCTGCTGCAAACACCAAATCACCTCTCTCCAGGGGTGCACTCACCTGCAGCAAGAGGCTGCACAACAGCTTTGCAGAAAGTGTACAGGGAGAGAGAACCTCTGCACAGTGCAAACAGAACTCCTTTTCTTAGTCACCTTTTGCGGATGAACTCTTAGGGAGTTTGCACTCTCCAAGAACCTGTGTAGCCCTCAGCTGGACTACAGGAGTTATGAGCTATGTATTTTATATCCACAATCCTGACCCAACTGATCAATTACCAGAAAACACAGATTAAAAAAAAAAATAATATATATATATATAAAAGCGTACAATCATGAAAACACTTTTCAAATGGTTAAGATTACAACTGCTTGTTTTAATAAATTGGCTTATACCTCATCCTCAGGTGGTGAAATTTGCCTGACCATCAAAGTTTTGGAAAACATGGGAAAATCTAGCCCTTTAGAGAGAAGAAGAGGAGGGGCTGGAGCTGGCAGTTACAGCTTAACAGGAGAGGTCAAGATCTAACATCAAAAAAATCCTATGCAAAGCAGAACAAGACATTCAACTTCCCCAGGGCTCCCTTAATAAATAAAAGTTGACAAATATTATTCCAACAATGAAAACAATAACAGACCAGCTCTTTAGGTCAAATACATAAATGGTAAATACAATACAGAAGAATAATACCAAAATTACATCAGCTGAGCAACTGAGACCGATTTCCACTCCCTCTCTTGTATACAAAGCACTGCTATCCCATGAATAACGCTGTCAACAACAGACGGGGAATGCTGGCCAGCTTTGTGGTGAGGGAAAGCAAAGAACACAGAGTGACCGGAAATCTCCAGCTTTGCTCTTCCATGACACAGCAGAAACGCTTCTTTTCAATGGAAGGTGACTAGGTCGTAATAAATGGAAGTGATTACGCAGCTCTAGCTCCAGCTGGAGCCTTCATGTACAAAGGTGGGAATCAGGGAGGTAGGATTAACTTCCAGGCTGTGAGATACAGCAACAAGGCCAGGGAGCCTCGGGCGTGTCCATAAAGCAACACGCACTCCTTTCCGTGCCGGTCCCGATGCTCGGGGGCTGCTCCGCGGCACAGAGCTGTTGTCAGCTCAGTCCCTGCCCTCCACCGACATCAGCCAAAACACTGAAGCCCCGTGGATTGTTCCTCTAATCTTTGTTCTGAAACCTGGCAGAGGAGCTAAGCACAGCTGGGGTCTGGCTGCAGCAAAGGTTGACACCAAACACCCAGAGCGGCTTTCTCAGCTTTTTATCAAACCGTATCAAACCTCTCTGCGCATCAGAGGGCTCAGGCGCGCCCTGCCAGCACGGCCGAGCTCGTCCCTTGTTAACAGAAATCCCTATCGTCCTTCCAGGGGGATGCACAGATCCTCGCGGAGAAAAGCAGATGCTGCCGGCAGGCAGGCTGCTTTCCCCAGCCCTGCCGTAGGGGTGAAGAGCAGCCCCAAATCCACTGCGACAGGCTGCTCGGCGGCCAGGCAGGAACAGCGAGCCGAAGCTGCCCTCCGCAGGATGCGAGGGAAACAACCCCTGCACGGGAAAGCAAAGAGCTAGGTCGTTTTCCACGTGCAGCTTCCTCACTTTACCATAATTACGGACAAGGTTCACTTTTCTCAGCATTATGCTGCAGACACAAAGTTTAAGGTCCAGAAGCTTTCAAGGCGAGTGAGGAGTCTGGAAGCTTCCTGTTGTTGTCTTACAGCACCAAGCCCCAACAGCCAAAAGCCAGGATGCCTTCAAGTAAATGTCTCTGACTAATTAAATGAAACAGGAGATTCCCTCACAGTGCCGGTTTTCTATGAACCTGTGACTGATGCACACACGGGAAGGTGAATCCCCATAAATTTTTGCTAGATAACAACGCTGCTTCTGTGCTAGTGTTTAAATATGGGCATATAACCAAAGCAGAGAACTGAGGTAACCTTCACTTTCAGTTAACACAAAAAGGATATTAGCACCGTATTTGATTAAAAATAGTACTCAAAAACCTGCACTCAGCCAGCAATATCTATAAATACTTTTAAATGCTGATCAGTTAATATTAGGTATGCCTCCAATTTTAATTTTATTTAACCACGTAATAACTACAAAACGAATCCTCCTGGCCAGCCTTATGTCACTTGGCCAGCACTGCCAAGGTACAGCAGCCAACAGGTTTCAAGGCTGCAAGGTTAAAGTGCTCTACTCCATTAACCTATGAAAGGATTTCACACACAAAATAGCATCACTGCAGCACCTGAATGCCTGTGGATGCACCACGGGGTTCAGAGTGCAATGTATGGCACCCCACATCATAATCCAGCCTGCCCTGTGCAAAACAGCCAGGACATGTATGACCATACACAGTCCACAGAGCTTATGGCACTAGGACAAGGGTGAGAGGGATTTTTACCCTCTATCCTATGCTGTAGAGTTATTTTAACCTGAATCTGCAGAAGCAAGTATCCCTAGTAAAAAGAAGTAGAGCAAAGCAAAAGCTTGAAAGTTCACAAGGGACTTTTTGTCTGCACCAGAGCAATACTGGGGAATCCTCCAAAAAGATTACAGCCACATGCACTTCACTGCCTGCAAAATTCTCTGACACGCCATACCTTTTGAGGATTTCTTTCTTACTGCACATTATAAGAGAAGGTAGCAGCCTATTATGATGTGCCAGGCTGTGGAAAGCAAACATGGAATTGTCAGGTGTGTGTTTTGTCTTGCTGTGACTCTCTTCTCCCACTGTCCCAAGCTTGCCTTCCACTTTCCCAAGGTCTTGCCCTATACTGAGCATCTTCCAAGGACACCATTTTCTCCACAAGTTTCACAGAGGTCCCAATTTCCATTTCTCAGTTGTACAATATCACTTCTTATGCCCTGTGTGCTGCTTTTCAGCACAGTCAGCTCCAAAGACAAGACAATCAGGAGAAAGATAGAATCCACTTCTCAGTTCAGCTTGTTTTTAAATGTATTTAAGTGGGCAGAAGGTGAGATTTTCAACAAGATCTCCTTGAAAACAGTGGGAGTATTCTTTGTAGCAGCACGGAAAGCAAAATACTGAGTTCTGGTATGGTCCTCTACTGCCACCAGGAGTAAGATATCATCAAAAGCTGCAGGGCAGCAAAACATCCCTGAGCAGCTCAATGTTTGCAACAAAATCAGTACCAAACAAGTGGGGCACTCACCCGAGTTTGGTGGAGAGAACACCTCCCAGGGCAGAGCCAGCAATGATGCCCACTCCAAAGCAAAGGCCCAGCTTCCCCAGAGCACCAGCACGCTGGGAAGGAGCAGTCATATCTGCAATAACCTTCTGAGCACCTGCAGGGGGGGAAAATATCCCTTGAAAGAAGACTGCCACAGGGTCTGAGCAGATGCTCCAGCAGTTCCCATGGTTTTATTGCTAAGCCATTAAGGACTTTCTTAGTTTTTGGGGTTTTTTTTCCCAATTAAAACTTTTTGGGCTTGTTTGCGGCCAGAGGCAGTTTCCCCAGCTCATAGTTTTCATAGTCTGCATAGAAGAGAACCTCTAAACACTGGCCCTCCCCTCTGGAAGCCCCAGAGTCCATCATTTTTGAGCACAACAGCCTGATCAGCAGAGATTGACAGCTACATTGGGACACTCCATCAATTTAATGTGGAGACAGAAGTCCCTTTGGGAGTACCTGGTGGTGGTGTGGGGAGAATTACAGAGACTAGATTTTTCTCCAGCTCAAAGAACTTAAAGGTCTTTTCCAACCCAAATTATTCTATACAGATCTTTAGGCCACTAAATATGGTCCTCTCAGTTCCAGGGCAAATGCTCATGCATGTCATTGAGTGGAATTGGTTCAGCCCATCAGTCATGAGAAACAGAACCACTCAAACCACTCAAATAAACCACTTCACAAGTGGCAAGAAGCATTATCAGCTTGAGTCCTCTTGCACGAGTTACATGGACTTCTAGTAGCTGAAGTTTATGTCTTTTACATGAAAAATAGAGGAAACATCAGCCAAAGCAGAGCAGTTTGGTGGGTAATGGACGGTGGTTTTGTAATCATGTTTACTTTTTACCAGTATGCTCATTTTGCCAGGAGAAAGGGAAAAGCTTTCCTATTAAAAAAAAGGCAGCTGATTGGGATAACTGCTGTCAGCAAGTGGCTTTCACTCATGTCTGGATGGTCAAGGCCATACAATTTCCTCAGGATTATACAGGAAGATGGGCCTGGAACTCTGAGCTACTAAGTCCTGCTTTCCATAGCCAGTACACCTGCTCTTCCACCTTCCCACTCTTTTATCCCTGAGGACATGTTCCTCCTGCCTTCCTTCATGCTGTTGAACAGCTTCCACCAAAACAAGCAAGAAAAGGGGGAATCAGGCAGTAAAAGCGATTTGGAAAGCTACTCATCCCTGACTGACCTTACCTGGTATCCCATGCATGAACACTCCTGGCAGCCTGGAGAGGAAGAGGAGTGGGATGCTGGTGGAGAGGGACATGAGCAGGAAGAAGACACTTCCAGATGCACAGGAGAGAATTAAAGCTGCTCGGACACCAAACTGATCTGCAAACCTGGTACAGAAATGGCACAAGGTTGTCAGTTTTCTATTTAGGTTTAAATAAAACCCCAAAGACTTCACAATAGTAAATCAATTTCACTGCTATTTAAGGGGAAAAAAACAACACCACAACTAAACACACTAACAACCACAAACTCCCCAATCCCCAAAACACAAACAAGCAGAAAACCCAGCTGGATCAGGGTTTAACCCAGCTCCACCTCTTTGCTGTAATTCAACTCTGAGATCCTTAAGTTGGACAAAGTCTGAGAGTGCCACAGAAAGGGTTCTGAGCAACAGGGGCTAAGATGACCATGAAACTGGCCTTAGATAGAGTTTCTTATTCCAATTCCTCCTTCCTTCACTTTACTCAAGCTGCATATTACAGTTAGCAGAGGAACATTACCTTGCATAGCAATTAGTTGTGCTTATACTAGGAGGAAACAACCCCCTAAAAATTGCCAGGATTGGTCTACAAACAGAGCTAAGCTTAAGTAATTAAAAGGTTTTGTGTTGATGGAGAGGTACAGGTCAAAACTTGGCTGTTTACATGTAAGCCAAGGAAGTTTACATTTTGTGTTTGTAACCTAAAGACCACAAATCATTACATTGTTGATGTGGGGATTTTTTTGCTTTGTTACTGCCGGGTAAAGACAGTGCTTTATATTCTCATGTCTGTTTATGAGCATCAAGCAAGACCACAAACAACTGAGCTAAGCAATGCATTCTGTCCTATTCCTCTTTCTTCCTATTTTTCATTTAAGCTACCCTCATGCTGACATCAAAGCAGACTCATGTCTAGAAAAATCCTTTTACTCAAACCTACACTGCAAATTTTGGCTTCAATCTGGCAATAGACACCTTCAGTCCCAGACAGATTCTGGTTTTCCTTTTTCCTTCCCTTCAGCAGTGATTCTGGATATTAGTGAACAACATACATGGAGGAGAACGAGATTTCAGGTGGCACCAGATCCAAGACAGAAATACTACTCTAGGTTTGTGTATTAATAGAAAAAGCATTAAAAGTGGGCCCTTTGCACCATCTCCAATTTTAGGAACACATTTTCTTCTAAGCAGTACAGCAGAATTAAATGTTGCTGCTATTTTTCTTTAAATTTTTCCAGGGGCTGAGATCAGATGCTCAAAGTGCCACACTCCGTGTCCCAGAGGATCCTGTAGAGCTCCCAACCTACATCAGCCAGAAAAGTAAGTTCCATGCAAGAAAACTGAAGCACACACCAGCTCCCTATCCATTTATGAATTTGTTGATCAGTAGCAAGATCAAGAAGAGAAGTTAGATTTGCTCAGTCTCATTTTAGTTTTCCTGTCACTGAATTACACACCTTTTTCAGGGTTTTATTTTTCCTGGTATTTGGGGATGCGTTCTCCCACCACTCAAATTTTTTAGGGCTATTTACATTTCATTAGGAACAGGAAAGTCTTTTCCATGGTGTAAAGAGGCAGAAAACCCGAGTCTTTTCCAATCTTTTCTTATTTTGATAGCTGAGTTTATAGATATAATTAAAAGATTCTTAGAAGTTATTAAAGCCCTATGCAAGTCTAAATTTGTATTCAACAGGGATACAGATTCAGCTGAAGAAATGACACAACCTTCAATTATTTTCATTGACAGCTCTACTTAACATCAATAAATACCCTTCTTTTTTTTTGTTTCCCAGCCACAAGACATTTCTAAGGTTACACATAGCTGTAAAATATTTGCAGGATTAAGCTGTTAGGACCTGGGCCCAGAGGACTCTGGTGGTTTAAGCCCATTCCCAGGATATTGTTACACTTAAATTCATGTCATTAAAAAGTAGCTAAGTGAATATAAAGGCTGCTTCTATGCTGCAGTAGTTCTAATAATAGCATTTATTTTTCCCTTGCTCATTATGAAATCCTCAAACATTTCAACAGGACCACAAACCAGAACTAAATGATTTTTATGAAAGTGTAAAAATGCCTGGCCTTTTTCAGCTATGTAAAGGGTCATGAGAATCATTCTCACCTACCTTCCAAAGATGTAACCTCCCACGAGCTGGAGGACACCAAAGATTGTCTGGAGGTAGCCAAACCCCACCGAATCCAAACCTAGGCTCTTTGCCAAGTACTAAAAACAACAACAAAAAAAGGAACAAAAAAACCAAAACTAAACCAACAAACAAATGAAAAAGAAGCATGCTATATTTATGAATAAACATCTTATTATCTGCTCCAAACACCACTTCCTTCAGTTCCCCACTCCTGTTGAGGATATCTTCATTAGGCCAGACAGTAGTTGCTTAATAAAGACCAAATGTTTCTGTCCCACACCCTGAAGGACAGGGGGATGTGACCAAAACCTCAATTTTGCACCAGCTGACAAGTCTGTATCAGGATTTACCTTTGCAGCTCAACACAGCTGAACATATTCAGCAACTGCTAAGGGGGATGAGGGAAGTTTTAAGTGCCTTCCTGCCTCCAGCCCCTGCTGCTGAAGCAGCTCGAGCCCATCCTCTGGGAGATGACTATGGAAAAGTCTTGGAGCTGCTTTCTAATCAACCAAGCCAGAATCAAAGCAAGTAGATGATGAGCAAATATTGCCTTTACTGTATGGTACACCCACAGCCTGAGCTTGCAAAAAACACAGATGCACACCTTGAAGAGCCACAACACTTCGGAGTTTTTTATTTAAATACTTTATATTCAATGGACAGCTATTTCTGATTCATGTTTTTGTTGTGTCATGCTTTTGTTTAGCCTGGAGGTGCAGGGAGACCTTATCTCTCTGTACAGCTATCTGAAAGGGATTTGTAGCCAGGTGGGGTCAGTCTTTCCTCACAAGTAACTAGCAATAGGACAAGAGGAAATGACCTCAAGTTGTGCCAGGGATGGTTTAGATTGGATATTGAGAAATATTTCTGCACTGAGGGGATTGTCAAGCACTGGAAGAGAGTGCCCAGGGAAGTGGTGGAATCACCATCGCTGAAGGTATCATAAAATGTGTAGATGTGGTTTGGTGGTGGACTTGGCAGTGTTAAGTTTCTGATTAGACTCAATGATCTTAAGGATGCAGTCCTCACTGGTTCTACAAAATCAGACAGAAGAGTCCAGTAAGTGAGAAGCAATGAATCCCACTGATCTGGTTAATTACACACTCAGAAAAACCCACCTTTGATCTGAAACCTCTGCTTCCTGATACCTGCTGGTTGGGACACTCTCACAGTCCAAGCAAGAAGACACAAACTACATCAGGTTCACCCAGAGCCCTCAGGCCAAGAAAGGGCTCTAGGTGCTACTGTAGCACATATAATAAAGCAGCTTTTATGGCTTGGGTGTACCCTGGACAGAGACACAGCCTGCCTGCTTGGTAAGGATACCAAGTATTCATTCAGTTTCAAGCATACCATTCCTCTTTCCTGCAGACTTTTCTGGAGAGCTACAGAGCCTGGCATTGAAGGAAATGTGCTGTGCAGCAAGAGAACCCATACTCACAGGCACGACTCCCATCTGCATGAAGAGAAAGGTCAGGTCTAGGGCTGCAATCACGTAGGCAACACGGATCACTTGTCGCCTCTTGGCCTCTCCCAAGCCGCCGCTCTCCCCCAGGACCTCATTCCTCGTTCCTGAGGCTTCTTCCTCACCTTCGGAGCTGGTTTTTGCATTCATAGTGCTCACAGAATGACTTGTCGCGGGACAGGCTGGGAAATGACACAAAAGCACTTCCTAGCTGCCAATGTGAAGCGTAGATAAGGTGCAGAAGTTGTGTGCACAGTTCAAAGCTTGCAGTGTGAAAGGTGCTGAGCCAGCGTGCCACGGATTTAATGTTTCTTTCTCTTTTTTTCTCTTCCCGTTGCTTCCTTGCTAGGCAGGATCAAAAGTAACCACGCATTAAATCACCAATCTGGTTCTTCAGCCTTGTCCCAGGTGGGCTCGCTGCCCCAAGTGCCATCACAACAAAGATCAGCTGGAATGTCCCAGCAAAGTGAAAGTGAACATTGCCCCAAACAAGAGCACGTGATAAGCTCTTCAACTCTTTTAACTGTTTCACTTCCTTCACTTTTATTGCCCCTGGTGGCTCAGGAGAAATGACTGTGTTAATTCTTTGTGAAAGGCACATTGCTTTTACTTTTGGAGGTTGCAAGTGAAGCTTACAGCAGAGCAGCTATTTCCAATTCCAGAAGCTTTATACAGGTCCTGGAACAAACATAGGTCTTGCATACAGTTAGAGCTTCTCTCATCAACACCTTTACCTGAGCCATTTCCCCCCCCCTTTATCAGGTGCTGCGAATGTATAAAAATTCTGACCTAGCAAATGTTCACATGTGATTCCACTCAGACTACAGATTACCAGCCAAGGTCAAAATCATTAAAAAAAAAAAAAAAGTACTAAATCTGCACAAATCATGAGGCTGACTGCCAACTGGGAATGAAATAAATAAGACTCATTTGGCCTTTGGGAGTTTTGTTATTTGCTTGCTTGTTTACTTAGGATTTTATTTGTTTGCTTGCTTGGGGGTTTATTTGTTTGTTTTCTTACTCATTGAAGCCTGGAAGTCTGGTTGAGGATTATCTTTATTTTGAAGAGAAAAAGAAAGCAGAGATTCCAATGCTCTGACTTTGTAGGATTATAGGACTTTTGGAAGGAAGGGAACTGGAGATCTCATCCACCCTGCTGCTTGAACACATTGGTTCAACTGTGACTTTTTCTAGGCAAGCTTTGAAAATCTCAAAGAAAAGAGATTTTCCTCTTCTCTAAGTATCCGGGAAAGAAGTTTTTCTTACTGCCCAATGTGAATTTCTTGTGCTGCACCTTGACCATGTCATCCAGTCCCTCTAATTTAGTAACACCTCTGCTCAGAAACAGAGGCTTGAGTCGCCATGAAGGCTGAGACACACACAGATGTCTGCAGGCTTGGGTCTGGAGTGGTTGTCAGAGCTCTAGGATTCCAACCGAGCTTGGGGAGAGTGAACTGTATGATCTCTGGACACACCTTTTTGCTCACCACTGAGCCCTGGGATTTGCTGAAGGCTGCTAGGCTCTACCTCCTGGCAAAGGAGGGAGAAGTCCAAAGGTTAAGATTTTCACCAGGGTTGGGTATCATATCAGTGGAGATTACACAGAAACAACCTTTCACAAACTCAGAGCATGAGTGAAAAAAGCACCTTTAAAATGACTTTCCTACAGCAATACCAGCACTCAAGGAGATCCAACACACAAGATGCCAGAATTTGTATTTGTTACTGAGGCAGGACCCAGCATGTATTCCAACTTAGCAAAGGATCAGTGGTCAACATTTGGTTCATCTCAGAGCAAAACAACGGATTTGCCTGCACTTTGAATGTCCTTCGGCACAGCACCAACATCATCACTCCCTGGTTTGTGCTGGATAGGCACAGTGTGCAAATTAACATTGAATAGAAGAGTAAAATTAATGACAGAACTCTGTTTATGGAGCTTTTGAGGCAACCAAAAAAGCGACTCATGCAAATGCAACGTAAAACAGTGCTTACAGGAAACCTTGCTGCCTTGGACTTGCAGAGTGTCACTATTTTGGCTGGTGAGTTTGTCTCAGCAGCAACTGAAAACAGATCCCAGCAAGGCGACCAGGGAAGCAATGACTTGCAGATGCAGCCACTCTCCATCAGACAGAAGGCTCATCCTGCCAGGGCATGCAGTGCACACAGCTAGCCAGCCACATGCTCTCCCTTGGATTTGGCTTCTTTTTACTGGCATTGACAAGGGAAGTGGAGTAAAAAACCACAGAGTTTAATTTCCAGCCTCTGGGGCAAAAGGCACACTTCTAAAAAGCAGGAAGCTAAAGTTGGTGCCTGGTGTGGAGGAGCCCCTGGAGAATAGGCTCTGATCATCAGTTCCTGTACATCCCTGGATGGCTCAGCACCCAAGCCTGCTCCTTAGCATCCCAGAGCAGGCTGCAAGTAAGAAAGTGCCCTGGGCCCAACTTAGTGATCCTCTTCTAGCAGTAGTCCCCTTGGGCAGGATAATTTCTGTCCCCATCCGAGCACTTTGACCCACACAGGACAAAGGCAAGAAGGTGGCAGTTTAAAGCCATCTTTGCAAGCCATGAGCCATGTCATGTCCATGCTGCCCTGGCCACAAGGATGCAGGGATGAGCTGTATTCTCCAAAACTGGCCAAGATGCTGGCAGCCTCAAACCATCTCAGTATCCTCTTGCAAGGTCTTCTGCACAGGAACTTGGACTTTCCTGACCTTCAGTACCTGATTTTTAGAATCTTGCCCCATGAATCAATCGGTCTAAGGGCTGAATGTGGCAGCAGGAGCACTGATGGAAACACAGCCAGTGTGAACGACACAAGGCAGATTCTCCTCCTCCCCTGAGTGAGAAGTCTGACTGAAAATGTCTGCAGGAGCCTAAGTATGCCGGAGATTAACCCTGTTCCCAGCTATGCTTTGCTGAACATCACGTTTGCAGCCATGCAGCTCGGGGCCAGCTCATTTATACCTATAGAGATAATGCACCACTAATGACAGATGGCATAAGCTGGCACTGCACTTTTATCTAAAGGCTTCTTCTGGCTCAATTATAGACTGCACCATGGGTAGCACTCAGTCACAGATAAGCCATCTTTGAAAAACAAAATTAATTTTAAAACTGGGGAGGAACAGGTTATGAAGAGGAAATGAATTTTCTTGGGTAGGATAAATAAACTTTGAATAGACATATATTTCAGGGAGACTACCATGAAAACGAGCAAGGAGATAAATATCTTGTGGTAAAATTGCAGATTAGTCCATTAGCTCTGCATTAAGCCTTGACACTAATTCTCAGCAATTTTGGAGTATTTATATTTGCCTTTCCTGGTATATCTTTCCTGAGGCCTATTTACCTGGTAATCTCTGAAAAAAATAGAGCAGGAAACCTGAGAACATCTTAAAAAAAAATCCTAAAGTCTCACTTGTTATGTTACTTGGGCAGATTTTTTTTTTTAATTACTGGAATGGGAAGCAAGGCTAGCACATGCTTAGGGAAGGGAAATCCACCCACATCAATACCAGAAGTTGAAAATGTTTGTTGGAAAACAATAAACTTGGGAGAAATAAATACCAAATCCTTCTCTGAACTTGCATTTTTTTCCCAGAGGAAGCTTAATACGATCTGAAGGTACCCTGAGTGGGAGTGTGCAGAGGGTCAAAACAAGTTTTCAGCCTCAAAGGAGCCTTGAGGAGGGATGAAAATGCAGATGTACTGCCCAGCAATGAAGGGCATCTCTCAGGCATCAATCCTCTATGAATTTGAACTGGCAGGTCTCTCCAGCTACACAAAAAATCAGTGGGATGAACCAAATCCTGCTCCAGCAGAGATCAGTCACAAATCCTTGCCCTTGTGGGTATGCATCCATAGCCAAGGCAAGCATGACAGCTGGCTGGAAATGCCAGCGAGGGAATCACTGCCCCTTGCTGTCAGCAATTCATTTCTCCTTGCACAGAGAAACTGCATTTCTGTGTGCTGTGTATGGGGGGTGCCAGCAGGGACATGAGGTGTGAGATGAATAATTATGAACATACCTCACCTCCCTGCCCAAGAATCATGGAATAATTTAGGTTGGAAAAGACCTCTGAGAAGCAGCAGAGATAACCCTTCCTCTCTTTGGAAGAGCACTGTGAGGCCACCAGCCAAAAACTGAGGCAGGCAGACATTCAGACAAGGAGGGACATAACGACCCTTCACGGAGACAAAGTCCTCAGGGAGCCACTGTCCTGGGATGTTTGTTAAACTCTGTAATGTGAGAAGGGAAACAGAAGAATTATCTCGAAGTGATTCCTCAGTAGTGGGAGTGCTGAATGGCTGTAATGAGGGAAACTGCTCAACACCAGCCATGGTCGGTGGGAGCCATCAAATCTGCAGGATCTGGCCTGATCCCTCCTTCCCCGACCCCAAGACTAAGGGAACAGGCCTCATTTGTATTCTGGTGAAAGATTTATACAGTTAAGCAATATACAGCGCATAGACGGCCTGGTATTGCCAAAATTGTATCCCAAGTTTGTTGACTGATTTATTCTTTTGTCTAATTGTGTCCACGAAAAAAGCAGCTCACTAATGAATGGAAAAAGACTCCACATGGCCAGCAAAAAAAAAAAACCAAACCCAAAATCAACCAACCAAAAAAAAAACCCCAAAAAACCCAACCCCCCCCCCAGCCATGTTTAGTTTACAAAATAGCACAGTCTTCAGAGATTTTTCATAAAAACTGCAGAGACAGTCCAAATCGACAATGAAATCAGATTCCTGGTGGCTGCTGTATTTTTTTGGCTTTTTCTACGTGTGTATTAAATTGCAAAAAGCAATTACTTATAATTTGTTTTTATAAAAATGCTGGTGCACTTATTATGCCTGGAAAATTATTTTGTAAAATCGAAAAAGCTATTGTTCATTCTCTTGGTTAAGTCTTTGTTACTTAGCATATTAAACTGCAAATCACATTTTATCTGAAATGTCCCTTCCAACCCAAAGCATTCTATGATTCTATGAAATATGGCTGGTTATTATTAACTTTTTAATGGTAAACCCCCAAAGCTCCAACTAATACTGAAGCCCCATTTGGTGCCCTGTAAACACAATAAGAGGCTGAGACTCAGATGAGGGAAAAGTATTAAATCCTCCTTGTCTTGCAAATGGGACTCTAACAAACAGAGGGGTTTAATGACTTCCCTGAAAACAGAGGAAGTCTGTGGAAGAGGCTGGAGTCAGATTCAATCATCCTTTGGACGCCTTGTTTAACCACAGGGCAGTTTCTTCTCCCTAATATTCTGGAAAAATTAAAACAAAAAAGAACATTTCTGAATACTGGAATTTGACAACAAAACATGCAGATGAGACAGAGACTGTGTCAATTGTAAAAGAGTTTTGGAAAAATCCTGTGGCCTGAATTCAGGAGAGTTACACCAAGAATAACACGACCAAATAGGAAGAAAAACTCAGTTCTTTGTACCCATCCAGTCTCCTGGGCTCCAGCAGGACCTCACCCGGGCAAGAGCCTCCTGTGCTTGCTCACACTGAGTGGCACCTTGTGTAGGATGATTTCAGCTCAGCCAGAGGACTCACCTCTGGGTCATCTCCCAGATGTGGCCATGGCTGTGGCCCTCCCTACCCAAAATCTCTCCTGAGCAAACAGAGTTTCAAACAAGTTTCAATGAGCTGTTGCCACGCAGTGCAGAAGGGCTGCTGGGCTGCTTCTCCTTCAAGCAGAGACATCAAAAACCAGCAAATGCCTCTAGTCTGTTATGCCAGGACATTAAAGAATCAGCTAGCAAAAGATGAGCCTTAGTGAAAGCCCAGGTCTGCTGCATGACCTCTCTGCTGGGCAAATTATTGTCTCTCCCAGAACTGACATTCTTCTTCCATAAGCCACACTTGTTTTAAGCAAGTGTGACCTGTCCATCTCTGTAGGAAAGTGTGATTGAAGGACTGGTTGTTCCATCAGCTGCTGAGCAGGGTCCAGGCAAAACTCCACTCACTAATAAGCCGTGGTGACAGGCCAGAATCAATGGATGCTTCTGCTGCCTCTGTGGTTGTGTCTTCAGCTTCCTGGCATGTTGGCATGCCCAGTCTTCAGACAACTTGCTACTGGATGATGGATGGAGCCCTGGGCTCCAAGATACACACAGTGCATTGGGAGTCCAAGGTTCATAGCCAAAGAATATGCTAGAAGTGACAAATGCGGATGCACACACAAATAGAGCCTCATACTTTGCCTGCAATGTGCAATATTTCATTCAGCTGGTATTACACAGCCACCTTCTGGAATTGCAGCAATGTCTGGAATGCAAAAGCTGTTTATCATTTAAATAACATTTAGGCCATTATAATTTATATGAGAATTGTGACTGATTGGGGCTCTATGGAGCTTCTTGTTGTGGTTTGCTGTAGGAATGCTGCAGATTTCCTCTGCACACATTACATTCTGCACACAATGGGAGTCCCAGACATTTTCAACTAGTCTCAAGCCTTCTGCCTTTACCAAAACATTTTCCTGTGTCAGAATAAAACAATTGCCTGATTTATAAATCTCAAGCATTCAGGAGACCACCAGCAACACAATGTAACAAGAATCTCTCTGTCATTCAGCCTTCCAACAAAGCTATACACAGCACAAACAAAACATGGATGTGTATCCAGTGTTCCTGCTAGTGCGTGTTTCTGTAGAGAGCAATTAGAAAAGGGCAAAGCAGTGTCTGTAAAACCTTGCACATCCCAGATACAGCTTCCCTGCACAGAAGGGTAAGACAAATCCTTACCTTACCAGACAAATCCTTGCCCAGCCTTGCATGGAACCAACATGGCATGTAGTGGAAAGAGGACAGCTGACCCCATGGCTTCCTCCCCTACATGAGTGGTGGATAAACCTAGGTTGTAGGTATTTGCTGCCTATGGCTTGAAGAGACAAGGGTATCCAGGGTCATGCATGGCTGGATTTGTCAGCAGCTCGAAAGTGGTGACATGTGCAAACATGGCTACACAGCCCCTGATTTAGCCGGGCGCTTAATGACTTAAAAAGCCTCATCCAAGGTTCTTATTTTCCCTCTAAGCAAAACACCTTCACTTCAAATGAAGGTTTGAATGGTCTTGTAAAGGCAGAGCAAATCCCGGAGTTGACGCTGTTTCAAGTTGCAGCAGCGTATGCACCCCTGCCTGTCAGTCAACTCACCCAGGAAAACCAAAGTTTTTACAGAGCTGGAAGACACCAGCTCCTCGAGGTAACCTCTCTGCCAGCTAGGTGGTCTGCATTCCCTGCATCATCAATAAAGGCTGTAGCCCAGCCTACCTGGGGAGAACAATTACGATCTTGATTTTAGCTAGAAACACAAGAGCAATGACAGTCCTACAAATGCTGGGGGTTTTGTTCAAACCACCAAAAGGCTGTGGAGATGCTTCATTGTTTCGTTTCAAACTGCCCATCCAACCTTAATTCAACCTCTGCTTGAATTTACCTGAGACAAAAAGAAATCAAATCTCTTTTGCTGGAAGTGGGAATTCCTCATGGACTCCTTAGCACTGAGATTGTCAGGGGAACACAGTACAGGCCCTTGAGCAGTACATGACGAATCTTCGCAGTGGTTTGGGGAAAATTTTCAAGGTAATTCAGCAAAACCAATGTTGAACACTGAATACAATTCTAGCATGGACAGATAGATGAGAGTGGAAAAATTTAGAAGACGTGTCTCCATGCTCAATCTACTCTATCATATACTTAAGTCCCTTCAAATATATCTTAAGTTTTGCTGTTAGAAGCCAGAATCTGCATGGTACCATTCAATTCTCTTCTTTCCAGTTTCAACCTCTATAGCCTTCCTTCAGAGCAAAGGATAGGGATGCCTTTCTAACATGTTGCAGGTATGGCTGACACAAGAAAACACCAAACATGCTCAATTGTTCTCTCTTGAAAGCTCAATTCTCATAATAATTATTTGGAATTATTTTTGAACAACACTAGCACCTGTGAATTAAATTTATCTCTCTTTGTAAAGAATCAGCAAACTTTGCACACTGTTAGGATCCAATCCTGGCATCACAACATGAGTGGCACACAGATTTTCCCAAGACAAAATCCCTAAGAGCTATTTGTTTTTAAAAAATATTTCAAAATACTTTTTAAAGCTTGTCCCAAGATGATCACAGGCTCACAAGCCAGAAATCAAGCAAGTGCTACAAATTTTTAGATTAGCTCTGTAAAACTGCCCCAGGGAGGGTGCTGGGAAGTAATTCCCCAGCTTCCAACCTTGACTGGGTCCTGAAGGCTCCCATTAAAACCGACACCAATCTACTCAGCAGGTCTGCCCAGCCTCTCTCCTTCAAAACAAAACAATAAGGATTCATTCCTTTTATTTATTGTCCACTACAGCCAGGGGAGTAGTGGGTTATGTTCCCTCTGGGTCTCATCAATCAAGTTGCCAAATTCAGCCATCTCTGCGCAGGTGAAGCAACAACCACCACAAATCCCACTGGAGGTGCCCTCAGAAGCTGCAGGACTGCTGAGGCAGGTCAAAGGCAAATCTTGCTTGACAGCTCTGGTGCATGAAAAGAAAATACTCCATATTAAATTTGCAGCCTGGTGGTTAAAAAAGAAAAAAAGAAAGAAAGAAAGAAAAAGCTATTCTTCCATCTGCAAAGTAAGTGCATTTGATCTAGAAAGCAATGAGATTCCCTAAACATAACACCTCCAGATGTAGTTCTTTCCTTCCAGAGCAAACTCACAACCAATTTGGCCACTGCCAGCTTAAATTATTTCACCTGGTTTCTATTTTCTGTTTGAATACGAGCAGTGACCAGCTGACTCATTTTTACTTTGAGAAGTACAAAATCTGGATTACTTGGCTTAGACTGAAATCCCGACCCAAATTCACTGGGAATTTTGCCTCTGACTTCCATGCTGCCAGGATTTAACTTCCAAGTCTTTCACCCAGCTCCTCTTCTGCTTTTGCTGTTAGGAAAACATTCGTTTCAGACCCATTTGGTCATGACTACGTTTGAGAATGTGTCTCATGGTTCACACTAGAAAAATTTGGACCATGTTGTTTTGAAATGCCTTCACATGCACGCTCACTGGGGGACAGTGAGGTATCTGCTATCTTGCACAACATCAGGGTGTGTCTTTAACTGCACCTTTATGGAATTAAAGTTTAATTGAGAATCAGGTACAAATTCATCTCTTTGTGCCTGATTCTCCTGTCCTAAGTCCAAAACTCATCCTACTTGAAACTGAGAGCTGGGCACCCAGAGCTCACTACCCTACACACCTGTTTTAGTAATAGCTCCTGAAAGAAGTTTCAGAGCAGCTGTCGAGGGGAACCTTTAAGGCTACAGAATAACCTGATGATTTTTCAATCTGGTCGCAGCACAGGAGAAAACTTGACTCTCTCCTGGCCTCCACCATATACCAAGGGACATTACAACCACATGTAATCAGAGTATTTAGTAACATTTCCAACCATGACCTCAGGAAACAGGTCCTTGCAGTCCCTGTCCAAAACTCGAGAACTGGCTCATTAAGCAATGTTACGTGTGGTCTTCCACCTCTTCTACTCTGTTAGGGGACATGGCACTTGTCTCTTTGGATCTGGAGGATGCTGAAGGGTCATGGGATTTGTGCTGAGTGCTGTTGTGGATGGCACATACAAATCCTTAGATGCTGCCCCATATACAATGTAGGCTGAGCACCCAGCAATGAGTCACAGCACTAATTGTTCTGAATTGTATAAATGTGCTCGTGGTGTGCTGCTGGATCCAAATACAATTAACTCCTCGCTCCTTAGGAATACATACCTGATTGTGGGCATGGCAGTGCTATTATGGTTAAACTGCTGTAAAATGAACGTGATGGACTCCCCCAAGGGAGCTCATTGAACCACTCCCTCTGCAGCTTCACGACTGTCTGGGCAATGTTTGGTCCACATTCAATGCTTGCAGCAAAATTAATGGTATGATTCTAGCAGAGAGATTATGAAGTGATTGCTTTTCAAGATTAAGAAAAAAAAAAAATTAGTGCTGCCTCTTCAGAAAGTTATTACCCTAAAAGCAAATTTAAAGCTGTAGGCGAGAAGATAAATTAATCAAAGAATACAAACAAGAAGCTGGGGGGTGAGGAGGGAGGAAAGATTATCTCATCATGCTGCGTCATTGCAGGATATCTCAACACCCCATCGCAGGGAATGGAGGGAGCAAGCCCTGAGGGAGAGGCAGATAAGAAGAGGGAATCCAGCTTGGGGTGCAAGAGAAGGAACAGCCAGATCCCACAGCACTGTATTACTTTGCCAACCACTCAGAGAGAGGGAACCTGCCACAGGAAAATGTAAAAGAGACAAAACTCCTGGGGCTCCCTAAGACATGCCAGGCCTCCATGAAGCCAGACAAGTGTCTCGAGGTCATCCTCTTCAACTGTACCTGCTCCTGGACTGCCAGAGCTAGAGCTGCCATTGAGCTAAGTCACTGTCTATCATATTTGAGAAGTGGCAGTTTGGTGAAGTTCCCAGTGACTGAAAAAGGGGAAACAAAATGCTCACTTCTCAAAAGGAGAAAAAGCAATTTGGCTAGAAAGCGTTGGTAACACACCAGCGTTTTGGCTGCTGCTGAGCAGTGCTGGCACAGCATCAGTGCTATCCTGGGAGGGGACACAACCAGGCCACTGACCCAAATCAACCGAAGGGATGTTCCATACCTTATGATGTCAGATGCCATCTGCAGGGACCTCGACATGCTTGGTAGGTGGGACCACGTGAACCTCCTGAAGTTCAGCAAGGCCAAGTGCAAGGTCCTGCACATGTGTTAGGGCAATCCCAAGCACAAATGCAGACTGGGCAGAGAACGGACTGAGAGCAGCCTTGCGGAGAAGAACTTGAAGGTGTTGGTAGATGAGAAGCTCAACGTGACCCAACAATGTGCACTTGCAGCCCAAAAGCCAGCAGCATCCTGGGCTGCATCAAGAGCAGCGTGGGCAGCAGGTCGAGGGAGGGGATTCTGCCCCTCTACCCCACTTCCACGAGACCCCAGCTGGAGTGCTGCATCGAACTCCAGGGCTCCCAATATAAGCATGTAGACTTGCTGGAGTAAGTCCAGAGGATGCCCACGAAGATGATCAGAGAGACATTGGGACAGTTAGAACAGCTGGGACCTAAGAACAGCCTTCCAGTACCTAAAACAGGCCTAAAGGAAAGATAGGAAGGGATTCTTTATAGGGAGTGTAGTGACAGAATTAAGGCTAACAGTTTCAAACCAAAATATCTATTTAGAATAGGTATTAGGAAGAAATTCTTTACTGTGAGGGTGGTGATGCACTGGCACAGGTTGCCCAGAGAAGCTTTGGATGCCCCATCCCTAGAAATGTTCAAGGCCAGGTTGGATAGGGCTCTGAGCAACCTGGTCTAGTTGAAGGTGTCCCCGTCCCTGGCAGTGGAACAAGATAATCTTTAATATCCCTTGCCATGCAAGCCATTCTATGATTCTATGATAGCCAAGTTACACCTAAACCCTAATTTTTCACAGAGTAAAGTGAGTGTATTCTTCTATTCATAAATCTTGCCAAAGAATTATACAAACCTGGAGCAACTTGAAAATTCTCTAGGATGGTGATTACAGCTACTATGTATTTCCTTACTCTAGAAACACTGTGCACACCGTATGGATTTAAAATCCTCACTTTCCATAACCTGCTCTCCCTTGAGCTGCCCAGGACCGTCTGCAGGCTGGTGGCCCGAGAGCAGTGTCCCCAGCAAACTACGCCCCGAGAGATGTCTGTGAGGAAGCAGAGAGCCTGTTACCAAGCACAGCCCAGCCCGGAGCTCCCTTATGCGGCGAACAGCATCTCAGGCCCCCGGGCCACACGCAGACACTCCCGGGGCTGGGTGACGGGAGAACGCGCCCACAAGTCCGGGGGCCTCTGCGGGAAGACGGNGCGAGCGCCCGGCGCTCCGGGCCGGCCGACATTAGAGGGCACCATTGCCCCGCGCATCGCCGCATCCCCGACACGGGCTCCGGCTGGCGACGAGGGGCAGGGACCGGCGGGACGGGGAGGGACGAGGTGGGGGCACGGCCCGAGCGCTGATCGCCCCGGTGGGCTTTCCGCCAGCGCCGCACGGACTGGGGCGAGTAAAAGTTGGGTTCCTTTACTCTCCCTTCACTCTGTTTTTAAGGTCTTCATCGTCAGGATTCTTCAGACATCCTCCACTTTTCGAGTGTGTGTTGCTTTCATGGTAAGATTTCAAGGCTTTTCCAGGGCTTTGGAAAGAGTCTTTCGTACTCTTTAGGTTTTGTTCCCTCTAGGCATGCGCTGGGATCCACGTGAAGATGCCTCTGATGCACTTAACACTGCTTTCGGGCTTGCTTTTGGAGCAGGCACCTCCCGTCTGCAACAGGCCATGAACGATCTCCTTTTAGGACTCGTGCTAGACTACCAGCAGTAAAAACCTGTTTACTTAAGAAACATGAAACCAAAAATAAAACCTGTGTAATGGCCCCTTCACCACTACCTCCCTCTACATAAAGTAGAAATAACCTATGAAAAGCTACTCCAAAAATAATACTACCATGGATCAAGATGAAAGGCAAGGGGAATGTCAAAACAAGCAAAATGCAAACCTCTCGTTTCATGCAAAGAGTGGCAATGAACAGGACCTGTGAGCGCAGAGCATGACTTTGACAGCAGCTACACCAACAGAAAAGCAGGGAATATAAATAAATGGAGTATTTAACTACTGCTCAAATATAACTACACAGACAGTAAGCAAAAAAGAGCCACCCTCCACAGGTACGTACTGCAAGCTCAAAATGCTGCTTGGTACCTGCCACTCTCAGCCTGCTTTCCCAGTTAACAGCACGGCATCCTGCAAATGAGTCAGGCTCCCAGTCAGGATGAAGGGCCAGATGGCGAGTGGAGTTCATCTAGTAAAACGACATGATGGAAAGAGCAAAAGAGGGGTGTGAAGAGAGAATGCAATGGTCCCTGGTGAACTGGCAGGTCCATCAATAGATTAGGCTAAATTCACTGCTACCTTTGTGCTACCCTAATGATGCACAGCAGCTGGACAGCAAGGCTGGCTCTTCTTTTAACAACCAAGAACAGAGAGAAAAATTTTCAAAAAATTAGAGGAAATTAAATTAAATGAAGCAATTTTTTTTCTGAGATATTAGTTTATGCAGGTTTTTTGAGAACACAACAAAAAGCAATTCAAACCAAATTCAAGCTGCTGGAATTTTTTCAGGGTTCTGTTCAAATTGCCTTTTCCCATTTTAACCCCTGAACTAGTGTGGTTTTACCCAGCTATCAAATCTAATAATTTGACATTTTATGACCTTGTAAAGAATTGGAAAATTCTGAGTCTACACCAGTTTGAATAATTTGAATTGTCACTTTGGTGGTAGAAAAGCCTTGATGAGAAATTTGAGCAGTCTATCCTAACTTGAACCTTAATTGTAATCAGTTTATTTATCCAGGATTCCAAAGTACCAAGCAAAATTGCCACTGGTATAAATGCAAATTGCTTATGATCACATGCATAGTAAAAGAGAAGTGCAAAGGAGATAAAGCACCAATGTCTATTGGTCTGTACCTCTGCTCAAGCAATTATGGGATATAACACGTTCTGAAATGAAGCAATCACACGTGGATCACACTACATTTGAAGAGCCCCGAGTTAAACATTGCTGAGCATAGATGATAACCATGTACTGAAGGAAATGAGAAGAGAGCAAAGCACAAACCTCCCAGACTCAGGGGCCCAACAACAGGTCTGCTTGTCTGGCAGCACACTGAGGACAACACCTGCAGAAGAAGTTCACTCCAAGATTTGCCAAAAGACAGAGGAGTGCTCCTCCATGGCACCACGTCATGGGGACTGTTTGCCTCTACACGTAATCATCTCTAAACCCTCTCTTCTGAATAAGTTAACCTGGAGCTGCACACCAGCCAGCCCCATCAGCATGACAGCACTGAGAATCTCTTTTGTTACCTCCATAACTTCTTATCAAATCTCCTTGGTTACTCCTTGCTCAGTTTACAGTGCAAGGACCTCGCTTCCCCTATCTGCCAAGCCATCAGACTCAGCCCTGGCTCTGACAGTCAACCTGGACCCTTTCCAAACAGGAATAGTCAAATGCAATAAACCTCCTGCAATTGCAATCCCTTTGCAATGATGCACAGGCCATAAAGGAGTTAGCTTTTCCCTCCCCTCACCCTTTTGAAACAGAGCAGCCAGCAGGAATACACACTAGTTAAAGTCGTTATTTTTTCTGACATAAGCAGATATGCCTTGGATATTTTGAGCAAAAATGTTTCATTCTTATGGGGCATTGTTCTAACCATAGCAGTAATTACTCTGCTCAGTGTTCTGGAGCAGGAATTTCTAAAGTTAATAGGCTTGGTGGTAGGAGCTCTTGGGTAAGATTTTGTGGCTCGTTAGGCAAACTGCTGGTTTAGAGGATCATAACCTAACCCCTCTGGCCTGAGAGTTCACAGATTCACTAGATTAAAAACATCTCTCTGTGCATACAGTATTTCCTCCTCAAATGGGCTGGATGCTCTCTAGCTCCAAACAAAAAAAACCCAAACCAGACACTGCTAGAACTAGCAGCTTGCGAGCAGAAAGTGCCCAGGACTGTCACCACCAGCTTAAAACCTAATCACATAGTGGGACAAAAAAAAAACCCAGACAAAGCATTAGGGAGCATTAAGAGTGAGGAAGTTGAACTAAAAAAACCAAGGCTGGTATCCTCAAACCTGATCTGCTTTACCTCCCAGGTGAGCTGGAAGTCGAAGTGGCCTCAAACACAAGGCAACCCCTGAACGCTGAAACCGTCATTCCTTGTGTCCCTCAAGCACTGTGTAAATATTGGCTCACCTCTGGAAAGGGTTTGGAAGGGCAACGACGTGGATTTTGCAGAGGGAACGCCCACATCTTGCAAATAGCAGGGGATCTTGCTCGCTCAGCTTTCATGGCAGGAATGTCTAAAACCGAGGAGGCAGAACACAGGAAAGGCCTCGCCGGCACGGGGGGAGGACGGCAGCAGGTTCGCGAGGAGTCCTCACAAAGAGCCCCTGTCTGCAGGGACCTGGCCATTGCCTTTTGGCTCGAGTCTTGAATACAGGGCACTTTTCCAGCAGGTTTCTTGGGGAACTCGAAGTATTTTCTCTGCCTAGCACATTTATTCCTAAAACCACCCCAACCTACATGCTGAGAGATGCGTTTGATGGCTGCCGAGAGAAGTCCCAGGTGAACGCTGTGCCATGTTCACCATGTTCTCCAACCATCCCAGCTTGTGAGACCCACCCCTTCTCTCCTGGCTGAACCTGTGCCTGACGCTCACCTCCTGCTTTTTAAGATGATGTGCTCTTAGTGATGAGGAACTAGGAGAGCCTTTTCATGACCTCCTCTCTAAATTATATCCTTGGGGCCAAGAGACCTCCATATGACCACCTTCAAGGGCCATTTTGGGATGGAGAGTAGGGTAATAGTTACCTGAAACAGCCACATGGGTAGGTTGTCCAACTAACCTGGGAAAGTGAGAATGGCCGGTGAGAACATAATATCTCAACAGGCATCTTTGAAAGGAAAAAAGTCTTCACATTTCCTAAAACACCAGTGCTTCCACCATTAGTGAAATGAAAGTGGTCTGTCTGTACCACTGCAAAAGCAAAGTGGTCAGCAAAATCTTCTGCCAAGTGTGATGCCATGCCTGCCCAGGAAACCAGTGGGGATCTGCTCCCTGAAGGCATTTGCTGCATCTTCTTCTCCCAATCACTAGCTACAGACCCTTCCTCCTGACCACCTCACTTGTCCTCACAAATATCAGGAAATGACTTCAGGAGATCAAACCTGCCATGGCATCTCATTGCTCAGCAGCCTGAGCATGGATACATCTTTCCTGTGCAGTGAGCCAGGCTCCAACATTCTCCCTGCCAGCAGGCAGCCAATGCTGGGTCCATGAGTCCAAACCCATATGCACTGCTGGTACCTCCTGGTGTGGGCAGACTTTGGAAGCATCACTGAAGCTGCAGTACCTGGGAGGTGGCAGGAGCTGTCCCAGCTGCCACAGGCTCCTCACTGGCACGGTAAGTGCAGGAGTGAGCAGTGCTGGAGGGCTGCTTTGTCACAGATATGGACTGAATATGGGAACACCATGGAGTTACCTTGGTGCACCTGGCTAGGCCTTTCCATGGATGCAAAGACAAATGCCCCTCTTCTTGAAGCTGACCTACCTGTGGTCACCTAAGGGGCCTAAAGCTGCGACCCCTCCAGCCCTGCAGCAAGCCAGCACCTGGGACAGTCTCTGCAGAGCCAGCACATTCTAGGAATTAATATTAATTTTTTTTTTTGCTAGGGAATAAAACCATCCAAGTTGTTGTTGCTCAAGGGTTTGAATTGCCCAAAGGCAAGAGCCATAGGGACACAAGGAGTGAAGGGATCCCCAAACACACAGCTTGAAAGAGGTTAATCTTTCCCCTTGTCATCTGCAGATGAAAAAATCATTGCCCTGATGACCTTCTGAGATGCGCATCAACACTATGATGATGTTCTGGGACCAATTTTAGCACGGTGTCAATTATGCTCCCCCTTCTTTTCCTTTCATACTCCTCCATCCCAAAACAACAAAAGGCAATGATTGCAGTGACCTGCAGAAAATGTAAAGCACAAGCCAGCTGATCCCTCGCAACACAATAGCACGATTAGTTCATCTGCAATGAACAAACACGAATTATGTGGGTTTTAAAGTTAGGAGAGGAAAATGCTGTGGTTTTCATGTACTTCTATTCACTAAGGCTGCAAGTTATTACTTCCATGCAGCTGAGAAGCCCTATTTTTAAAAATAGCCTTCAGCTTGTTTTGAAATCTGCAAGCATCTCGCTTTGTTTTGCAGCAGTGTAATAAAAATCCCCGAGCCAGAAACGATCCCGTGTTCCTCCACACGCATCATCTCCCCCGCCCCAAGCCCCCGCGCTCCACGGATGCTGAAAAAACTCCTGGCGACACTCCTCGAAGAGAGAAAAACCCCAACCACACAAAATAATAGCAAATACGATAATAAAAACACTCCCACACGCATCCTTAGCGCGGAAAAGGCAACACGGAGCGGGGTGGGGAGGGAAGCAACCCCGAAAGCGGCCGGGCTGCAAGCGGCGGCGGAGCGGCGGCCGGCGGCAGACAAAGGGAGCGGGGCGGGCAGCGGGCGGGGAGCGCGGCGGCCGCCCCCCGGGGCCGGGCCNGGCCGGGGGCCGGCGGGGGGGGCCCCGCCAATCGCGGCGGGCCGGCGGCAGGGAAACACTATTATGCTAATGGTGTTTTGCTCGCACTCGCGGGGTTTAAAAGGCAGCGGCCGGGGGCAGGGGCTCAAAGGCGGGAGGCAGGGCCGGTCTGAGCGCGAGTGAAGGAGCGGACGGACGGGACGGGAGGAGAGGAGCGGCGGGGGGGCATCCACGCCTTCCCGGCCCGCCGCGTCCCGGCCGGCGGCGATGTCCAACGTGCACCTCTCCGGCGCCGCCGCCCTGGAGCGCCTCTCTGCCCGACGAGCCCTGGCCGGGCACGGCCGCAGCCCCGTCTGCAGGAGCCTCTTCGGGCCGGTGGACCACGAGGAGCTGGGCCGGGAGCTGCGGGAGCGCCTGCGGGAGATGGGGGAGGACGACCAGCGCCGCTGGGACTACAACTTCCAAACCGACACGCCGCTGCCCGGGCCCGGCCGCCTGCGCTGGGAGGAGGTGGAGGCCGGCGCCGTGCCCGCTTTCTACCGGGAGACTCTGCAGGTGGGACGGTGCCGCGTCCCCCTCCACCGGGCGCCTCCTTCCC
>VZRF01005026.1:620904-632905 GCA_013396875.1 Vireo altiloquus | reverse complement strand
GGGCGGCGCGGCGAGCCGGGACCCCCCCGCGCCCGCCCGGCCCGGGAGCCGGAGCGGGAACCGGAGCCGGAGCGGAGCCGCAGCGCCGGCCGCGCACGGAGCAGTGTTATCGTACAACAGTGCAATGTATGACGTTCTGTATAGAAATGTATTATGCCTAATGTGAGTACACTGGCCAGAAGTGTAAAGCTTTAAAAGTCATTTATAAGAAATGTTTAATCTCTGCTGAGCTCTCAGTGCAAAAAACGGAAAAATTAAAAAAACAAGTGTATATTTGTACAAAACTTTTTTTAAGAGTTATACTAACTTATATTTTCTATTTATGTCAGAAACGTGGATAACTTTGACATCCAATAGTCTTTTTTTTTTCTTTTGGTTAAGCCAAAGGGCACTATATTTGCTTTTGTTATTCACAAAATGTAAATTTATTTTTATAGTGGAATTTTTTTTTTTTTTTTGCATTCACAAGATGTAGCTATGAATCAAAATATTTTTTAGACTTTACTTGAAGACAAATCTGTTTCAATGGATCCTGAGCCGGTCTGTACCACTGCCATTGCAAATAATGCCACAACTTCAATAATAAAATTAAAGTCAGGAAACGGCCGCAAGCCTGCTTGATGTGTGTTGGAGGGGAAGTCCGGAGGGAGGGGGGTGGCAGGGACAGCCCCGGCGGCTTGGGCGGGGGAGCCAAGCCCAGCTCTGAGTGTCTCGGTGGAGGGGGTCCTCCCTCGCCGCGGGGCCCCGGGCACCCCCGGAGCACGACCCCGCCACGGGGAGGGCGCTTCCCCCACCGCCCCGCCGCGAAAAGCTGGCGTGCGGCTCGGAGGGGAAAGGAGGGCTTCTTCCCTTACAAAACAAGTTCGAACTCCTGAGCGCTGCTGGAGTTAACCGAGCATGAGGGCAGCACACGCCCTTCATCACACCCTGACTTCGGCCTTTGCAAGTTGGAATGGTTACTTCTAACAGTTCGCCCGCTCCTCCTAAGGCTGTATCTGCCCCCCTCGAGGGGCCGCCCCACCCTCACACATCGGGGCTGGGGCCACTGCCTCCCTCCCTTGGGGACAGGCTCGGGGGGTGACTGGTGCGTGCGGGCCCTCAGCGGGCTCAGCCCGGGGGGGACGCCCCTGTCTTGGCTGTGCAAACCTTCTCCCTCCCCCTCTTTCGGCCGCGGGCCGTCACTCCCCAGCCTGGAGCCCAGAGCTCTGGCTACTGCAGGGAAGCACTTCCTGGTACCTCTTGCCCAGCAATGATTTACAGGACAAACACACAACAGTTCTGGGAAAGGCAGCAGTTTGAGCTCGCTCTGAAAGAAGTAAAAAGCAAAACAACACACACACAAAATAAACCTTCCCACCAGACAAAACAGCCAGCATTTTGACAGTGCTTTGGTGACCGTGCTGTCGCAACCATGCACCCGCAGCACTGTGCGGCATCACCTCCTCCCCATGGCCTGAGGGCAGGTTAAAGCCGTGGGATGTGCACGCAGCCCGCGGGGTCGGGGCACACGCCAGGGTCCCAACCCTGCGCTGCCCGGGAAAGGGGACAGACCGGGTCCGGTGCTGGCTGCAGGTGGTGCAGGACTGGGATGCTGGAGAGCACAGATGGGAAGGAGGACCAGGCTTCCAGAGCCGTGGGGGCTGACTGGACTGATTTATGCCTTTCCGACTCCGCTCTCCAACCTTGCACCTCTGAAATGCTGCACCCCCACACTGGACTTAGTAGCTGGGGGAGGGGGGACCAAGCGGGTGTCACTCCCTGGCTTTCTGATCTCCGTATGATACACTTCCACGGAGGGGGGAGGGAGCTGAGAGAATAAGGTTCAGGGTGAATAACGCTCAAGGTTTACCCACATCGTCTTCCCCTGTCACAGCGCTCCTCTCTCTCCCCCCCGCCCCCCTTATCCCCCAACCTCTCCCCCCGCTGTCACGGCCGCCAAACGCTCCTGGCTGTAAAAGTAACATTGATTACCTCCAGCTCCATGATCGCTTAATCAGAACGGGATTATTTTACACGCCCGCATCAGTGGCCGCTGACTCAATACGATTTTCCCCCCCTTTGAAAAGAAAAATAGCTTTTCCCTTTCCTTATGAAAGCCAACAATACCCGGAGTGAGGCAGCTGGATCCTCCAGGATTTATGGGCTTTTCTCTCGCTTTCATGAAAGCAGGTGCCTTTGGGACCTCCATTGTCCCAGCCCGCAACTAATAATAGGACTTTTTGCAATGAAAGATCCCTGCTCCGAGCTCCCAAATACCTCGGCCGGAGGAGCCACGAGGTGTGCCTAGCCTGGCTCAGGAGGAAAGCTCTCGCAGCGGGGACAGTTTAGGCACGGGGCTCTAAAGCAAACAATTCCAGCCCACGGGCAGTGCCCGAGAGGCACAGCCGCAGCAGGGAGGGCCGGGTCCCGCAGCCCCCTGGGCTCGGCTCCCCGGAGGGCCCGGGGGTGCGGGAAGGTGTGCGGCCGCCCCCGCGCCCTGCCCCACCCAGCCCGGCCGGCCCTCCTCGCCCCGGCACAAAGCACACTGCCCCTATTCTTTCGGCCTTTGTAGCCATATGGCAAATCCATGTAGACACAGCCAACATCCATTTATTCAGGCACATAATGTCCCGCAACAGGGAACAATTGGAACTTTGTTTGCTTCTATTATTGATGCGAATGGGCGACAGAGAGAGAGAGAGAAAAAAAAAATCATTTAACTATAAGAGATATCCAGCTAATTATGAACCATATGTGCCTATAGTTTCAAAGCAATCCAATGAAGTTCATTTTAAATCTAGACTACTTTATTAGTACAGAAGACAGATGTCTCAACAGTACATGCATCAGAGGAAACCATGTAAAGAAGTTCTTGAAATATTTAACTAGGACTCATTCATTGTCAGAGGGGCTTTAAAGTGCCCTTTATCATGAGAATGCATAGGCAGAAGCGGAGGGAGGCTGCCGGTTGTTACCCCCAACCCACTTACCCCTTAGTGCTAAATCCCAAATTCCACTTTGGATTTGACGACAGGAATATTTTTGGAAAGGATTCAAAATATCAGGGGTCTTGAAGGACCGAGCTTGCTGCTCATTACAGCTACAAAAAGTCAGGTCATTATTTGAGCTGCCTTAATCCCAGACTGAAACCAGCTACGCAATTAGAGGAATAATCTACTCCAAAATCACCGCTGCTCCCTCTCCCAAGAAGCAGAGCCATGCATTTGGAGCTCAGCTACTGCAGATCCTCCTCTGCCCCAAGAGAGACCAAGACAGGAGCGCTAACAATGCTGGACCTCCAGAAATTTTTTGTACAAGCATCTCTCTACGTGAATCCATGGTGGGCACCTGAAGGGAAAGAGCACTGAAGGAAGATTGGAAGGGATGCTTGGCGGGAGGAAGTCTGTCAGATTTTTTTTTTTTTTTTTTTTTAGGGAATGCAATTATCAGCAAACAATCTTGGCAAAAAGGTATCTTTATGAGCTCAGCAACATCTACCAGTAATTAAGCCACTTCAGTTAAATGAATGCAACATATGGTTGACACTGGGAATCATTCTCCTTCCTAGCCACAACTTTTCTTTCTGGGCCAAAACTTGTTCTATTATCACTTAAAATAAACAAAAAGCTGCTTTCCAGTTCTTCAGCAAATATTTGTTGCTAATGAGCAGGAGGTGTACGTAACAGGATGGGGAAAAAAACTGCATAATTTTTAAAGAATAATTTCTTATGTTTTGATACAGAAATAAAAAAATCACTTGCAATGAGTTGTGATTGCTTGGTAGGATGGCTGCACAGGGAGATTTATGTGAAGGATCCCCATGAAAGATGCAAATTGGATTGACCATTTTTAAGCAGAGAAACATATGAAGAGTGGTAGCATATATACAAACACATATACATACAAGAAATAACTAACCAGGGAGTATAACATAATTCATCAGGGAACAGAATTTTAAGCCACACTGTCAACTATCACCACAGGATAAAATTAAAATGATTTTTCAATTTCTTCCCACCCTGTACCTTACTAGAAATCTTATTCTTGGCAATCATTTTAGGAACAGAGCAAGTCAAAACACAAAAGTCTTTACCCAAGACCAAAGGATGGGATTATATCTGACTCACAGAGGATGGAGAAGAATTAAGTGTTTTCCCCCCACATACACAGTATCTAATATTGAAGACCACACAATCTCTTTTGCTGTCAGTGTTGAACATCCCAATGGAAAGTTGTCCATGGTTTGGTTTATTCAGTTGTTTTTTAAACTAATGGGGATTTTTAGGCACGTGTTTCCAAGAAACCTTTGTTGGGCCAGATTTTTTTGGGGGAAAGGGAGACTTAAAGATGGTAAAACAGTTAGATGAGCTGTACAAAATGTAAAAGCCCTGAAACAGGCCCTGCTGAGACAAAAAAAAGCCCCTCAAACTCTTTTAAACACAGAACTAACTAAATTTCAGAGCCACTTTCCTCAATCCACATGGCTAAGCCCCTGCTCCAGGAAAACCAGTGGCCTCACATCTACATCTGTGGCATCATGTGGGCCCCAGTCTACAGGATGGGGATGCAGGGAGAGGGAACGGGAAGATCAGGGGGCAGTGCCAAAAACCATCTAGGATGGGGATAACAAGGCATAGGTGGAGTAGAAGTGCAGCTGGGATGCACTGGAAGAGGCTGGGCAGAGGACACAAAACTCTGCTGGTGTGCACCAAGGGAAGGAGAGAAGGGAAAAATCATGACGTTTATACCCTGTATACTCCTTCAGAGGCTACCTGGCCCCCACACATCTCTGCTGTCAGCAAACACCCATGGAACTCATCCAGTAACATCCCATTCCTCCCCTCAACTTATCTACAGATGGGTGCTGATAATAATCCCCTCTTTGTTGTTCCTGCATCCCAGGTAAATGTGGGATCTAAAAATGCCCCAGACCTGTTGAGGAGTCACTAGGTCTCATTCACATCATCACAGGATTTCTCACTCTCCCCTACCAGATTTGCTTTAGCCTTCTTGATGCTCCCTGTCACACATGTTACATTTTTACTACTCAGAGAAGGAGGACACTGGGGAAAAGTCCTCAAGTTTTGGAGGTGCCCAAGCTGTCTGTACAATTTCAGCCCAGATCTTTTGCTCCCAGTGCATTTTCCCAGCCACACACACCATTTCTTCCCCCAGGATACACACAGTACCCAATTCACCCAGGACTTTACCTTGCAGCATGAATCTGAGCTGCACAGCAAAGGTGAAACTTCTGTATAAACTCCTGCCAGAGAAAGGAAAGGAAAGCAAAGCAAGGGCCTAAAGGATGCCTTCGTGTTTAATGCAATGCCAACGCTTGAATGCAGGCTTTTATTCTTCAGAGAACAGTTGGCTTCTCCTGACCCATTCCTGCAACAGAGGCTTTGTGCAGTTCAGGGCCAGGTGCTTCAAGTTTTCATGAGCAGCCACTAATTGTGCCCAGGTTTGTTGGGCAGCTGATAGGAGCTGCTGGGGTCTGGCTCATGAAAGTGCTGAGCATCCACAGCTGCAGCCAGGGTCACTGAGTGCCTGGCTCTGCATGTGGTTTTGGCCAGATGAAGCCCATGTTTTGAAAAGGAACAGCCATGGGGTACCTTAGACCAACACTCCAAATTACTTATTAGCTCCCATCTCTTTCTATTTGCCTCCCTATTATTAAATAGGAATAATAGCACTCATCACTTATATTTTAATCCATTACTGTTTGGAAAGTGCTGGGTTACTACTATGAGCAGCACTGTATAAATCTGGTGGGGACATCAATAATGTCTTTGAGCAGGGTTTGAATAGTGCCCAGTTAATACGACATAGCACCGTCCATTGAACGTTGAGAAAAACAAAATTGAGCAACTGCTCATTAAAGCGAGCACCGTTCACTCTGTGCACTCAATGCGATCATTTAATTAAAAGATTTTATCATCATGCACAGACACAAGGGGGCAGAGCCAAGGCCCCGTCTTCCCTCATCCTCGCCTGCTCTGCATCAATCACACCAGAGAATTTCTTGGATGTAAACTGCAATAAGAACCTAAAAAACATTCAATATTTTTTTTCCCAAGCCCCTGCAGCAACAGAAATCACTGCCTGAGCTTTGACAAGTCTCCTCACCTCTTTTTATCCCTGCCTGTCACCCCTTGGTCCCACCCTCACCCTGCTGACCATTTGCCAGGCTCCTACAGGTGCAGCCACTAAGCCCCAGCCTGTGGTCTCCACCATCGTTGATATCACAGCAAGCCTAGGAAATCACCTCTGTGCCTGGCTAAGAGGTGGGGGGAAGGAGAAGAGTTTTTCAGAGCTGGAAGATGCTTTGTTTTTGAGTGATATCGGATTAGACGAACGTGAACACACAGCTCCTCTTGTACACCGTTCTCTGCACGGGCTGGTGGCAATAAATGTGCAAATCAGCCACCTCAAAAACCAACAAATGAAACCAAAACCACCTTTCCCTAAGAATACACCCCCACCACTGCCTCTGTCTTTACATTAAAGTACTGAGGAAAAGTCCCTGTTTGGGTCACATCAAGCAGCCTTATACTGGGAACTGAGGTCTAGAGCAATTTACTCTGGAAAACAATGAGCACGAATTAAGTTGTTTTCATACATTTGGTAATTGGTTTAGCAAAGCCAGCTTTTCTTAGGACCTTCAGTCAAGATGTTTTCAAACACGGATCTAGTTAACATCACTTTAGTTTTGCCAGTGCTGTACAGCATTCCATCTGCTGACTGGTAATCCCAAAAGCTTTGGATTTTTTTGTTTGTTTGGTTGGTTTTGTTTTTGTTTTTCTCTCATCCAGATGAGTGAGCAGGACTGGGAATATGGGCACCTGGTTCTCTATTTTCTTCTGCACATCAGGAGGCAAAACCTGTTTCTTTTTCCTGTTGTCTGGAGGACTCCCGACATATATCCCTCCAAAGGAGAAAGCCCATCTTTTGTGCCAAGAACAAACTTTTAGGAGCTGCTATGACCAGGCTTTTCTGCTTGGAGAGCTGTAGGAGAGGGTGCAGTGGTACCCACACCTCTGCCTTCCTAGACTCTCACCCCTCCTCTCCAAAACACACAGGATTTCCACACCACCCTATGCAGCACGAGTGAGGAGCCCAGGGAATGCAGCGGGTTACTGGATGTTACCGGGGAACACACATTTAATTTGAGCTGAGATGGAAAAAGGCACCTGCCTGATGCAAAATGTGCTCCCCTGCCAAATTGCACATTCCTCCTCCAGCGCCCAGTCCATGAGTGGTGGAGCCGGGCAGGGCAGGGGGGGAAAGGGGGGACACCCCAGGTGCAGCTGGTAGAGGGAACACTTTCTCCCCACCAGCGCAACTCCCGGGCTGGGTGCTCCCCTGAGAAACGGCCAGGCACAGCCTGTCTGCTGCGTAAATAAAATAAAATAAAACAAAAGCAGCCGTCAGTGTTTGCTCTCGGGTGTGCAGCGCAGCCCCAAGCAGCAGCAGTCACCTCCTGCAGGGGGATGCGACAGGAGATTTGGGGATCGTTTCCATAAGAATCGCTGTTAGCAAACACCCATAAAACACAGCGGGAAAAGACACCTTATCAGGGGGAGTTAGCCGCAAATTAAAAGGCGTGCTTGTTGGTTTGGGTTTGCTGCCTGTCTGCAGGATTTCGAGGGCTTGGTGCAAAGATTCTCTTTAACCATACTAAATTAAAAATAATAATCCTAATTTCACCTGAGAGCTTTTAACAAGCAGAGAGAAAATACAGAATTTATATGCGAGGCTTGATCTAAGTTCACTGTACTATTCTATCAGAGGAAGGACAACGGGGAGGGAGGCGGAGGGGAGGAAAAGGAAGAGAATAAAACTTTCCCAATTATCATATTTCCCTCAAATTCAGCTATGCAGAACCAGAATAATTACAGACTTAGCAGAAATATTGCAAAATGTCGGCACGGACGGGGCTTTTTCTTGACCCTGTGGACTATAATGGGAGATAAAGAGATTGACCATTTTGGGAGGAGGATGCCTTCATTTCTCGACATGACTGTAGATTATTTCGGCTTCAGGAGACAAGAATGTCCCTTTAACATCTGACCTGGCCTTTATTTAAGAGCAGCACTTCACGGTTCAGGAAAGACAGACAATTTTCTAATTCCCAGCTCTGCTGGAGGCTGAGGCAGCAACTTCCAGACAGGACACCTGCTAACACTAGAGAAATGGCATTATTATGTCTACAAGTTTACAAATCTGAGGATCAAAAAGCCTTTGCTTCTGCTGCTACTCCACAGGCCAAGGACGACGACTTCTTCAAAACAGAGTTTCACAGAGTTTTTTCTTTCCCCCTCCAAGAAATGGTTTCTTTTCACTTTGAGCAGATCAGTTTCCACGTGAAAAAGTCAATAGTCAAAGAGTTTCCTAAGTTTCATTGGTGTGTAGCAGAAAGGGGATTAGACCTGGGGCCTTTTTACTGGCAAGCCTTTAAGCAAATAAATGTTCTTGAATTCTTAGAGAAACAAACCTAACTTAAACAAAAATCCAGAATATATGGGATTTGCCCCTCCTCAACACAAATTTAAGAGAGAGAGAGAGAAAGAAATAATTACTAAAGATTTAAGGGATACTAGGGTTAAATCTTTTTTCTACTGTAATTTTGCTTTTATTTTTGCTAGTTAACCCAAAGAGCATGGCTGCTTCCACATATTCACAATGAGCTTTTAATAGTAACTAGTGTAATGCAATATCAGAAATAATAGAATAATTAGGATAATGCAATATAATAAATAAATAATAGAATATTTCTTATTTAACAGATCAATTGTGTTTTCCCAGCACTGAGAGAGGCAAAAAGCAGACAGCATGCACATCCCCCACCTTCCTTCAGCCTCCTACCTGGTAGGCAAAGGCACTGCTTAATTCCTTCACACCTAGAAGTCCCAAAGCTGAAGCTGTGGTTTTTATCTTGGGGCACAATTAGTCACAGATGATAACGATTTTTTTTTAAAGGGTGTTTTTTTTAAGTTCCAAAAATCACAATAGACAGGTCATTCAAAACCCAAATATTCAAAGTGTGTGTACCTATAAAAAATTTGTACTGACAGTCGAGTGCTGCTGCAGAGCCGTTCCCCCAGCCTGCACACACAGATCCAGGTGTCTGTGCCAGCCATTCACCAGCCATAGATAACACCTGGATCAGTGTGTGCAGGCTGGCTTTAATTAAGCCAGAAATCTAAGGGGAACTCGAGCAATGCAGTTGATTAACATGATCCAACATCAGCAAGTAAATGTCAGCATCTTGCTATAACAAAACAAATCATATGGGAAAAATCACAAGTGTGGGTTTGTGACTGTACAGAAAGTTATAAGCTGTCTGCTAAGCTTGCCTCTCTGAACCATGAAATAGTTTTAAAGCTTTCCAGACAATAATTTCCTTTTCCCACAGTGTACCTTTGTGGTCCCAGATTGCAATGCTCACCTGCCAAGCTACTACAGCTCTGTGAAAGTGCCACCTCTCATTTCACTATGAGCCATCCTGCAGCTCTGCCTCTGCGCACCCCCAGCCTTGGTCCATCTGAAAATCTTGGTGGTGCCTTAAACCACGTCTGACCCCACCAGCACCTGGGGCAGATCCTTGGGCCTTTCCTACTGCTGAGGGATTTGCTCCAATTCCAAACCCAGTGCCATCCAAAATGCAGAAATGCCTTAAAATTCTTGTCTGGCTGACCTTGAACAAGGCTCCTTCTAGCTGAAAATTCAGGAGCCAAACCCTCTCCTACCCCAGGGGCAAAATCACCCTACCGTTGGGTGAACAAGAGCAGCACAACCTCCTCTCTTCCCTCACGGGTTACAAAGCCAGGAGTAGGGCATTTAAATACCCACAAAAGGGATTTTTTGCACAAGCCCAGGGCTTACCCCGTGCAGCAGCAGCCGGCTGCCACCGTGCAGTGGGACACGATAACTTGCATCCTGATAAAAAGGACGTGAGAAGGGCTTTGGGTTTCATCTTGTGCAGTTGCTGCAAGCACTGTGTAGCTGTCTTCAAAGTGAGGAAAAACCCCCACTTTTGGTCTTTTGGCACTGTTTTCCGTGTTGAGAGCCAGCATTTAAGCGCGACCATTTTTAATGCATTTCAAAAGTCACAGACCCCATTTGAGGACAAGCTCATCCTGCTGAAACTGAGTGACACGCCCGAAGAAGAGGGCACACCTCTCTCAGCATCTCTTGCCGACCCGATTTGGTGGCTCTCCCGTCTCTACCGCACGTTTGGAGGTAGCTGGGTTCCCCCCGGGGATTTTACACGCTCTGGTGCCAGCGGCTGCCCTCCTGTACCCTGCAGTCCCCATCCCAACCCGCACACACTTCTGGGTGTGGCACCCTCTCCCCACCTCCCAGCAAGACCAACGCTTGCCTTTTCGAAAGAAAGTTTCAAAAAGAGAGAAAACATTTATTTTCACAGCATTTATATTTATATTCATAAACATTCATATACATTTATATTCATAAGGCAAATCCAGCCTTATGACCCCAGCGATGGCAAGATGCTATCTATGGGAATCCTATTTTCCCATTGCCCCAAGAAGACGAATTTTCCCTGGAATTCTGCCTAGACTTAGACGAAATCCACCCTGCCTCTCGCCCTGAATCGCTTTTCCCAGCTCAGGAAAGAGAAGAATTTGCCTTTTCCCTGGGAGGAAAGCGGCGGGGAAGGAGGAGAGCTTTAAAGGGAGGGAGGGAGGAGGCCGAGCTCATGCACGGATTTTAATCTGATCACTTCCCTGTCAAGCTAATCCCTGCCTGACTCAGATCGGACTTTTAGAAACGTGCCTGGAAACCAAAAAGCAAACCTCATTTGAATGAAGCACACACTCCGCAGCCCCCATCTGCAAAGGGCTGCAATTAAATGCAAAAAAAAAAAAAAAAAAAAAAAAAAAGAGAGAAAAAAGAAAAAAAAAAAAAAAAAAAAAAAAAAAAAAAAAAAAAAAAAAAAAAAAAAAAAAAAAAAAAAAAAAAAAAAAAAAAAAAAAAAAAAAAAAGGGGGGGCGGGGGGGGAGAGAGAAAATTAGCATTTTCCGCGGCCATCTGGCATGAGGAGCAGGCGATGGGGAACAAAAGGAGATTTAGGCAAAGGGGAGAGGCGAGTGTGCCATGGCATTGACCTGCAAATGAGCCTTTGTGAGCGAATTAAAGCTTCCCGGACCCCCCGGGACACCCCAAAACAGGCACCATTACAAACCATCCGGACAAAAACCCACTCATCAAAATTGTCTGCGTTTGAAGGGAGGGGGGAGAGGCCATTTAAATCTGCACCTTCCCTGCCCCCACCCGCAGTAATAGGCGGTTAATAGGGGCCTGGCGGGGGGAGTCGGCCCCCTGCACCCCCGACCCTACACCCCGCTCTGACGGTGTAACGGGGGGGGACACCTTAGAAACGTGGCTCGTCCATAAAACCCACCCGACACGTTATTTATAGCCCTAATCCTAAACAACAGGGAAGAAAAAAAAAAAAAAGAGGGGGGCATTTGGGGATATATCAGCTTCCAGATGCTGTTTATTTAATTCGAGGGGAGGGGGGTGCAGGGTTGTTCCAAATTAGGTTTCTAAAGCGATGATTAATATACTTTGTTAAAAATGGAGATGATAAAGCGAAAAGGGATAATCAGGGATGCCACGGCCCAATAAGAAATAGAAAACTTTGAGGGTTAGAGTTTTTGTCTCCTACCCCGCCTTCCCCCATGACTCTTGCCTTTAAACTGGGAAAGCTTGAGGATTTGGAAGTGAAAGCAAAGATTTTGGCCAGGGGTAGATACATGAAAAGGGAGGGCGGGGGGGAAATCATCTCCCCCCATCCCCTCTCCAGAAAGGGAATAAGGACTAAAGTCGGGGGCCAGCTGGGGGAAACTTGTAAATGAAACGTGTTTCTTTTATGGTCCTCCCCCCCGGGGGACAGCCCCATTATAACCCACCAGCTATATAGACTCAGCTGCCGCCTCCCCGGCCCGCGGCAGGTACGCGGGGGAAGGACGGCCCGGGGGGGCTGCGGCCGGCCGGA
>VZRF01005026.1:263719-620837 GCA_013396875.1 Vireo altiloquus | reverse complement strand
TGCTGCGGGGCCGGACACGTGCGGGTGTGAGCGCGCACGGCTGCCCACGCGTGCCCGCGCCCCGCCTCAGGTGAGCGCGCTCCCCGCGGGCCGAGGGGGGAACCGGCGCTCGCAGCCCCCCAGGTGCCGCTCCCCCGGGGTTTGTTTGCAGTCAATATTCATGTGTTTCTGTCACCGGGGCGGCTCTTTTCACAGTGATCAGCCGGGCAGAAGGCTGAATGACAGGAGGCTCGTGGCTCGGCTGCTTTGGGGAGGGGGGAGGGATGGATTCCAGCCGCCCGACCCGCTGCCGTTGCGGGGGTTTGGGGGGGCCCAGCCCCTGGGGGAGGGGTTGCCCGGCTGGGGGCCGTGGTCCTGCCCTGGGTGGGCACCGGGCACGGGCTACCTCCCGCTGCGAGCAAACAGCGCTGGTTTCGGGGGACCCCGCTCCCCAAACGCGTGGCCTGCGGGCTAGCAGGGCGATGGGCCCGGCGGGTCAGCCTCCACACCGTGTGCCGCGGGTAGCCAGGGATGGGGCTCCCCAGGGTGGCCGCAGTGCAGAGGGAAGCCCCAGGATGGCCTTGAGGCGGCTGGCCTGAGCAGGTAGGGCGGCAGCAGGGCTGCAGGGTGGGCTACCAAAACATCAGTGGTTTTTCGGCACACTGAGCATCAGGAGACCAGCAGCAGCCTGCACCTCACCCCCCTGATGCTCTGGGCACCGCGGTGCTGTGGATCCTGCATCTTTGCGAAAGTGCAAAGCTCCTTTGGGGTGCACAGCTCTCCTCGCCCTCCAGGGTAGTTCCAGGCTGTGCTGGCAGCGAGGGGCAAGGGCAGGAGCTGTGCTCGCAGCTGGGCATGGCGGGGGCTGCCCACCAGAGTGGTGTGCGTGAGCGCCGCGTTGCAGGAGCTGCGTTTTGTTCCCTCCTGCTCGCCCAGACGCCTTCCCCTCGCCTCACAGCGCTGCTCTGTGTGTGCATGTTTTGTTTGGTTTTGTTTTTTTAAAAGTCCACAAACTTGTGATTTTCTGTGCAACTTGTGGGGAGCGAATCAGTATGAGGGAGCACCCTTCTCATTGAAACCGGAGGTGAATAAATTATGAACAGGCGAAAATTGGAACAATGTCTCTGAGCGAGTGTTTTCTAGAGAGTTACTATTCCAGGCTTTGAAATCAATTGATACATAATTAGATTCCTCAAGAGAGGACAAACAAGGGCTGCCATTCACCCCCTCCTTCTCCCACATGCATCCCAAAGAGAGACCGGAGGCTTTAGCAGAAACCAGACAGCCAGCATTCTCCAGCACTAAAAACATATTCTGGCTTTGGGTGTTCATTTAACAAACAGATCCTTGAACCTTGCTTCTGTTTTCAGTTTATTTCGACCATGTTTCTTTGTGTTCAGTTCATTAAAACATGTCTCTTTTGAGATCTATTTTTACATTTCAAGAATCCAGTATTGTACTTCTGCGGTGGCAGATGGCCCTAGACATCCAAGCATAAGCTCTTTCCTGCTTTTTTCCCTCTCTTTCTTAGGTCCTTTCTGAGCTGCACTTGAAGCTGTGAGCAGCAACCATCCCTTTTTGCAAGGTCTGGGGCTGGCTCTCGATTCAGCACAGGGTTCTAACACATTACAGTTCCTGCTGTGCCCTCGAGGTGTATTTTAAGCATAGTGGATGCCACTGTCTGTAAAATAGGAGCCCTCCACAGCTGGGTAGATCCTCATCACACGGGTGACATGCAGGCTAATTTTGCATCTTTGCCTCATGTTAATGCTCTGTGGTCCCCCAAATGAATTTGTTAGCGGTTAAGGTGGAGTTTCATTCTTGAGGGAGACAGAAAAAAAGGATTTGGTTTTGTACAAGAGAGGAAAAAGCACGCAACAATTAGAAAAAATATCGTAAAGGTTATTGAACAAAGCAGCAGTACCCATAGCCAAGAGGGCCACCTAATTGGAGGCAATGGCTTGGCTCCTCTGGCTGTCCTTGTGATTGACGTACTAGCCACAACCACTTCCAAACCTGGTATCAAACATGGATCAGAGTGCTGCAGCCATGAGCATAATTTTTGTCACATATCAATAGGACTAAAAAGAGCTGTACCAGCAACAAGAAAAGAAAAGCTGGCCTGAGCTGCTGTAGACCACTTTTTTAGGTAAGGCACCAAAAATATAGCCTACAATAAGTTGTGTGTCTTGAAGACATTACAAACAGAATGACAAATTCCTACATCTTATTGAGTCACTGGATCTTTAGGAGAGAGTAACATAAATCTGGCTTATGTATTATTTGGATGCATAGGCACAGGTAAATCTCTGTCCTCCCTAGTAAAAAGATAGGCTGAGAAGTTTTCCTCCAAAGATATTTGTTGGGATAATAACCAAAGCAGAAGTGCTCAAACATATCTAAGAGGAGGCTATTTTCTCTGTGTTTGCTGCATAGGTGGTATCTGTTAATATCTGCATGCGTGTATGTGGCTATTTCAGTATCTGATTTTGTGTGGTTCACCATCTTACCTGAGTTAAGCAACAAGAGCCCAGGGCAGAGCCAGCTGGAAGATCTTGGTCAGCGCAGGTGAGGCTGCTTTTTGCTGCTCCAGGGACACTGCACGAACACGCCAACAAGGTCTGCTCCCTGTTGGGAAAGGGGACAATTCCAGAAGCACAGAGTGCTGCCTACCTCTGCAGGGCAATGCTCTTCCTTGATGCCTCCTCCTGTATCCCAGCCTTGACCACAGCAGCCACGGTGCCCTGGAATAGGTGAACAGACTGCAGGCTGGTTTACTGCCTCAAGCAGTCCCTTGCTTTAACTAATTGCCCACCTTGTGTCCTGAGACAGCCCTGTCTACTGGCAGACTCTGAAGAATAATATGGATTTGACTTAGCCTCAAAGTATTTTTTCCACCCTCCAGCCTTAGTACAGAAATCCCAGCATACATATTTATGCCTTTCTGGTGGATTTGGACAGGAGATTAATATGTATACAGCTCAGTGGAACAAGTTTCCATCCCTGCTGCAATTCCTCTTGTGTTGCTGGCCCCAGCCACAGCATGGAGTGAGAGCAGCTGGGACCACCAGGGACTCCTGGCTGAGGGTACGAAATGCTTTGGCCCCACCAGGGGAATAAAAGAGGGGATGCGCAGAAGCAGGACTTGTACTGACAATCACAGACTCCCCCAGGATGAGCCTATTTCAGGTTTGCTTTGTGTCAACCTCCAAAGAGCCTCAGGTTTCTGAGAGCGCACAGGAGAGGAGCAGCACAAGCTTCTTCCTTTCCCCTTCACATGGATCCCCTCTATATTCTTCTGATGGGAATGCACTCAGAAATGAGAAGTGGCAGAAGAAATCTCTGTGTTAGAAGGTATTGCCACCTCACTATACACCTGGGACTTCTGCAAGCCAGAGACCATTCTTTTTACCTCCTTTTTAGTGCCTAATCCCTTCAAATTCAGAAGGTGCAGTTGAAGACAGTTTGGGACTAAAACAACTCACAACTCACAGCCTGGATGGAGGGGAACTTTGGCAGTTGTAAGCCAAGTCTTAGAGAGGTCAGAGAAAGACAGTAAGAGCACAAAAGTAGAGACCAGGAAACATTCACAGGGCAGGGAATGTTTGGGGTTGTCAGGAAAGGAAAGAAGAAGAAAGAAAAGCTCTGCAGATCTAATCTTGATTAGTCTTAATCCTCCTCAAAAATGCCCAGGTCCTTCCAACATTTGCTTTTTTTTCCCTCCCCCATCATCCTTGCTATTGCTTGTCTTGGTGATTTGCTTGAAAATGTATTAGACAACTCCAGATCTTTCACTGTTAGTAGCATGAAAATGGAGGATAGGTACTATTATCCACTAAGCAACACTCCCACAGTTAGCACAGTCCTCTAGAGAGACCTGCCAGATAATGGCTTTTGAGAGGAGCTTAGAGACATCTGGAGTAGCCATTTTCCCTCATTGTACATGGAAAATAAAGATTAGCTAGGGCACAGGGAGGGGGAGATAAGAGTATAATGAAGGGCAATGGACAAACCAATGTCACATTGCCCATCTGTGTGACTGGCTTCAGGTCTACTCCTCTGCAAAACGATTCATGCAGATCCCCCTGAAATACATGGATTTCTGTGCAGGTGGAAGAGCTCCCCATTGGTTTGTGAGTCTGGGGTCTCACATCACAGGCTCTTTGGGGTGGATTTTGTCTGTAAAGCAGCTGGTCCTTTCTGAGTGGCAGATGCAGAAATAAAATAAATTTCTTTTTTTTTTTTTAATGAATAAGTCTTTTCAAGAGTTTTCTTTTTATGGTCTGGTTTTCTTTTAAAATTTTGATCATTTTCATGCAAAAGACTTATTCCAACCAATTCTGCACCCAGGGCCACTAGAATCTGGGACTGAGCTCAGTTGTCACTCTCTGGGCTGCATACCCCACGGGACTGTGAAAGCTCCAGAACTTGTAATCAGAGATGCTTACGGGGACTGCAGAGGTGATGGTCACATTTAAAGCATCAATGGCATCCTGAAGACGACAGATGAAGATATGGCATCTGCTTAGAAAGGTATTTGTGGATTTTGTAGCGTGGTTAGGGAAGAGATGGTCTGGAGGACAAAGCCAAAACTCACAACCCTTAGGGTGCGGGGTTCAGCCCCGCAGCAGGAATTGCCCAAACCACGTTAGAGCGTAAAACGATGCAAAAATGCCCTTCGCGCGGGCTGCGCCCGGGGTGGGGAAAGGGCGAGGCGGGGGCGGTTTGGGAAATGCCTTGGTTTTCCTCGCACACCCCCAGCCCCCGCCGGGAGCGGGGCCGCAACAGCACCGCGTCGTGTGCGCTCCCTCTGCTGGCCCCGCCGCGCCCCCGCACGCCGGGAGGGGACAGACCCTCCCCGGGGTCCCCGCCGCTCCGCTGCGGCGAGCGGGAACGCAGGGCGCGACCGGGACACGCCTCGGGAACGATGAACATCCCCAGCGCAGCCCCCACTGGGCTCCTGCTGCTGCTGCTGGAGCGGCCAGAGAGGCAACCAGAGGTGGAGGAGGATGGGAGCCGTGGGGACGCACTCCCTACATCCCTCGCATCCAGGCATTCTAGGGAAAAAAAAGATCGCTTGAGCCATTTTCCAAACTCTGCATTGCAATGGACTCACAAGGACACGTCGCCGCCCAAAACTGCTGAGAATCCCCCTGGAAAAAGAGAGCGGAGCAACAAACGTGTAAGGTCACACCATGTCTTACTGCAATCTCACCTCCCAGTTTTGGGGGGTAAACCTAAAAGCAATGAGGGGAGGACAAGCAGAGGCACTGACAACATTTTCTCACGTGTTTTTGGGCGAAGAGGTGCGTGAGGAGCCCCACTTCTGCTCCTGTCGTGAAGACCTTAGCCTTGAGCAAGAAATGAAGCTGCTACTCTAGACTCGTTAAGCGGGGCTGTCGAGATAACCCGTGCAGTGTCTGGTTACAAGGGAAGAGCTAGAGGTAGAAAAGGGCAACAAATAACAAGTCTGGAAGAGAGACACCTGCCCAAAGCCACCCACCAGGAGCTGAAGTCACTTGTTCAACCCCAGTGAGATACAACTCATGCGATGCTTAACGCAGCAGGTTTTACCAATACCTGCGAGAGGCTAAGGGGCGTGTAAAGGGGCAGCTAATCATGCTGGAGTGAGAAAACAGAAATGTTTGTGCTGCTCCTGTTCTCACACCAGCTGGACTTCTCAGACAAGGTGGTTGTCACTGGAACAGTTTGTATCTGGCACCTTCCTAACGGAGCTCTTCAGAACTGCATTTGGTTGTGAGATAAAGGGAGCGAATTGCATTGACTTTAAAATTACCAGTTGAGATCCTCAGATGCATTTCCAAAACCTCGACAGTTTTGTCTGCCTTTTTAGACCAATGAAAGCAATAATAAAGTTCTGACTCATTTAATATTTATCCATGTGGTTGGGCTAGAAGATATGATTTCTTAAAGCTTTAGTTCTATTTCACTGAAACATTTTCCCATGTTTCATGTGTGAATTAACAAAGTTTGACCCTTGTTGCCACGCTTCTTCCCACCTGCTCCATTCTTCCCAAACTCCTCCAAACCCAGACTCCAATCTGACTGCTGCAATTAGAATAGAAATCACAGAGCAAGTGTTTTAATTGGCCACAGAGCACACAGAACATTTAAATCTCTAGTGATAACACAGAGAATACGAGTAACCTTGATGATTTTTAAGACAAGTACGTACAGTTTTAATTTTATGGCACAAAAACACCTGAAGTGATTTTAAAATGAGGGTAATGCTTTTTCACAATAGCCAGATGAGTGATAGCAAAATTGAAGTAGTTAAATGTTGATTTGTGGACAGATTTTAAAAACTCCGAGTGTCATTTTAGATAACGACATTATCTAAATTTAAATATTTCGTTAATAACTGATGTATGTGTAATTTGGCCAAAGAAAGGTGGCAGAGTTGTTCCAGGAGCAAAATCTACCATAATGCAAAATCAAATGCAGTATTTTTAAGAGGAGTATTTAGTAAAAAGAAGAGGTAACAAAACATACAGACTCCCAAAGTGACACATGGACAAAAAAGACACAGGAGTAGTATTCAAACAGAGGAGATAAGGCTCAAATCCTAACAAATGCTGTTTGAATAAACACATTAGAGGTCAAAAAAAAAGTAGAATGACTAGTGAGGCCAACATTAAGAGTGTAAAGAGAAATAAAAAAAAGGTTTAATCAAAATAGTGAAGAACTAAAGAGCAGGATTGTGACTGTACTTGGAAAATATTGTTTCCTCATGGTGGAGATCTCTACAGGTCCATAGTTTGGGCTGGCTAGTGCTTTGTTCTTGCCAGAATCCATCTTCAGGAGGGTTCAGGCTGGGTTCATTGAAACACGGACCTTACATGGCTGATTAGGTATGGGAAACTTGCCTTAACATATTTTTGTGCAGTTGAGTATGGAAAAGGAGGAAAATGAAGCAAATGAAATTGCTGTGAATGGATCTGTGAGAGGGAGAGCATTCCCAGGGTAAGTGGGGAGCCCTGGGATGGAGAAGGAGCCCACAGGTGGATAGAGTTGGGATCAAGACATGGCACTGTGAAGAAGGATATACTAAAAACCTGGCCCAGTCTGATCGGCCTTGGCTCCCTCCTAGAGGACCCTGAGCTGAGCAACTACTGAGACCCCAAGAGCTGAAATTATTGTCCATCAGTAACATTTATACACCTGCCAAATGGGACATTGCATGGCTCCCCTGTACAGTATACCTGGTTAAACCCTAGCTGTGTGCCTGAGGGTAACATTGCAGATGATGGGGAGTTTCTGGCAGCTCAGTGCATGTTTTCTACTCTTGATCTTCTCCTTATAAACAGCATGGAGGAGGTTTTTCTACTAGATGCAAACCTACTTAGCTAAAAACTCCAAAACATACCACAAAAAAACCTCCAAACCAAACCAAAAAAACTCACAAAAAAAAAAAAAAGCAAACCCCCAAAAAACCAACCAACAAAAACCCCACTAGCCTAAACTTTCCTTACTTGTGTTTAAGAGAGAAAGGAGATGATGAAACATTTTGTTGACTCCTCTACAGATAAACACAGAAAGACTAAAACACCAGCCCTAAATAGGTGACCCTCCATCCTCCTTAGGAACACACTGACAGCACTACTCACCCAGGACGTGGTCTTTTCCAAGGCTCTCTGCTGAGGGAATTAGGTAATAAGGGTAGCAAAGAGCCAGCAGGGATGAGTTTTAGTCATGAGGGTATTCCTGCTTGGCTGCCCCACACCTGTGAGCATCATGGATCTGGCAGAGGGCACAGCAGTGCTCAGAGGCTGCAAGCTGAAATCAATTATGTGCCAGGTGCATACAAACCAGGTTTTGTCCACTTCCAGGATGCTTTGCAATCTGATCACACTTCCCAGCCCCACCCCCTCTAATAAAGAGCTAAAGAGCTCCTTTTTGTAACAAAGAAACCCAAAAACTTCTGGGTAATCCTATGTGTTCAGAAGCTGCAACTCAGAAAACAAATCAGCAGATCATCATTAGTGAAGTAATGGCAAAGCTGCTGTTTTAAGCCACTGTCTTGCCTGTTCATAGCCTAAATACCATTCATTTCAAGCCACAGTGTGGTATCTAGCAGCAAATTGCTGTGGCAGGCTGGTTTCCTGGGAGACATCCACCTTCATCCTGTGGTCTGTGTCACCAGGAGAGTGCTAAGCCTGGCTCAGCTCCCACTGCATCCCCTAACAGCATTTTCACCAGCTGCAGCAGGAGGTAGTCAAGCTTGGAGGAGCAGTGCATTTATGCAATCTCAACGAATCCTCATTTTGATGACGGCAAAATTTGCCTTCTTATTTGACCTGTGAGCAGTGAATCTCTTGGAGAGGAGGCACAAGGCAGCTGGAGGAAAAACAGTCATTGTTTTGCAATACAAACATGTTGGTAGTTCCTAACTTTCTATCCTAAGCTTTAAGGCAGAGTAAACCTGGAAGTGCCAGCAGTATTCCCAAGTCCACTGGGTAGTCCCCATCTGGTGTTTTGTCAGCACGCTCGGTAAATGCCAACCCTTTTTGCCTATGTTTGAGATAAGCGTGTGACAAAAAGCCCATCTCTTATATTTGGATTTGTAAAATATGTGGAGTCTTCTCAGGTGAAAAAAGAGCTGCTGAGAGGAGCCATTGGCATCCACCTCACCCTTTGTGGAAGACAGGAATGATGCAGTCACTGACCCTGCTGCACAAAGTTTTGAAGAAATACAAATTTCTCTCCTGATAAATGCATTTCTCCATGCAAAACTGGCTTTGAAGGAATCTACCCCATCAGCTGCTTACTTGTCAATGTTCCAAGAACCCAAAAGAGTATTAGTCCATGAAACATTTTCTTGTGCTCTTTTCCTGATGACAAGAGCTTAGAAGAGGAGGAATTGGACACTTCTATTTTGACTTCAGTTCAGTTACTAGATAATTCTTTTGAACATGTGAAAGGACATTAACCAACACAGAAATAAGAAATTCTAACAGATAGCTTTCTCCAGTTGGAAATTGTATGGTTTAGTATGATTTTTACCCCTCCTAAATATAAGCAATTTTCTCCCATGGAGATGATGGACAGCAGTTTGACCCCTCCTGGCAATTACTGTTTTCCTTTAGAGAGGTTTCGAAGGCTGGAGCCTGATCCATTCCACATTAGATGCCGGATTTTATACTGTATTAAATGTTTTCTTTAGCAGAGATGTGACTTACACAAGCATCATTGGCACAGGGAAACTGTTGCCATACATTTCAAACCAAAAACAGTTTCCAGGAATCATCTCTTCAAGTAATTTTGCTGCTAGAACAGTCTTGTATAGGTGTCTTCCCTCATGCTCCCTTTCAAAAGGAAGCCAAACTCATGTTGCTGTAACCCATCCTGAACTGTGATGCACTTCAGACCTGTCCAGTGGGTTTGTCTCACAGCGCATGTGATCTGTGTCTGCTCCCTCCATAAAAATCCTTTCCGTTCCTGGAATTGTGATATGAACTCCACCCTTTCCTGGAATACCTGTCTTGGTAGGCTTATCCAACAAACTTTAAATAAATGCTGTCATTTTGATTACTAACTTACTCCTCCTCCGCAGAGCAAATTCCATCCCTTTTTCAGTTGTTTTACTTCTTTAGGTGTATGGGTTACCTTGTCATAACTTGCTTAGTTACTGACAACTTGCCACAACCAGAGCAAAACCATCCTTCTTCTCTTGGGTATATTAATTTAAGCCAGGCTTTTGACCAGTGCTTTAGGCAGAACAAGCACTGAACAGCTTCTGCAGGCCAAGGGAAGGAGGATGCAGAGATTGGGATTTCAGCAGGGGGCTGAACTCCTCCTGCAGGTAAAGCCTCTCCCAAAATCTATCTCACACTGGTCAACATAGCTGCACTAAATACAAAAATCCAAGTTAAAACAGTGTGAAGGCTTTTAAAGTTAAGAATAGATTTCATTCTTGATGTTTGATTTCCAGTTTTAGCTGCATGCTTTCTAAAGCAATAGAAAACACTTGTTCTGCACGTCTCTGCTCATTTATCTCCTTGCCTGGATCACACAGATCTAGAACCCCTTGGCCCAGATTCCTACCTTGATCCTAAAAAGACTTTTTACAAGTTACATAATTCAGGCTCCCGTTTTTCCCCTGTAGGTTATATGGTGCTGTTATAGTGTCAGCACCAACAACACCATAGTCCAGCAGCAGAAACGTGTCATAAAGGGTTATTTACTACTTACCAAGCATTTCCTCTCCCTGCCTCCTCCTTCCCCCATCTGCTGCTCATTTTCTTATCCAGCCTGGCTCATATCTTGCAAATGGCATCCCATTTGGTGGGACACACGCTCAGAGTCAAGCCAGACACGTTTGCCCAGTCACGCAGACTTTACAAAAGCATCCACAGTGATGCAATAATATAATAATCGAAAATAATGTTTACAAGCTCAATCCAAAGCTTCCATGATGGGAGGGGAGCTGACGCCAATATTCAGCATGTGACAGTGTGTAATTAAAGAGTAAGAGGATGATAGTTGCAGCTGTTGAGTTGACAAGGCTGATGCAATTCAGGCTGTTGATTTTCTTTCCACAGACCTAGAAACCAGACTTTGGAGAAACTGTCCCATTTTGCAGGATTCTCTGGTGGTTCTGCAGAAATGTCCTCCATTAACTGGCACAAGAATGTCCCCTGCAGATCCCCTCTTGCAGATAACTGTTGCACACAGGTTCTGACAGCATCTGTGTGGGCTTTGAAGGACCTAACCACGTCACCTGGCTCATGGATAGCATGGACTAGAGAGTGATCTACCACGGTGTAAACTAGAGATCAGAGCCCAGCCTGGAGCGCAGCTGGAAATGGTGCCAGTGGCATTTCTGTGCTATTTTACAGACTGTAGATGCTGTTTTGTGCAGACAGTGTCTGCAGTAAAACACACACAAACTGTGTATTACAAACGTTGCTGGTTTTAAAAGTTTCCTGGAGAAGCAGTGCAAGTTTGCAAATCCAGAAAGAATATTACTGGGACTTGTTGAAGTACTCAATATAAACTGTAACACACAAGCCATTAAAATGAGGATATTTGGCATTCAGAGTCACACATATGGGCCTTTCAAAACCATTCTTTTCGTTTGGCAGCTCCTACGGTCCTTGAATGATGCACAACCTCCTTTTATATGTTCCTGTAAGATGCTTCTGCAAAGTTGGCACTTTTAAAAACAAATTGTGGAGGAGAGATCTGACTAAGAAACACAGATCTGGCTTAAGGGAAACTTTGGAAAACTACTTCATTTGCATGATTACTTTTGCAAATCCTAGCTGATATTTGTGCTTTGTGCTCGGTTTTTCATTTGGCCGCTTCTAGACGTGCAAATCTGGAAGCCCACTTGTTCGAAGCAGCCCTGAGCCAGGCTTTGCAAGAGAAATGTCAGCTCTGTCCGAGGCTGGGGACACTTTCTGTGCTGATAAGCAACTCCTCTGAGTGGCCAAACTGATCCATCTCCCGCTCTGACAGTGCCATTGTCTAACCTGACTGTTGAGCGAGGCTTTAAGGCTAAGCAAAGGATAAAACCCTACAATTGACCATGTCCAATGACTGCCTCCATCATGTGACATTTCCTCCACCTACATAAAGGCATAATTGACACTTTGGACTTTGCAGATGTTTTGCAATTCATTTGGTTCCCACAAAGATACCAGAAAGTAAGTCTCGTGAACTGGCAATACTGTGTTTTCCTCTGAACACGTTCTTATCTCTAAAAGGTATTTAGATGCAAATTGCATCATGTCTCATGGCCCCACTTGTTTTGTTTTGCTTTTTCTTCTAAACAGACTGTGCCATGATTTTTTTTTTTAAAGTATGAAAGTATTCAGATGTTTCTGGAAAAACTGAGTACCTTTGACTTCTCAGATCACATGCAAACAGCAGTATATTCTTCTGCCCTCTGCCCATGGCACTCTGCTTTATGCTTCTTAATTTAATTTGCTTTTCTGACTTTTCAGTGATCCTTTCCAAAGAGAAACCTCTCTGCTAAGAGGCCATTTGCTTTGCTGTCAACGAAACAGATTATATGAAATACTGGTTGGCTTCATCTGGCTCTCAAAGCTTTGGACAAAGGCAGACAAGCATAGTCAAGTATGGCCCTCAAATAGTATAGAAGTATATTAGTAAAATCCTAGAAAAATGATCACTTCCTCATGTAACTGAGCAAAGCTTTATACTTTGTGGCTTGTCCTTCCTCTATGTAAAATGGGAAAGATGAAAGTTCCCTCCTGGTTCAGCTGAGATTTTTCCTGTAAGCAGCTTTTTCTTTCACAGATGGAGACGCCTTGAGCTTTCTTTTCACCCCTATTTGCTTCTCTGAAGCGTCAAGACAGTAAAGTCAGGGATATTGCAATATGCCCTATGTGCCTGCCTCACCTTCCTCACTCTGGATTGATCAAAGGCAAGAAAATGGCACTTCCTCTTTTCCACAAGGGAAATAAAAACAGCTCCTTTGGACAAACCCTTCTAGGTTGAAGTCTGCAGGTAAGAACTTCTTCTAGAAAGGAAGTGAGTTCTCTCATCTGCTTCCACACTGCATGTATCACTTGCCTTCATTTTTCTTTAAATAGTGATCAAAAATTTTATATATATATATATATAATGTTTCTTTCTCTGGTGATGGTAAGATAATGCCCAAGACAAATTGCTGGCCTCAGCAAAGAGTAACTGGTTGAGATCTATGGCCTGTATCATACAGAAGTTCAGACCAGATGATCTAATGGGCTCTTCTCCCTTTAAAACTGATTAAATACTGGAGAGGGAGAGATGTCCTCAGTCACGAGGATCAGTTCCCTGCCTTTGCAGGCAATCACAAGCTATCAACTCTTTCATAAATTGATTAAGCCACATCTTAAAGCTCGGAGGTTTGGCTCCCAATATTTTCACCGGAGTGCTATTGCAGAGAGCCCCCTCTCTGATGTTTAGAAACCTTCAAAAATCTGGTTGTGGACAACTTACATATTTTTTCTCATGGCAATATTGCCCTTTGGGTGAAACAGAAATTCTCCTTCCTGTATGTTTATGAAAACCAACCTTAGCCTTTTGTTTCATTGGGTTAGACAGAGAAGCTCCTAATACTTAATTCCCTGACCCTTAGTTCCTCTGACTACCCTTGACACCCTTCTTCTGCTTCTTAGTTCCTCTGACCACCCTTGATACTCTTCTTCTGCTTCTTCCAGGAAAAAGTAATCCAGCCCAAGTAACCAGACTGGTACACAGTGCTCCAGTTGAAGGCTTGGCAGCTTTCACAATCCCTAAAGAAATACCTCACCTTGTACCACATGAAGAGAAAAGCACCTTTTGCGGGAGGGGATGGCCTGCTCTGGTGCACTTTCATTTATTCTCATATCCTGAAATTTTATAGATGCTGAGGCACCTCAGGGCTGTGGCTCCCCATCCCTGAAGCTGGGAGGGCGGAGGTGGGAGGGCTGTGAGAAGTGGAGAAACGCTGCAGAACCAAGCCCCCTTGGGCAGTCTGCGTGACAGACCTGGGTGTGTGGACCTTTCCTGAGCATCCCCCAGCACCCACAGCCCAGGTGCTTCTTCCCAGCTGGCCCTGCCTGCTTGGCTGAGTGGAGGCTTTTGCACCTACAGAGGCCTCTTCTGGAGCAAATTGCTGGCAGCTTTCAACACTTAAGACAGGAAAATAGGAACTCCATCCCTTCCTCCTCACTGAATGCTGCCAAGCAAAACACAGCTAAGCAAGGCTTGCCCACGATCAGCTCTTTCTCCTCCTGCACCTGCACCCCAGTGTGGTCTCTGGTGATCACACGCCGTCTCAAGCATGTGATGAAGCAAATGCACTCAGCGTGGCACACCTCACAAGCAGGTCAGGGGCAGAACATGCTGCAACTCAAAACTGAATTTCATTAGAATATTTAAAACCAGGCTCAAGGTTGCATCTTGTTATTATTTTCTGCGACCAGCTCCAAGGTCTATAAAAAAGATGTTGTGTCATGAGGGGAAAACCCTAAAATTTTTTTCTTTTCCTCACAGTAGATCTGAAACATTTTACGCAAATGATTTAAAAATTGCCTTTAAGGTCATATATCTGTGTTTTACAAGTGTTACTTTGAAAGTAAAATCTCCACTTACAAATGTGTGAAAATAATGTATCAGAATTGATGTTATGGCAAACTTATCACAATATCTATATATGTAATTATTATTTGATACATGTATATAGAACTTCTCTTAACTGTTATTGCTGGTTCTCTAACACTTGGCCTGAACTTGGGATGCAATGCAGTATTTTAAATTTACTCATACCTTGACTAAGGCCTGCAGTAAAGCAAATTTTTCTTAGACATCAGTGGTACTTTCTTAGTTGTGTGTTTTTAATGCTTAAACCTCATGCTTGACGTTTTACATTTTTGGCCAGGTATTTTTATTTCCTCGAATGAACAGTCTACTTCATGCAGCTATAAGAAGAATTTGGGGTGGATTTTGTCTGGTTGTGACAATTACAGACATGTGAGGAAGGTAACACTGCTGGTATAACTGTTTTGTAACAGAGGATATGATTCAGTGGGGCACATGTCTTTTATTGGTGGAGACAACATCTACTGCTTCATTTCGCCAATTTCACCTTGCTGAAACAGAATTTCAGAGTACTGTGCATAGTGCTTGGTCATGGTTATAAGCCAGGCTTCAGCTCTTTAAATAAGTGGAAAATATGAGCACTCAAACCCTTAAGTCACTTTAAAACAAACCCACAGAAAATCAAAAGGAAGGTGAACCCCTCTTTTTTTTTTTCCTTTTTTTTTTTTTTCCCCCCCAATCCCCAATAGTTTCCCACTAGGAAGTATCCAGAGTCCTCCTGTCAATGAACAGAGCTGCTTCTTCAGAGCTGACTTCTCTACAGAGGCTTTAAGCTTTTTTTGGGCCTGGATTAAAAGATGTGAGCACCTAAAAAAGCCTGAAACAGAGAAATAAATAAAGTCACCTCAGTGCTTCACGGATACCCTGCCTTTTGCAAATGCTTGTCCAATCACAACCTAAATAATTCAAACCATCGTTGTCAGGCAGCAGCACAGCTCCCCTCAATAGGCACTTGCCTTATCACTCTACAGCAGATGCTTCAGTCAACCATTGGATATTGAAAACATAAATAATGAAACAAAATTTGGAGACAATGGTTTCTGGGCCGGGGACAAAATACTGATGGATATTGTCAGTCTCGGTGTAACCAAGCAGCAAAAGCTCAAGTGACAACAATAGGGAGGAGAAGAATAGGGACAAGTGAGGAGCCCTGAATCTCAATAAGGCCTGGAGCTGCACATGCTGCTGTTACCCTAGAAACTAACCTCTCCCCTGAAGAGGTTTGCTGGGGCATTGTCCGGGGGACACAAGATGTGTCATACACCAGATGGTCGTGTGCTGTATAACTCAGTTATCTGAGCGCTGGAGTGGAGGAATGCACGCTGCCGAGCGCTCCGGAGGGCCGCCCAGGGCACCATCTGTTCTTTCAGACCCAAGGCACTGCTTTGGCATTGGCTTTTTCTTTTTTTCTCCTCCTTCCAAGAAAGGAGGGGAAAACAAAATTTAAATGATTCGCCATTCAGCAGGGAAGGGAGAGAGAGAGAGAGAAAAAAAAAAAGCAGCTTAATACAGTTGCCATATCTTGCTTTCATTTAGCTAATTTTATCCCTGGGTTTTATGTCAGGTGAATTGCTTTTTTACGCCTGGGAGAGCAGCAATTATTTCTCTCTCAGGAGTCTATCATTTATAAATAAAACCCCTTTGAGACCTCATCGGTCATTTACCATCTGAAAACCCCCAAATGCTTTTAGCCATATGTTCTCCAAAGTCTACTCTCTCCTCCCCAGAGCCCCCTGCAAAGGTTTCGGCTATGCAGGGGAAAGAGCATTTTTCTTTTCCAGGAATTGTTCTCCCCTTTGGCTGGGAAGGGGGGAAGGAGGAAAACAAAAAGTCAGAGTTGAAGCGGCGGCGCGAAGGACTGGCGTAGGAAGGAAATGCTAATCACAGGCTGTGCCGTGCCAAAGAGCAGTGACTAACGTGCCTGAGAGGGGCAGGCTCCGGGAAACATCCCGGGGCTCCCGCTCCAGCGCCACCGGAGCCAGCCAAAAACCTTCCTGCCTTCTGCTGCCTTTGGACCCACACCTGAGTCAAGTTGTGGAAGTGGGAGAACTGGATGGAAATAAAGGTTCAGGACACTTCAAAGGTGTATTAAGGCACTTAATACGTTTGGGTGCAAGAAGATCAAGCCAGGGCAGTAAAAGTGATGCTTAGGCTGTAAGAAACAGGGACTGAAATGTGTGTAGATTTTGCTTAATGACAAGACCTGTCTTTCGGCTCACCTTTCTGCTCCCCTGCTTCTGGTTTCTTTCTTGCAGCTGCAGAGCACTCTCCCACTTCTCAGCACAGGAGAGAAAATAAATGGAAAATAAAGAAATGGCTTGACTGCCAGTGAAATAACAGGGAAACATTTGCAACCATTTAAGCAAAGGCAGTATTTCAAATCTGCTCTATAACGGTTGCAAGTGAGCACGCATGGTGATGGCTCTGAGTCTGCAGCTCCTGCAGCACAGGAAGAGGAGGGATTCAGCAGGGGAAGCACATCTTCTGTCATTCAAGCTTTACAAGACAAATTATGATTAAAAAGACATTGCAGAAGACTCCCTGGTGCAGCCATGGCCAGTCCTCATGGGGTTAACTCTTACCTGATTGTTCCCAAAAACAATCTGAAGGGCATGCACCCCTCTGCCAGTCAAACCCACCCACAGTGTTTCAATGAACAGAAAGAACTAGGAAAAGGGATGTAATCGAAGCAAATTTACAAGCAGCCTAACAGCCAAAGATGCAAAAGGAGTAAAACCTGAATCACATTTACGTTTAGGTTCCACGTATAGACAGCCCAGTTAAAAACTCAACTAGGTGACCATTAGGACTAATGAATTATTAGGGAATGCTTAAACACCAGATGATAGCATCTCACAAACTGCTTGTAACCCTAATCCTTCACATGGGGTTATCATTCTTACAGCACTGGTACTGCTTGTATCAACTCTAACCTATTAATGTTTAAAAATTAATGATCAATATAATCCTAAGGACATAACATACAGCAGAACTGAAAACTGAATTTATTTTCATCCTTGGCTTCTTGTTTTCAATTTCCCTGTAAGACTGACTGCACAGAAAGCAGCAGTGATGAATTTCAGCACAGCTGGCTTTAAAGGCTGTGTGAAATGCACAGGCACTAGGGGCTCGGTGTGCGATGCTCCCAGACTTGAGAAATTATGGCAAGAAAATCTCTACAGATTTGTCTGCACACCCCTGCTGGGAATTTGGCCCTCTCTGATTCAAGAGAGTTCACTGAGGGCTGCCTAGTCCACTTTCTGCACCTGGCTGAGAGACTGACCAGCAACTCGATGGGGTTGTGGAAGCTTTATTCCCTTTGTTCCATGGGTGTCTGCCATGGAGAGGCAAGCTTGGATTAACTGAGCCTAAATCCCTGGGCAGCCTGCCAGAGCAACGCTAGCTCTGAAGCAAACGTAGCTCCAAGATGGTTTCAAGACTGGCTTTATAGATCAGCTCTTCTGCAAATCCACAGGCGGAGAGCACAATGCGCCACGTCAGATCCCCGGGAAGTCTCTCCCCAGAGGCAGCAGTTGCCAGCTCATGCAGGAGCGATGTGAACTTGGACAATGCCACTCTTTCAGGCCAGCCCTTCCCCAGCAGTGCTCCCCTGCCAGCGATGCAGACAATCTCTCTCTGGACACCACGCTGTGTTGCAGTAACACACGTGGACATGGTTCATAACGTGCCCATCCAGCACCTGTGTGTTCTTCGTTGCAGCACCAAGCATTTTGATGTTTTAACTCACTGTCACTGGAAGCGATGTGAGGAAAAAGCTATTTTCCAGCATCTTTTAATAGCTGATCCAAGGCAAGGTGCATCAAGCCCTGTAGGAGCCAACAGCTCCCAAGAACAGCTCCCAAGAAAATGTCTCCTGCGTGTCTTCTCCTTGCCCCAGCAGTTAGCAGTGGTCTTCTACTCCAAAGTGAGGGGTTACATTTCTTCCAGACCTCTGTGTTTGGGCAGGGAGAGAGAGGACTTTCAGCCCAGTTCCTGTGAAAACAAGGTTAATGCACTCACGCTGTGTTTGTTTTGCCTCCCCCTAATAACTTTTGAACCTGTTGGCCTTGTTCAATTCAACTTGACAGAAGGATAGAGGTCTAGAAAATAATTAAGTTCTCATAAGTTTTGTGAAAATAGGCAGTGATGTAGAAGACAGAGGGGCCTGGTGTCAACGTCCTCACTGAGGAGACGCTGAACATGAATGCACATCTCGTTTGGGTATCAGGGAAACAACACAGAAAACAAACCTGCAACCACAAAAGAAAAGCTCCAGCTGAAATTCACACTTCTTAGACATCAAAGTCAGGCCACAGACCAAAAAAGCCAGTGTTCACAGAAGTCCTTGCTAATTTCAACCTAAACTCAACACCTCGTTATTCCATGGGATCGAAACCTTTTTGGGATATAGCTAAATGTCACCTCCACATTGTACTGGCATAACAACCTGCTGCCTTCATCACAGCTGCTTGCTGCTGCTCAGGAGACCCAAGATGCAAAACCTTACAGAAGCTATTTTAAATGAAACTGGAGGGCATTTTAAAGGCCCTTGCTCTGTGTCATGTGTGTGCAGTAGAAATGGGAAGCAGAAACTTGCGAATTCACATGGTTTTGTGACTCTGTGACCATGAAGAAGGCAATGCTGCCTACACAACTGAGCCCAGCTTCCACTGAAAGGCCATGGAAAGGCATCTTTACTGAACATTTTCAACTTGCAAAGGCTTACACTGACCTGCATGGACTGAGCAGCCCCACTGCAGGCAATACCCAACTCCAAGCCAACATAAATCAAGTGCACAAGTACATTTCCATGGGAGCTGCATCAAACCTTCAATCTTTTTCCTTTTCTTCTCAATGCCTCTCCTCTTCCCCAGCCACCGCCCCAGCAGTAAAACCCATCTCAGCAGGGCACATGAGGATTAGCTTAAAACTGTTTTCTACTTTTCTCCTTTAAACTCCTAGAAAAGAAAATCTTCCTGTGTTTTACTTTTTCATTTTTCACAAAACAGCTTGTTTCTTGCCCAGACCTTTACAGCTCAGAGGCCTGGAATATTTCCACCTTCCTCAGAACTGATGGGTGCTAAGCCAGCCCAGAGGTATCTGCTAGCAACAACCAACCTTAATGCGCTGTGGTAAAATGTCTGTTTAATCCACTGACATCCAGAGATTTCTGCCTTAGCTAGTGTTGGAGCATAGCTGTGGCCCATTGTGCTATTTGAAATGAACCTGCTTTAAAGCAGAAGAGTGAGAATGAGTGATCGCCAGGCTTCTGATCTCCTTTTGTAAGATACTGTGTGGAAGGCAACCCAAAACCCAGCCTCCTCTAGCTGTTGGTTTGGCAGCAGGCACTTCCAACTGAAACTCCTTGGGCTTGGAATAATTAAGGGTTTGCCTGTAGCAGGACCCGCAGGGTGGGTAATTATTTATCTGAGAGTGGTACCTCCAGTCCCCAGAGGGCAGGTCCCTTTGTGCAGGCACTGAGCAAACACACAGAAAGGGGCCCTCCCTGTCCCGAGGAATTTGTAGTCTAAATAAACAAGAGGGCTGAGTGCAGGAGAAGGGGGCAGCAGATGTGGCCGAGCAGGTGAAATGACTCGCCCTGAGGTCACACTGTAGATTAATGCTGATGCCAGGCAGTGCTTCTGTCTCTTGAATCCCAACACAGTCCCCTCACCAGGAGCCCAGTCTTTTGCTCACGGATTAAACCTCCTGTGCTGCACAAACCCTCTCCACCTCCTGTAACTCTTCCTTATAACAAACTTGCACATTGTCTGCCTCTGCTGTGGGCTGAGGGAGGGTGAGATTTCATCACCTCCTTCACCTGGGCAGCCCCATGTTTTGCCTCCTCCCCTTTTCCCTGGCTTCCTACCTTTCCGTACCTGGCATACATCAGGCACCCCCCTGGAAGGCTAGGGAAACTGAGCCAGCTAACATTTGTTTAGATGACTTTTTTTTAACTTTATTTTTTTTAGGCAGGGATGAGGGTCTAGGCCTAACTTAGTAACTTTTCAGTCTCAAAATGCAAACTGCTACTGAGCTGTTCTAAGAAAGAGCTATTTATTTATTTTAACACAGTTCACAAAAATGGGGTAGAATTATAAAGGCCTTACAGTTTCCTTTGCTCCCCTTCAAGATACTTACAAACATTTCATACTCACTTAAATAAAAACCCACTCTGGACAGTTTGGCTGAACAGCAGACACAAGTAAAAAGGGTTTTAGCAGAAATGCATACTCACTGCATGCTGGTTACTTCAGGCTGCTCCAGCACTGCACTGCTCAGCTCATCTTCCCTCTGCTGCTGTTCCACAGTGCTCTGTGCAAGAAGGATGCTGAGGCACCTGCTTCCAGAGGAAGTCACTGAGGTATGAAGCCCCAGCAAGGGCAGATAATTCCAGTCAGTCCTCCAAGCAGAGAGGTCAGATCTGTCTGTGGTGAGCCCTTGGGGATGGCTGGCTCCAGGCAGCATGGCAAATTTGGATGGCTCATTTTATAATATCCCTCTTCAACAGGGAAAATGAATCATCTTCTTTTCCTTAGGGTGAAGTGGATTGTCTGGTTTGAAGTAGCAGATCTCAGAGCTTTGTACTTTCTGAAAGGATCAGCTGAACTCAGGTCCACTGACCTCACAACTGGCCACCAGCCTCAAAAACCTGTGAAATCTGGTGATTCTGATGATTCTGATAATGCAGACTTTCAGATGGCTATAGACCAACTGACAAGAAAGGGAAATTATGTTTTGCATTAAGTGTTGGCTGTGCCAGACTGTTATCACCAATATTAGGTGCCAAATAGAGAATGGAGGTATGGTCTTGGGAACAAACAGGCAGGAACAGACACATTTTCTGCTTAAAACAATGCCCCTAGAAATACACAGAACTATCTGCTTTCAGCCAGGGTTTTATGACACACCTTTCTCTCCAGTCATCCCAGCTGATAAAAGTCCAGATTTTCTTTTATATCCTTCGTAAAGAATCAGCAGAAGATTTACAGTCCTGCATTGCAAATAAGGCATATTTATACTGTACAGTGGGCTAAGAGAGAAAAGGGAAGAAAAGCCATCTGCTTTCTTGTGTTTGTCAATTACCTGGATTTTAGAATAACCAAAAAACATGGCACTCTTGTCCTGTATTTTATTAGGAAATTAACAGGCTGATTGATAACCTGAAATTACATAGTGAATCTCATTTAAAAAATGTTCAAAATCATGAGAATAATTTTGATTTATACGAAAACATAATGCCCAGATACAATTCTTCTTTATGCCCATAAACACCCTTAACATTTATCTACTGTATAACAGAGAGGCTGGATAATTGTAACAGAATCTGTAAAGTTAAATACAGGATACTCTCTCTGCAGTCCAACTGGAAGAGATGAAATGTTGGAAAGAAAGCCCAGAACGTGAGCAGCACTATGAGAAGGCTCCCTGTGACCTCATTCACTATGCATCAGTGTTTCAGATGGCTCAGAGATATTACAGCCTGGTAGTGTTAACTGCTGTGCCAAGATAGGAGGCTTTAGGGCCTCAGTTTTCCAGGAGAGGGAGAGAGCCCATGGTGAGGTGCAGGGTGTGCAGCAAGGGGAACAGTGTGCACTGCATGTGCAGGATGCTCCGAGTGCAAGAGCTGATAAATCTCTCTTCCCCAGCAGGATGAGCTACCACTACCACCACGTTGGACTAGAGAGCTCTTCCTGAGGCTGTCAGCTTTAAAGACTGATAGGATTCAGGTGCTGACTCTTTGCCAGGGCTTAGTAATTTCAGCCTTAGTAATCAAAGCCCAGCTGCTGCTCACATTGTGTATGTGAGAACTCACACTGAGCCAATGCTGTTGGTTTTGTTGCAATCATCATGTGTGGCAGTGTGGTTCAGCCCCATGGGCTGGAGCTGAGGCCCTGAATTCTCTCAATAAAGAGTTGTCACTTGTCAATACCAACTGACTCTTGGAGGAAGCTGAATTTCTCAAGACATCATTCATGAAAACATTAAAATTGTCATGTGTGCTGTGTGGATTAGAGATACTTTCCTGAGTGAAGCCTCAATTCCTGCAAGGATTATGGATGTTCTCTAAGTGGCCAGCTCAAGCACTTGACCAGTGAAGTCCAGCCACATCAGCCTCTTGTATTATTCTTGGTGTCTGTAAGCTACAACCCAGTAGATTTAAGAAGCAGAAAGCCTTGCTTTTAAAATGCTATGTCAGGACAAGTACATTCAGACCATGGCGTTTTCTATTTATACATAAATTCTTTGGCAACAATTTTCTAGAAAGCAGAATGATTTTTTGCTATATAATACTTTATTGTCTCCCCATGAAAAACTGATATCTTAGAAAATCTATAGCACTTTCCACTATAAACAGTATTGTTCCAGATTAAGGATTAGTTCCTCCCTGAAGAAAAGCAGATTTAAAAAATCTGGCCATTATCTGATAACTGTTTATGTAGTAACACTAAAATAAAACAGGAAAAGAAAATCATTCAGTATGTGGTTTGTTATTGTCTAGAACGTTAGTGTGTGTTTATACAATAAAAACAACATAAGTTATCCTAGTTTGTTTTAAAAACCTTAGTAGTAGAAATAAATTGCTATCTGTAGATTCATAAACAGAATGCATTTTTTTCCATCTAAATTCAAGTATTATTAGAATATTATTATTACTGTTATTATTATTGTTATTATTATTATTACAGGAGCTCTAAATCCTTGCCATTTTGCCTGCCTTTACATCATTTTGGTATTTTTGAGAAACAACGAGTTGTGATCATTTGTTCAGGAACAAAATCAACATGGAGCTTCCGGAAGTTTTGCCCGGTGGAAGACAGCCTGGCAATCCTTTGGCTACTGTGGGTAACTTTAGAAGAGCATGTTTGAGACTAGTGGTGCAGGTACAGCAGTTGCACAATTTCTTGGCTGGCTGATGAACTTCATTTCTCCCAGGTTCTCCACACTCAGTCCCATCTAGAGGAGAAAGGCAGGAAGAACCCAACCCAGACTGGCACCACATCAGGATATGTCATCCTCGTTTCTTCCTGGTACTGTCAGCTGCTCGTAGGTGGGCAGGGTGTTGTTGGGGAGGAAAAGCTCTGAACCCACGTTGTTGTTGCCTCTCTGAGATGATCTGCTGTTCCCCTGATCCCCCTGCTGACGGGAAACCAGATGATGCAGCATGTCCGTGATGAGGTTCAGCTTCTGATCCATTTGTGTAACCTACAAAGGCGAAGGGGAGAGTTGTTTAATAGCAGCACGCAAGGAAATTGCAGCAAACCAGGCGACAAACCTGTAATATTAATTAGGATCACAACAACCTCTGTGAAGATACCACAGACTCACAGTTCGTCAAATAGATCTGCAGAATTGTAATGCAATAGGTCAAGGTTGAATGAGGACAAGCTTGTTAATACTCACCTCTGGCATGCGCTTTGACACTCATTTTATATCCGGGTGAACACATGACAAATGGGATTTTAAAGAGATAAAAGTGCTGGAATAGAGAACTACGTCCCAGAACTGAATTTCTGTGGGTTTTGAGGGTTTTTGTTTTTTTGGTTATTATTGTGTCCATATTTTTTTAAAAAAAGAGAAAAATTTCTATATTTCTATATGCTTATATGTCTTAATAATACCAATATACTCTAGTGAATAACTGCTTGATTTGCAGTTATCTAATCAACTCTTAGGCTGGGACTGAGTGATGCACTTTGTTACATTTGGGCTCAAATAACAGTTCTGGCCACAAAATGCCCATAGTTTTTTTTTTGCTGCCATGAGTGAGTGGTAGCTGGGAGTGGGACATGAGTCAGTTTTATGCTCTCAAACCAAGTGATGCAGCATTCCCTAGGGTTGCCATCTGAATGACATGATCCTCAGCAAGACAGAAACCAAGAATTCCAAGATAGCTGAAAATTAATTTCTTGACTGGGGGATTCCAGGGGTTCAGCCTGTATCCATAATGCTCCTTTTCTTCTTTAGACAGAAGCTCCTTAAATTATTTATTTTCTCTCTCTTTCCGCACCCTTTTTCTGCTATTTCTTCTACTCTTTAGGAGAAAATACAACGAAAAATCTGATACCTAAGACAGGTTGCAGTATGGCTGGTTTTTGGCATATATTTGTGGTACTCAGAGGAAAATGGAGAATTAAATGCTTCTAGGAGCACCACAGATCCAGTCTCTGGTTTCTTGCATCTCCCAGTCAAGAAGTAACCATTGTCACCCCTTTTACCTGGCATTGGGAGCCTCCTATCTGTGCTGAATCCAAAGTAATGTGCAAGATATCCGAAGGGGAAGATGGGCACTTCCAGCTTCAAAGTCCTGCCCACTCTGAGCAAGACTCTGCCTTATGGCCTCCAAATCCCTTTTTCAACCATAATAAAAAGGCCTCAATTTTGTCATTGCAGTCTCTGACCCATTGATCCGCAGGGATCCTAAAACACTGAGTAAATTCTAGGCAAAAAGATGTAATACATTTTAGAAAGGGAAAAGAAAGCAAGCAGAAAAAAAAAATGTGACAGGAATAAATAGTTGCCTAAAATATCTGCTAGAAAGTAGTGAAAGGCACATAAAACTGCCAGAGAGAGCATGAGTGGGAGCAATTTATATGTGCCTGGCTGTCATCCAAGTATCACACAGGATAGTAAAAGACAGTAAGGCTGAGCAGAACATCAACAAACCTGGAGGATTTCAGCAGAGACTAAAATGTTTTTTCACCATAGAGAAAATGCTGTTTTTTTTCAAACACTTTGTACAACTGGTAGGGAAGCAGATACAGTGATTTTAAAATACGAGGTGCCAGAGATTTATACTTTGCAGCTGGTTTTGAAAAGATGAGGCAAAGCACCCTAGATGGTACATGAAACACTAGTAATTCTGGATGGAAATGGCTGTTGAAAGATGAGATTCTATGAAATGAGGAAGCTGAAGAACAGATAAGTCCAAGATTTCTAGAAGGAAGTACAGATGGAAAACTGAGCAGATCATCAGGTTCTCATTTCATCTCTATTTATCCCTTCCCTTAAAAAAAGACACATTTTGCCCAAATGGTCCCCATTACAGAGGGCAAACTCGTGATGCTCCAAGTGTCACAGTACAAACCAGTGGTAGTGAAACCAACAAAAATACCTCATTCCTGCATTCCCCAGTGCCCAGGTATCGTTTGCTTTGCTTTGAGACAACTGTGCTGGAAGGACTGCAGGGAAAGCCTGCAGACAAACAGCTATCTTCAGAGTCTGAAGGACAACTTTTCCTTCTGCAAAAAGTATCTTTTTACTAACTATTCTAAACGAACTGGGGGATTTTTCATATATATATGTATTTCTTAATTTGTGGTTCCAGGCAGGGATTACCAGAGGAAACACAGACTGGAGATATATCTGGAAAATGTGCATTCATGAAACTCTTGCAGTGATGAACTATTGAACATGACAGTAGGTTGGACTGAGATCTGGATAGTCCTTCAACAGCTGTGCATCTTGGTGATGAAGTACTGGGGAGAAGTGAGAAGTGAATATTTTTGCTGGGAAATAAACTCCCAGAGATAATTGTCTAATTTTTTCTAGGCAACAAGGCCTGGCTGCTGCAGCTGTGGAGTGCAGGAGGCCCACAGAAGCAGAGGCAGAAGCTAATTGCTATTGAGCTGAGCCATATGAGATTAAAAGTAAAGACCATCGTTGTCCATGTTCCTGCTTGTTGGGACAGGGCTCTAAAGCCACAAAGCTTTTGTGGAGGGACGTCCAGAAAGCTGGTTGTGTTTAGTTGTTGTTTAATCAGTTTTGCTTTCCATTTCCCAGTGGTGTTCTGTGCCCATGAAGGGCTTGCTCCAAGACACGCTGAACTTAGTGGTAGATCTTGGCAATCACAGATTCCCAGTGACTTCAGTGGGCTCTGTACCAATAGTGGAGTGAATCGTCAGTCCCAAAGAGTAACATATTCTTTGGATACTACAAGGGAAGGAGCGGTCTGGATTTCTGTACGTGGGCCTTCTGCCTCTTGGGGCTCTATCAGAAAAGACATTTGCAAATGAGGCAGCAGTGGGACAATGGGCCTCCATCCTTGATTCTGCCAAAGCAGTATCTGCTTAAAGTATGAGATATTTTAAAAAGAGAAGTAAAAGCCACCAGAAGGCAACTTCTACTGTCATCACAGGCCTCTGATGTACCAGAAAAAGAGGCTTGCTGGTGAACAGCCCGGTTTATTATCATGCCCAATCTGCCTGTCATCATCCAAACACACATCCTGAAATACATCATTCACTTGCTTGCTGCAGAGATAATTATACCCACTAGAAAAATGTCATTGTGTGCAATACCCTTTTCATTAAGCCAGCTTTACACAGTTAGCATGGAGAAATGTATCATCTCCCCTGAATCATACTTTCAAACACATTTACTTGATTAGAAATTAGCTCTGATGCCAGAACGAATAAAAGTAAAGCAAACAGAAAAAATGCTGATGTTGCTCTAATCTTAACCGCTTTGAACAACTCTGATCTCTCTACTTAAAACAGCAAACATTGTTAATTACATAGAAAAATAACTCAGACTGATTTGTTTCCTTTAGGAAAAACTAAGTAAGCTCTTTGTAGCTGATTTATGTTTCAATAGAAGCATGATGTTTGGATGATCAGATTCTTTATATGCAAATAATTTCCTTTGTATTTCACAGTTTTGGGAAGAGGAAGCAGTGTTTGAAACTTCAGAAATTACACACCACAGTTATTCCTAAGTCTTACTGAAATATTGTATGAATAAAAAAATTTTCCATCCTCTTAAGTTAAAAAAAAAAAAAGTCCAAGGATCATAGATTGAGCACAGATGGAGAGAAGAAGATTTAAACAAGTTTTGAATCTAGCTCTTAGAAATTAATAAAATCGCATCCATGCAGTGCCCTGAGAAAAAACCAACCCAAAACCAAATAGTTCTTCACAAAGGCTGAAAGGTTAGCACACAAATCTTAAATGGCACATCATGAGGAAAAGTTGTAACACGCTGTTATAATAGTCTCTTTCCATCTTTCCTGTAGACTCCCTTCAGGTACTGGAAGGCCACAAGTAGGTCACTCCAAAGCCTTTTCTTATCCAGGCTGAACAATCCCAGTTCTCGTAGCCTAAGTGCCATGCATTTATAAAGGTAATAATATTTGTGAAGGGATCAAAGGCATTCCAGGAGGTGCTACTGAACAAGACAGAGACTGTTCTCACTGAGAGAACAAAATAATTTTCAATTAAAATTGTCTATTATTTTTATCTATTAAAATTCCACACTATCTTCACACTATATTAACTTGAAACACTTTGTAATTTTAAGCTTTCATAACAAGTTCATGGTATGATTTGGAACATAATATGTAACAATGAATTTATTTCCTTGCTTTTAAAAACAAACCAAACCAAACCAAACAAACCAAACCACAGAAGCCTGATTGTCTCCAGGGACAGATGGGTAATGGTCTCTTTTAAGCTCCCTGGTAATGTAGAACTAAAGGGTAGCACTTTGGAGACCTACTCCCAAAACTAATTATAGGAATTTACCAGGAAAAGGCAATGACAGACACAATTACAGACCTGAGTGGAACAGTATTTTCAGCCGCAGAAAACTGAAGGACAAAATTCTGAGTTTGGCATAATTTCGGCCACAAAGACCACAAATTATTAATAGGTTATTCCAAATATTGCTCCATGCTCTGGAGAGATCAAGGTTGATTAATGACGTTGATTAAAGCTGTCTCATCTGCCCTTCATTCTCATCCTCAGAGATTTTAGAAACAAATACTATTAAAGGTAAAAGTCATATTCCCTTTGAACAGAATGGTGTTTTATAACTACCTATGTTCTTAACATGGTTGACTGATTAAACAGATTATTTGTCCATAATGAAGAGAACTTTTATCAGCACACTGCTCGCTCAGTGGGTTGCAGGGGGCTGTCCTTGTTCTCAGTAAAGAAAGCCAAGCATGAAGCTGCTAAAGGAGGAGAGAGAAACCAGGATGCAAGCAATGAAAATGTGATAAAGGAAAATTTCTGCTTTTACAACATCAAACTCCCAAGTCTGCTGCCCTGGCTGAAGTAGCATTCATTCCTGAGGGTGCAGCTTTTCAGCTCAAAGTGAACTAACTCTTTAAGGCACTTTTTCAAAATAACCTAAGAGGACTGGGGAGACCTTCATGTATTTATCACTCCTAGTGGCCTGTTGGTAAGGAGGATCCTATTACTCTGCAGGGTAGCAAACTTCTAGGGGGAAAAAAAATGATGCTTTCTTTGAGCATCTCTCCATGTTGTATCAAAACCCTAATGTGTTTGCTGTTAATACCACACTCAGTAATAAGCTAGCTTTATCTTTCATAAAAACACACAAAAAGGTCCTTTTTGCTAAAAAAAGCATCACCCAGGCATACCAATGACTCAGCTGGAGAGAATATGAAGGGCAAAAAATATTCCAGAAATTATGATACCTGTTAATGGCAATGTTATGAAGGAAGGTATCACTATCCAGTGGTACTTAACAACAGTGAGTCTGTTTGGGAAGAAAATGTGTGGTTATAAATCACCTTTGTCTTTGGTGAGATTCTTCCTATTTAAGTTCTTCAGAATGTTTGAGGAAGCTTCAGAGAGCAGCTTCCCTGGCTCCTCTCCTCGCTAAGTCCCTACACATATTGATATCTTAACATTTCTAAAAGTTAATGTTTTATTTTGGAGGGGCCTGTGGACAGGAATAGGTGTGATGTTAGGAGTGGCTTTCTAGAGGAGCACAGAGAAAATGGAGCTCTTCCATTTGGAAATGGAAATCTTCCCAGAGAATTTATTTTAAAGATTTCTCTATAACTACAATAGTGGCAGGAGAGACCTACAGTTTCAGTATTACTAAGGAATGTTTCTTTCTTCAGGTGCACTACTCTTCAAAAATCATGGAACTTGTCTTCCTTCCATTGGCAATACCCAAGATCCCAGATCCTTGCAAAACCCCCTGTCAGAAAGAACACCTGGCCTCAATGTGTATATTTTGCTGCCCAAGGTGAGGCAGTAGTTTTGCTGCAGGTTATATTCCCGCCACTGAGGTGTTTAGAGGAGAATGTAATCTGCATGAAGGTGCAAGCGTTCTCCAGACTGTCTGTACTTTCTCTTGACAGTTGGCCAAAGAAGAAAGTATGTGTGTGGTGTCCAGGGGAAGGATAGAAGAAGTGGAGCCAGTGAAAAAACACTCTACTATAAAATGATCATTGCTTGGAATACGTGAGAGCTGAGCTTCTGAGGAACAAAATTAACAGGTTTTGAAGGTTACATGAACAAGTCTCTAGTCTATGAAAATATTATATGAACGCTGTGACCACTATCTTAACTGACAAATAAAATGGATAACTTTCAGAGAAAAAGCATCTTTGGAAAGAAAGGCACTTGCTACACCCTGAGTTCTAAAATCAGCTCTCCGGCATAATTATAGCTATCAGTGACAATCTCTGCTTTGAGATACTAAAAATTGTCCTGTTTTTTCAATAAACTGAGACTCCTGATGCTCTTGTCTTGCTGTGTATTTTTATAGTAAAATATTTATCTTACTCTTCTCAAAAACGTAAAAAATCACTTATTTTTTGTAGTAAGAGCCCTTGAATAGCTGCTGAGAATTCATCATTGATCAGGGTGTGCCGCTTGTGCATTCAACAGAGGGTGATGACCCTGGGGAGAAAATTCTGAATTGCTGAGTCAGGATCAGAGCTCAGCAACAACCAGGATTTATGAACCAGTTGCTGGCTCTGATTCTCCAGAAGTTATCTTGATATCAGTGAACTATTGCGAAGGGCTTGACTTGTACAGTAAATTCCAAATGTAATGTATAGAAACTCAGTTTTGTCACACATTTTTTAAAAATTGTTTTATGAATTAAAACAAACTGGCCACACCAACATGTGGCCATTTGATTACTGACTGTAACACTTGTGGCACTTTAAAGTAATTTTTGTTTCTTTGAAGAATTTTGTCCTGGTTGTGCAGCACAAGATCTTGGGTAGCAAATGCTCAAGTTATAGGAAATGGGAGGAATTACTCTGTTGATTTATGCATCCATTCTTTCCATTAGGATTGGGAAAACAATTTTGACAAGCAAGTAACTAAACTGCAGAGAATTACTTTTCTTTTCCAAATGTTCCTTTTCTCAAAGAAAAGCATGTTTTTCTGAAAGCTTCCTCAGAGTTTCTGGAAACCTGATATCTCTGGTTAACTATTCACTCAGCTCCATTTCTTTCATGATTCTTAGAAGAGTGTAGGTTACAACTATATTGTCATTTTTCAGATTAGGTGTCTCCCCTGAATTATATTCGAAACCAGTGGTAGTAAGAGAAATGCTCTGATGGCATGTCCAAAAAAACTGATATGAAAAAAAACCCAAAAAACTGATATGAAAAAGCCACTTCAGTGGTATGTGATGGAATAAATAATATAATATAAAATACAGCAGAGCAAATACAGAATATTAGCAGCATGTTATCAAAACTGTTTATTCCACAGTCCTGCCATTTTTCCCTACAAAGAAACAAGTCGCAACAACAGAAGTTGTGCCTATGTAAGAGAGCAATTCCTTTAATATCTTGAAAATTTTGAGGAATAAGTAGAAATCAAAAGTTATAAGCAAGTTGGTTTTTTTTTTACAGGTCACCTTCATAAGATTATTTGTATATAACATGCTGCTTGACTAACAGAAGCAAGGTGAGATGCATACAAACCACTCCTCCTAACAAGGAGGTTGGCAGGATGCTGGCAAATGGGAGAATTTAATTACAGGAGAGTGAAATGCATTTGGTCATAGTCTGCTAGGGAGTACAAGACCTCGAAAGGTGGAAAGATTTTGGGACAGCACATCTTTTAAGCACTTTTTGTTTGGTTTTTGTTTTCTTGGTTCAAAACGGAAGAGGGGAAATTTAGGATAGGTATAAGGAAGAAATTCTTTGCTGTGAGGCTGGTGAGAAACTGGAACAAGTTGCACAGAGAAGTTACGGATGCCTCATCCCTGGAAGTGTTTGAGGCCAGGTTGGATGGGGCTCTGAGCAGCCTGGTCCAGTGGAAGGTGTTCCCAAGGCAGGGTGTTGGAACTGGATGATCTCTAAGGTCCCTTCCAACCCAAGCCATTCTCTGATTCTAGGATTCTTTCAGAAGTGGAAAAGATTCAGAAAGGCTTGAGGGTAAAAGTGTTGGAAAGGGATGATCTAAAATGCTAGTAGTCAAGACAGAAATGAGGACAATGATGGATGTGGCTGCAGGAGATGGTCAGATGGAAGCAGCTGCCATTGGAGAAGGGAGATCAGAGAACTGTGGTCTTGGTTCAGCGATTTTGTTGCTGTTGTTAACAGCTTGCAAAAATATTTGGCTTATTTAAAGCACCCAAACTGCTGGAAATCAGCTTTTCCTGAGAGCCTTTCTTTAGCTCTAGGTGTAGTTTTGGGCCACAAGGCTACTCTCTTTGCTCACCACTGTGCAGGCCCCCAGGCCAGTCCTGCTGGTCTCCCAGCTCTCAGTCCATGCCCAGATGTGTGCAACGCTCGCAGACCTATCTGGCATCCAGAAGGCTATAGCCAAGCAGTTAAAATTTGTGGCTGACTCTTGTTTTAGATAAATCAGACGAGACTTAAAACACATGGAAATTTTCAAGTTAGAACAGCATCCAAAATCTACAGTCTTTGGCCCAGCATTGCCTCAGGATACAGCATTTTTTTTGTATAAAATATTACAAAGGTCAGATATTTATTTTTTTAACCCTTCCTCTAAATTAACAGTGTATCAGTGGATAAAAAAGGGAGCTTGGAATATTTTTCTCTCCTTGCATGAAGCCAGGAAAATGAAGTTGAGGGTCTCTTGTCTCTAAATAAAACTTTTATCAGAAACTACTAATGATGATCAAATCCCCCATCCTATAAACTGAATGTTCTGATATTTTCATGAATTAACTTATCTTCATTAACTATAGCTCCACCTTCTTGAAGCAGTGTCTCTTTGACCAGACACAACTTTCCTCCGTTTCTCCGTATTTTCTTTTAAACAGAAAATATTCTGTTTAAAAATAAGATATGAGTTGGCAAGAAGGGAGGGATTCTTTCTTTACAAGTGAATCAATGATACCAGAAGAATTGGAAGTTAATGTATCTACAAAAATTGCTGGATATCCATCCAGCACCATAATTATAAACAGCTTCCCAAATTGTGCTTAAATTGCAATCCATCCTTATGGAGGATGGGAAACAGGCTTGAGATAACCAGAAATACAGTGGAAGTATTGATCAAAGAAACCAGGAAAAAAAGCCCCTTATCTTTGTGCAATAGTTTGCATAGAGTTCTAGAATAAATGGCGGTCATGTGTGGGGCCAGGAGTTGGACTTTGATGACCTTTATGGGGTCAGGACATTCCATGAATCCATGATTATTGCATCTAAAGCACTGTGCAAGCCTCGGTGCACCTAAGCACAGCAGGTAAGTCCTGTTATTGCCAGCACAACGTGGGGGAAACTGAGGCAGCACAGTCAGTGGCCCATCTTCAGATACAATAAACATTCCTAACATCAGCTTGGATGAGCTCTAAAAAAACCTTAAAAATATTTTCCCTGTCCTGGGCACATCTTCCAATCCTGAGGAAAACTTCACAGCACTTTTCTGGTTTTTATTATCGAGACAGAAGGTTGGAAAACAGGTTGCTTTCTCATTCTCAATCACATTCTTGTTCAAAAGCAAAGCGTTTCTCCGTGGGGTCCCTCAGGCCGAGCACCCCGGTACCTATCTACAGAGGGAAGAAAGGCTCTCTCTTTAGCTGACAGGCACTTGTACTTCAGATGCTTCAGTTCCACAGATGTGAAGAAAACTCCCCGTGGTTCTTGCCTCTGGAGGACTCTTTCTGCTGGCTTAACTGTGGCAGTACAGCCTCTGAATATCACTCCATATTTTCCTTGTCAGAAGTTTGGCTGTCGGACAACAGCTTTCCCCTAGCTGTAGATTCCCGTTCCTGGTGTGGAACAGTGGCATATTTACAACACTTTAGGGTTAAAAAGCGAAGAGTACAAGACCCAACTGGCATAAAAATATGTCCAAAACACTTCTCCGCAACAAAATAAACCCCAAATCAACCCAACCCCCACTGTCCCCCTCCCCCCATTAAAGAAAACAAAAGTGACTAATCTTGACCTTTCTCCAAAGGGGAATGTTTTGCTTCTTGAATCCTTGGCTCTGGCTCTCGTATGATACTGGGACTATGACTAATAACCTCTTGCCAGAGTACTGCTGATAATTTCACCATTGAGTAGCTGTTCTCATTCTGGACCATCACAGTATGCACATAAGTTGCCAAGATTTTATTTTTTAAAAAAACAAAGAATAAGATATACACTTATAATCCCCAGTGTTAGAAATACATTTTTCAGCTTTAACTGTAAGGTTTTGCCTGACAATTTTTCCTCCTTCCTCCAAACTGTTATTTTTCAGATGCCTGCTACGAAATGGTTCCCTTTTTCCTTTCTTTCCCTCAAACACTTTTTCTAATTCAAAGCAGATTTGAGACTGCTGCTCTTTTTAAAGCAAATCTGCCATGTATCATGTCGTGTTAGGTCAGCACTGCTTATGTTATGTTTTGCACTTCACCCAAATGAGGCATCCATGCTGCTTTTCAAAGGGAATAAAGCCAGACTAGGTGCAGTGGCTTTTATGGCTGGAATAGATCCACAGGTTATGGATCTGATCTTATGGCATGGCACAGGGAAGGACACCACTATCTGCCTTTTTGCTTAAAAATTCAAAATCCAAGATAACTTCAACTGTTATCTCAAAAAAAGCGGTTTTTTGCCAGCTCCCTTTTCAGCATCCATAATCTACTAATTATTTATAATTTGATAGTTACTATATGGGCAAAAAAGGGGATAAACCTCTTTGTACCTAAAATGAGCTTAAAAAATTAACAACCATATGATGACTTCTGCAGCAATCAAAAATGGAAGGGGAAAAAGTGTTGGGGAGAGAAAGGGAGAGAAGCAATTACAACAACAGTGAGTTTTGAGTGAGTTTTCCCTGAGGGCTGCTGGTAATTAAACTAACGGCAACATGAATCTCTGTTTGATGTGGTCGTGAATTTGTTTTCAAAAGAAAAATCTTTAAAAAGATTCTTTCAAGAGAAATTTTTAGAGAACAAGCTCAGCATGAATAATTAGACCAGAAATACTTTGATAAATATTATTATGGAGAAGTCATTTATGGGCCATGGAATCTGAAGGTTAGAAATCCTGGTGATAAATAAGGTGCCGAGTTTGCACCCATTTTGAACACACAAAACCAGGGCTGTGTTCTTGTTTGCTTGAGCCTGCTCCTCAGAAAGGAGGCGGCCTCTTGTTTTGCCACTGCATTAAGCTTTACAAAGACACAGATGCAAGACAGAAAATTTCAGTGGGAAAGCTCAGTGGAACGAAAGAAAACCACACACAATTCCAAAGGCACTTTTCATTCCCAGGGGCTGCACAGAGATCAGAGGTGAAATTCAGTGGTGATAAAAAGTCTGTGAGCCCACTCTACTCCCCCAGCCTTTCCAACCATCATTCGATTCTGCTGAAATCATATCCCTGGAAATATCTCCTTCAGAATCCTCTAAAAATAAAACCACTTGCATTTTGTAGAAATTTAAGCATCCGGCAAACCCCACTGAAATCCAGAGAAGATGCAGGTGCTCTGCACCCTCTAAAATCAACTTGTCTTGGACATCCCCAGACCACATTTCCTTCGTTTACTGAGCGCTTCAAAAAGCGGAGGCAGATACAATCAATCACAAGCCAGCAAATAACCAACAAGTGAAGTAGAATGCAATATATTTACCAGTGGAAACTCATGTTTACAAGGAAAAGAAACTGCTTGTTGGCTGTCATGGTATTATTCATAAAGGCAAACTAGGAGATCTTACGGATACCAGGAGCAAAACTACAACAAAGGCAACCAACTGCTAATGAAGAAGGGTTTTCAGTCAAATTTCATGGGTCATACAAAGTCATTACCATGCCTGCAGGAGTTCAACAGCTCTGCCAGTTGAATTCGGGGGGAATTAAGTGATTATTTTGTTACGCATTTTGTAGTTTTAGACATGTTTCTTTAAATTTCAAGTTCTGAAGCCAATGAGCTATGCAAGAATATCAGCTTCAGTTTCCAGCGTTAGCTTCTGACCAACTTTACTGCGGAGAAAACCTTCAAAAACAGCTCTTCTGTATACACCAAAGTCTCAGAAACTAGATTTTAAAGACTCATTTCTGTTCCCTTTTTTCCCCTACTGCTTAAATACAACCTTATGGTGTTAAGCCTATTTCCCAACACTTTGGAGGCTTCACACATTTTGAAAACTAAGAGACAGATCATTTGGCTGCTACTGGCAACAAGTTCTGCATGGGTTAACTTTCCTGCTTGCTCCCATTGCAGGTTTCCCTCTGGTTTTGAGTCAGTTAAAATATCAAGGCTCTTTTCCATAACATTTTAAGCTATAATGTCTTCAAAAGTAAGCAAATGTTTCTGATAAAATAACATGCTTGAAAAATTTAATGGATGACAAAGATAACAAAAAATCCTTAGTGCTTTTCTTTGTCAGTAACTTCTTCTAGGAATACAGCCAGGCTGGGCATTTGTTTGGACTGGTAAACCATGACTCAAAAGTGGATCTCTTGGCAGCATAAGCAACTGCTCCGTGCTGGAAGCAAAAGGCTCACAGTCTTTCCTAGCTGATTAATCATTATGACAGGCTTGAAGACTAAATGATCTGGCCAGCTCCAGATGTTAGATGTACATCCACCTCTTATTCTTCTGGTTCTTAGGCAGTAGCCTGAATTGTTCGTTCTGAAGATAACGATGACCATTTGCTGTTCAAAACTAAAATGGGTTTTGGGCTTTGTAATATTATATTATGATAGAGGAGGCTGCTACACAAGATCACGCAGCACATACAGTCTAGATGTGATGAAATGCTGGAAGACTCCTCAGGCAGAGGTGGTGACAGACTGGAGCATAAAGCTTTGTGACGTTTCCCTTCTCCATTTCCACCTCCTACCAGAACTGTTACCAATTGCACAAAGGCGGAGCAGGAACACGTGGCTGGCTCTCTCCCATCAAGCCCCTGCCATCGAGGGCTGCACTAACCCCTGTTAAATCAACAACAAAATGCAGCTTCTCAGTGATGGGAGGCAGCATCTGTTTCACAGCACAGGGTAATGCTCCTCAGCATTTAGAGACAGGAACAGAAAGCAGTGATACAATTAAAGCAGGGGAGAACATCACAGTGGCAGAACGAAGGTCTTGAACCCTGCCTGAGAAAGCCAGAGAGTGCTACAGGATCTTCAGTGGCTGAAAGTCATGAGACACACCACTTTAATTGTCATGTGAAGGGTGGTCCTACACAGAGGGACCACGTTTGCCTTGGGCATCTGCCAGGAAGGACAGTGACAGCAGCACTCCAGGAAGGGAACACCTGAGGATCAGCACCCTGTGTCTGAAGCAAGCTGAGCCTGCTCCTCCTGGAGATGGATCACTGGTGTTCACAGAGGTCACACCGTGCTTCACTTGGAAGATCTGGGTATCACCACACAAACTGGTTCAGCTGCTGGCATATCCTATTTTCCCTTTGCATATTTTCCTTGAATGAGTGAAAGAGGTTACTCTGGAGTAATTTGTTTTCTTTTTTCTGCTGATCTCTTTTGTTAAGTAGTATTTTTGCCCCAGCCGAATGGAGAGAGTAATCAGCTACTCAGGAGAAATTAATTCAACACTAATCATGCAACCTTTGAAAAAAAAGTCACATAGAACCTACTAAGGACTTTACAGATTAAAATGCTAACATAGTTCTGAAGTAATAAGGATTTTTTCACCCATTTTCATGGATGGCTTTATGTGATTTGACTAACAGCTTTAGCTCTGACACATCTGCTCTGAAATGTGAAAGGGCTTTACTTGAGTCTCAAACATCACAGCTCCTTTCAGGTGCAAGCTGCTGCTGTTTATAGTACCTGAATTGTTGCTTTATATTTCCATGGAATCACAGAATGTCCTGGGTTGGAAGGGACCCTAAATATCATCTAGTTCCAACACCCCTGCTACAGGCAGAGACACCTTCCTCTACACCAGGTTGCTCAGAGTCCCATCCAGCCTGGGCTTGAACACTGCCAGGGCCATCAAGAAATAAACTTCTCAAGTTCTATCTAAGTTTTAAGATAAATCCAGAACAGCAGTGGGAATAAAAAAAAAATTTAAAATGACCAAGTGCTTCTACTTTCATTTTTGACCTCCAAGCCTCAAAATGCTCTATCACACACAGTACTCATGGCTGAGGAAATGGAAACAACAGAAAGTGAAATGACTTGCTTTAGGTTTCTGTAGAAAATGATGTCTGAGCCATGAATGGCACCCACACCACCTGAAACCCCCACAATAACCACACCAGTTCATATTTCTAGAAGGGACATGGACTGTCATGATGACACAAGTGTCTGACACTGCCCTTTAAAAGCTGATTTTCAGAGAGGGCAGAGGAGGTCTGGTTGCACTTACTCCTCTCTGGCTCAGGGAGTACTCACAGTGTACACGTGCAAGTGAGTAGACCATGTGTGACCAGCTCTGATATGCATTATTTATACAACAGTTCTACTGACTTAAAAACTAATAAATCCGCAGCCTGCAGATGATGTGCAGACACACAGACACATCATCACAAATATAACTTTATCTTGATTCTTTGTGGTTTTTTTTCCCCCTGCTGCTGCACAACAGAGCATCTAGTACAATAGCAAAATAAGCCTCTGGCTAAAGAGTAATCTTGCTTAAATCACAGCGTTTCTCCAAGGCAACTGGCACACAGAAATAAGTGCCATTTTCCAGGGAACCACTTCTACAGGAATATTTCACGCAGAGGAAACGCTGTCAAGCTTGTTTGCAATGAAGTGCTGCAAAGTGCTCCACACTTCCCTTACTCTCTGAGTGCCCTCGACTCCTGGTGAGCTTTTCACTGAGGAAGATCCATGTATTTGGGTAGAAGTGAAACACATAGTCTGTAACTTTGCACAATACGAGCGAAAGCACAATGCAAGAGGTCAAAACGAGGTTTCTCTCCTTATGTATTGTAATTATGGTCTGTTTATAGCTCTACAGTTAATTTAGGGCTTGTATGTCCCCGCTGGACAAAGCAGCTTGCCCTGTGTGGAAAATGACATTAACTCAATCTTTGCAGACTGTCCCTGAGCCTACAAATGCTTTTGTTAGTACAGTGAACACCTGTACTAATTACGCACTTCACTCACTCGGGGGTCACTGCTCATGGCAAAGGTTTTAAATCAGCCACCCCAGGAGACAGACATCATTATATTTCTGGAGCAGTCATTCCAGTGCTGCAAAACTAGGCAACCCTGGAAACAGATTCACACTCTGAAGCCTTTAAAGGTGAAAGACCGGGATACCCCATTGCTGGACACAGAATACTGGAATGAATAGAGAAAGTGAAGAGAGTAATCAGAGCTGTTGTTGAAATCTTAATATTTTTAGTGATTCTGTGATTCTTCTGACTTTCACGTAAATCATATTTTTTCCTGTCTCTCACTGTATACCAACACCTGACTCATAAAGACTTGTAAGCATGTGAGAAATGTAAAATAATTTAATTTTATTCACTTTGTGATTCGCATGTGCTATTTATGCACCTACAGTTACGCTGGAACTCAAATGCCAAGGTCAGCATTCATTTCTTTCACTGATGTATTTCCTCATGAAGTCATGCTCAGTTCTTCCCAGAGAGTCCCTGTTCACACTGATGCTAATCAGTGCTGGTACTTCCCTCAGCTCAATATGCAAAACTTGCAGAATCAATGGCATACTATGTGAAAACCAGCATCTAAGTGGCTGTAGGGGGCAGAGATATCTGCATTTCACATTACTCTTCTCCTAATCACTGCATGTAAAAGCTGTCAGCAGGTTTGTCACTGGGAAATCACAGAGCAGAAGGTTACTTTGGGTAGGGGCTGCCTTCAGTAAAACACACCCCAAGGTGTCACACCATCCTCAGTATATAAATAACAGCATCTACCGAGGGCAAGGAGCACTGAGGGCACGGGCAGAGCTCTCCATCCAGGTTTTTGCAGCTGCTCTGAGCCCCAGTGCTATAAATGGGGTAAATAAAAGGGAAGCAGAGGCAGGATTTGTTCGGAAATAGCAAAGAACAGGAGCCAGGGCAGAAAAATAATGGAGCCAGGGCAGAGAAGGGATCCTTGAAGTATTTGGCATTTTCACAACTGCCTCCTATGTGAATGCTAAAAAGGTTTTCAAGGATGCAAATGACCAAATACACAAATTCCTCCTAACGTGCCTAGGAACTCTAACATTCAAGCTAAAGGCAATGAATCAATATATTTTCCATCAAATGATCTCCAAACTCTTTAATCTGTACTTCATCTTTACAAGCACACGGCATAAATTTTCATGGACATGTAGATGCAAATTTTTTCTACCATTTGTGAGACTCTTTTCAGTCAGATTCATTAGGCAACGTTAGAAAAACAATAATGCGTTGAGCTCTGTGTACTGCATGAACCTCTCTCTCTCCCTCCGCTGACTCAGGAATGGGACATGTTTTGCAACAATGTCGCCTAAACATACAATAGTCCCAGTTCACTCCTCTTTCACTCCAGAGTAAATGAGGAGTAAACTTATTGATGTCAATGGGATTAAGGTAATATAAATGCCCTGAAAAGATGGATCACAGTTAGCACTCAGAAGAGCACACTCCAAAGGTTTGTCCACTCGCATGCAACATATCCCCTACAGTAACAGAATATAGCAAATGACACGTATCACTGCAAAGAACTCCTGTGACTAAATGGTGCATTGTGTAAAGCAGACCTTTCTTCAGTGCACAGTCTTTCCTTTTACTTTTTAAAACCCAACCCTGTCATGCAAATTCTAGCCAAGCCTTCACTGTTCTGTTATTTAAATTTCTTAAAATTTCACAGCTTCATAGAAAACATACTAGTAAAAAAACTCCAGTTTCAACAGAAAACACCAAACTTGGCAGGGTATATTCAGACAAACTATAGTTTTGGAAAAGAAATTGCAAGGTTTCTAGCATACACTGTAAAAGTAATGAAAACCAAAAGGTTATCTGAAGTGTAATTTAAAGAAATGTGTTTGCATTGTTTTCAGATAAAACAATCCTGAGGCCATGTGTAAAAGTCCTGGACTGCAAGACAGTAATGACTTTGTGGATCAGGACTGTAAATTCCCTTGCTGCGAATGTGGGAGCCATCAGGAGCACACAGGATTGAGTCAGCAGTTACCAAGGCACATACATACAGCACAGGCCACTCGAGTCTCCAAACTGCCATTTATCATTTCCTGACAGAACAGTTTCTTGGCAAGCCTCCTTTAAAAACAATTTTTTTCCAAAACAACCAACCATTCCAGCAGGCTATGAATACCACTATAATTTGGTCTATTTTTCATATCGAGTAGACTATGGGCTCTGGTTTTCAGTTAATTAAAGAAACCTTCTTTTCAGATTTCCAAACGTCGTTTGCAGCAGGGTAGAACCCACAGCGAGCCAGCCCTAAAACAGTGCCAGCTGCAGACCGAACTGTATGGAAATGGAAGGAAACTCCCCCAAAACATAAATAAATCCAGGGTTTGGAGTTGTAAAGCCCATCTTACATAACACCAAATTCAGTTGCACTGCCAAACTGTTAAATTTGGTCTCGGATGAAAATTGCTGTCTTGGGCTTGACTGTGTTTCATTCTCCTGAATGTGTAATGGCTCTGAGTTGTCTGTCAGAATTTGAACTCCATTATGTTGTTTTTGTTGTTGTTATTATGTTACTACACACTAATAGCACTTTAGGAGCCTTGTCTGAGGTCCACACACATGCACAGAGAAACAGTCCTTGCCTTGAAAAATGCATGATCTAAAGAGATGAGATAAAAACAAGGGGTGGGACAAAGATCAGATTTTCATTCCTGTTTTATACATATGCAACTGAGATATGGAGGGATTAAATGTCTTTCCTGTGCTCACACATAAAATATCTGGGGCTAAACCTAGGAACTGAACCAATGTTTTTCAGTTCAAATCAACTTCATCTTCCTGCATTAACCCTTTACTTACTAACTGCAAGTCTACTCCAACCTGTGTTTATAAGCTGAGATCTCAGAGATGCATTCAGGCTTTGGGCACACAGGCTCCAAGGACAGGAGGGGAAGAGCACCCCTCTAACCTCTTGCAAGAATATATAGGCTCATATAGCAGTAGTTATGCAGGAACTTAGTGCTTGAAGCTTTAGAAAAATCCAACTTAGGAAATAAAGTCCCATATTTTGATTTCCTATTTGGTGAAGGAAGCCTCGATTCTGCTGTTTCTCTGCAGAGTCCTCTGTGCAAGCAGCCACAGAAACAACAAACTGTGCCATGCTTCAGGGAAAAAGTAAATAATCACTTAAGGGATTTCTCTAAACATCTGACCTGCAGCTCACACATTCTTACTAAAAAAAAGGGAAAGGAAAGAAAAGAGTAGTTATGGATGTTTTAGTAAAGAATTGTATTACTTTGTCTTCAGAAGAGTTTTGCCAGGCTCGGTGCTGTGACCATTTGCTGGGGAGCCTGTTCCAGTGCCCAACCACCCCCTGGGTGAAGAACCTTTTCCTGATGTCCCACTTGAACTTCCTCTGATGCAGCTTCACTCCATTTCCTTGTGTTCTGACACTGGTGGTCGGAGAGAGGTGATCAGCACCTCCTCATCTGCTGCCTCCCTTGCCCTAAGAATGTGTGATTTTAGAGGATCTTATTTTGGTCAAATAAAAAGTCAAGATTTTGTTTTGTTGTCGGTTGGTTGTTTTGTTTGGGTATTTTTTAATAGGAAGAATAAATGTGCCTGAGATTTAACTTCCAGGTGAATTTCAAGTCTTCATTCCAAAACATGGATATAGGAGAGCATCACAAAACACTTACTAGTCTTAAAAATAACCACAATAATATGCACAAAATTACACATCTCTTCCTATCTTTCTGCTTAGAATGGCTGAAGCTTTTCAGCTGAAACATTCCTATAAATTTTAGTCTGAGATGCCCAAAATAGAAAACTTCAGGTCAGGTGACTAAATATGCACACAATTAAAACAAAGTCTTATAGTGGGCAACGTCTTACAAAGTTTTGGTAAGGCTCCAAAACCCTCCTGATGGTCAAAACCAAGAGGTGTGTATGTAAAACAAATCCCAAAATACAGTTAATGGAAAACAATCTGTGCTTCACTACTTGGCTTCTATACCACTATTTTTTTACAGAAAAATGGGCTGTCTTTACTTGCCTTGGTCAGAAAACAGAATTTCTGTTGTATGAGCAATTATGGCATTTCACTTTTTTTTTTTTTTTAACCTATAAAAATATTGAGATATTTCAAAGAATGGAATTGGCAAACTATTTTAATCTGGAAACACATAAATGGCTTTAGCTTAATAATGAATGTTGACAGTACCAAAACATTTCGTTAAAAAAGTAAAAATTCTATCACTATTCCGAAGGGCCTCAAAGGAATAAAGAGACAACAAAACAGACTATGTGCAGCCTTTCAATGTTCTTGGATTAAAAAGCTGATCACAATGACAAAGTCTAAATCAATGATTCCAAGAAGGTTTGATGGAAAACGTTATCCAAGTGGTCTTCACTTAAGAAAACACAGAGGTTTGTAATGGAACTTATTTTCCCTAAAAGGATGATTTTTCCCACCCTAACTGAAATAAGGTGTTCAGGACTTCTTACTATTTGAGTAACATCCCCTCTCCATGACAAAGCCCATCCATTTCTCAGTCCTTACTTGCCACCAGCTTGCCCTCCTGAGGTGTTGCCCCAAGTGCCTGCACACTGGGGAAGTGCTTTGGAGAGGCCTCTGAAGAACCATGTGCCACGAGGGCTATCAATTTTAAAATAATTCACAAAACTGCAGAATTTCCTGTTTCTCTAAGTGGCTCTAACTAGCTCTTGCCAGCAGAAATCCCTGGGGAGACAAATTGGTTTGCCCTGTACAAAACTGCAGCTGCTAATGCTGCAGAGTAATAAGATTGCCAAAAACCTTTGTATGGTTTTCGGGTGGTTGAAGTGCACATTTTGATCTCCAGCTTTGTTCAAGGTGAATAGGTAGCATGTTCTACCTGGGAATCTTACATGCAGACTGTGTTTTGGGATCACTCTGTGAAAATACAATGGGATGGAGGTCCTCTAAAGCTAGCCAGACATCTGCCATTGACTTTAAAAGCAGCAGAAGCACAGTCAAGAATAATTATTTTTTATCAACAACACACTTACTTTAGGATTACTCCCAGGAGCATTCAGGTCAGGGCTGGCCCTGGGGGTGCTTCAATCTGCACAGTCAATTAGTGTCAGTGCTAGTCTACTTTTTCAAATTTTGAAAATATAATATAAAATAGTTTATCCAAGACTTTTAGTTGTAGAAATGGATGGAAAATATAAATCCATCCATTGATTAGAGGTGAAAATTTTCCATTAATCTCTGGTCTTACTCAGTTTGAGTGATACAAGAAACCATCTTGACCCTATAGCCCAATTTGTTAAGCCAGTTCTTGTACACCTTGATCCTATTACCAGGGAAAATACGGAGGGAAAACAAAACAGTAAGAGCTGGTCATGTGGTTTGATGAGACATGGATCAAAAATCTTAGCCCTGGCTGTCTCTAGAGGATGGTAAGAAACCTGGATTTATGAAGGATATCCCTGCTGAAGAAGGAATGCAGAGAGATCTGTGGGCAGCACAGGGAAACTCTGCGCTCCTGACGCACCTGGCAATACCAATGGAGCATCTCAGCCGCTCCTGATGATGCCTTAAATGGCTGCCTAGAAACAGAGACTAGACAGGAATAAGGGAATAAAGGAGGGATTTATTTGAAAGGCCTTCAGAGGTACACTCTGGGCTCCAGAGGCTCCTGCCTCAGTGCATCCCAAAATGGACAATGACAGGTCCCGAGTTCTTCCCACTTTGATATCAGCATCAATTCCCCAAGCAGAAGCCAGGCAAGGATGGAATTTCCCCAAGCTTGCCCCCCTCTCCCCAAGATGAAGGTTTGCAGTTGCTGGGCCCAGGAGGGTCTGGGTGTCCTTGGAGAGCGAGCTGGAGAGGCTTTGTTATGTCAGTGTGAGCATGAGAGAACAGCACTTAAGGAGCTCCAGGGAACTGCAGAGTTACACTAGCAGTGCAGGATTTGAAAAATATAAAAGTTAAAACCTAAGGCATCACCGACAAGACCAACATACCACCAGAAACACCAGAAAATGTAAAAGGAATTTAACATAGGCAAGGAAGATGCTGAGGATCACTGCTTGGAAAATCCAGCTGCACAGGGTAATTCTGGGAAACATGGAGGGACATCGATTGCCCTTTGAGGCAACCTTGCTCAGGTTCCAGCATGTTCTGAGTGCTTCCCTGCACCTTGACTTGCATTCAAAGAGTTGATAAGGATAATACCTATTTCCTGGAAATCAGGGTGTGCCTGCTCACTGTCTGAAATGCTTTCTTAATGAAACCTCAGCCTCTGCTTCCAGCAGGACACTTGTAACAGGCTGCTGACCTGGCTGCCAGAGACCCTCCTCAACCATCCACAGGAATCTCCCTCTTTGGCTATAAAGATTTCTGTACACCTTTTAAAATCCTGTCTTCTAGACAGGCTCTCTACTTGGTATAATTATGACACTGCTTCTGATATGAATGGTTCTCCTTGCCACCAACCTCCTCCCTGCCTTTCCCCCAAAATAAAAAATCCTGGTTGAAAACCAAAACAAATAGTAGATTTTTATCATGCAGAATTTGTTAATAATACTTTCCCTGAAATAGTTCCCAGGCCTTTTTTAATGCTCAAATAAAGGCCCAAACATTTACAGCCAGCACTCTAAGCCAACTAATAATTTATTTGAACCATACTGGAAAGCTCAAGAGGGATTTTGAATGAAAAATCTAGTGAATAAACTGATAGCCAAATACTGCCTTGGAGTCCTGCCACTGTAATACACAGGATGCACGGAGCTCTGTCGGTGACAGAGACATACACTGAAAAACAGTCAGTGAGATGATATTTAAGTCTTGTCAATCCAAAGCAAAAAAAGATAATGTCTGTGAGCAAACCATGAGCTTTAATATTACCCAACTTCAGTGGCACACAGATGATTAGGTGTTAAACTCCTACTGCCTTAAAAACTTTAAAACAAAAAAAAATTAATCATTTGACAGTAAGATAAGAAAGACAAAACTTTGCTTTCAGAACTTCATGGGAAAATTAATACATGGAGAATTCCCAAAGATTCTACTGAGTGTTACAGAATCTGCATGTACAGACCAGGATTAAAGCTCACAGAATTAGAAAAAAGGCAGATTTTTTTTCCAAAGTCACTTCAGAACTATAAAATTGCTTTGAAGTGTCTAAGCCAAGCTGATTTTCAGGATTCAGCTGCTATCTTGCCAAACGTAAAATAAAATATATATCAAGAAGTAAAGAATTTTGGGGCACGTAAATAAATGATCTCCTCGCATTACTAGTTTGCAGTGTGAACTTAAGAACATGAAAAAAATTATTCTGTAACTGAAAAAGTGTTTCCTTCCTCCTTTTGTCTCAGATTTTTCACCCGATTTCATAGCTGAAAGAAAATGAATTCATATAAGAGTAGCAACATAAAAAAAAAGTCTTCACAATTTACTGCACAGTAGTTTGTTTCCAATATTGCAATAGATGGGAGTTTGAAGCACCCTGTGGCTTTGGCTGGAGCAAGAGCACTGGTTTAGCCTTGATTTGAACCTGCTGTTTACAACACACTGTAAGCCCTTCCCATATGGCTGACTTTTAGTGAGGTTTATGTGAAAAAAAACCCTACTGCCAACCGAACACAGGAAAAAGGAAAATACTTTTCATGTGTAGATTTATTTTTACCATTACTTTGGAGTGCAAAATGAATGAATTTAGATTACAGAAAATGTACATTTCACTCTGACAAAATATTAGTGCTGTTCTTTTGCTTCTTATGTGGCTTGCATGTAACACACAAAAGATGTGGGAAGTTCCAGTTGCAGCCTCTGAAGAGACTGGATGTCCAAACTGCTGTGGTTTTTGCAGCTTTCCTGAACTGGGCTCCTGGTGCCTTTTAAACATTTTGCCCCATTAGCCACCTTGGGGATATTCTGTGCATGTGAGTATGCACATGAGTGTATTTAATTGATTGCTTCACCTTCTGAACTACTCAGGGATCTGGAAATTACTTTCAACGAGCAAACAAACCATTGGAATAATCTCTGGAACTTATCTCAACCTCTGGAGACTCCAACGTTGAGCTAAATACACCAGGAAGCCTGGATTTGTATTTCAGCACTTCTGTTTCCAGCCACGACCCAGAATCAAGAGATGAAATTTAAGAGGAAAAACAATTTATAGCTAGAAACAACTCAAAACTAATTTAGCAAGGCTTACTTGGATAGCATTTCATGTGTCCCAACTGTCCCTTTGCTGCACACTCCTAAGCCCTAACCAAGACTTATGGCTGCGAGCAAATGCATGCACTGAGAACATTCCTCATCACCTTCATCAATGTCATTTCTCAGGGAGCAGGGGAACAAGCACAAAGATAGGTCTTGGTGATGCCTGGGCTCTGGAGCTCACTCCATCTCACAGCTGCAAAACAACCCAAAGAAGAAAGATGCTGTCATAATTAAAAGTATACAGCATGGGCTCATGAGATTTGGGTCTTGAGTGGATTGTTTGAGAGAGAGAGCTCGGAAGTATGTAAAGAATTTAACTACTAGTCCCATGGTTTCTCTTCCATTTTTCATCCCTAACTGTGCACATTTTCCCTGTTGCCACAGCTCCCAAAATGTAACACACCTCTCTGGCTCAAAGTGACACTCGTGGACACAAAAGTGTCTTCACACAAGGCCAACAGCTCCGACCAGCTACAGAGCCGGGAGGAGAACAGATTTACAATTGCAGAAGTGGAGCTGAGCCTCCCAAATAGAAATGAAGGGGATGCAAACTTCTGAACTTTGGGGAAGTTTAAATCTGTCTTTTCTCAACTCACAGCACTCTGATTCAATACTCATCTCAATGTCTCACTGCAGTTTGGGGAGACAGGGAATAATATTTTTATTATTTCCATTCTACAGATGGTCGAGCTGAAGCACTGCAAGGTTTATTGACTTACTCAGAGTTGCACAGCATGCTTGAATGGAAGCAGAACCCCAGCTGGCCTGATTCCCACTCCCGGGCTTTTAGCCGTTACAGTCTCCTGTATTTGCTCCTTTTAACATCTGATTATTTTACTGCTCTAATCAGCTCCCCATTTTATACTCAAATTATTTCCTTAGGTTACATTAAACCATTTTGTCACATTACCCAGAGAAGGCTACAGATATTTTTTTTCGCTGTGCACAGGCAGAAATTTAGTTTCTTTTGTTTAAACGCAAACATGCACAGGGTCAGTGAGAGGATCCAGACACTGAGAAATTATTCCTCTGCTCATTTTCATGTTCACAACATGAATTACATTAAGAGCAGAAATTAGTCATTAGCATCTCCCTGTATTTGCTGAAAAACTAATAAAACATCACATCTTAAATGCTTGTTGCTGCATACTTTTGTTAGCATATCACCTCTCCCAGTACCAATGACTAAACAACTGACATAGCTGGATCTTGGCTGAGGCTGCTACAGAACAGCAGGAACACTGGTGAAGCATCTTCCAAAAGGGAGTTACTTATCTGGCCAGGGAGACTTTTTCCCCCCCTTTCTCTCTCTCTCTCTCTGCGCGCGCTCATGAACCTGACCCAACACGTTTCCAGAAGAGACTCTGCGGTTGTTGTTGCCAGACAATGCCTGCAATCATTTTTCTCCAGCCGTACATCCAAACTAGGGGNGGCGGGCGGGGCGGGGAGGAAGAGAGAAAAGCTCTTTTGTTTGGAAGTGTGAAGAGCTCTGTCGAAACATGTCTCTTCAGGGTAGTTTTAAGTTGCAGAATTGATAAGAAAAAAAAATCCAACGTAATGATTTCCTTCTGCTTGCTGTGCCTACCTTCCGAGCACTCCCCTCTGCTACCGGTGCCCATTAGGAATGAAATAATTCGTGAAGAAAAGACCCTTCCTGTAGGAATACATTCACTACACTTTTTCCCCCCCTAGTTTTTCACAGAATCATTTGGATTGGAAGATGACCTCTAAGATCATCGAGTCCAACAGAAATCTGGTCTCTGTAATTCTCCCCACACCACCACCAGGTACTCCCAAAGGGGCTTCTGTCTCCACATTAAATTGATGGAGTGTCCCAATGTAGCTGTCAATCTCTGCTGATCAGGCTGTTGTGCTCAAAACTGATGGACTCTGGGGCTTCCAGAGGGGAGGGCCAGTGCTTATTTGAAGGCTCTCTTCCATGCAAAATATTAAACTTTTGAGCTGGGGAAACTGCCTCTGGCCAGAACACAGTCCAGGGAAGTTTTAAGTGAAAAAAAAAAAAAAAAGTCTCTTAATGGCTTAGCAATAAAACCATGAGATCTGCTAGAGCATCTGACAGTCAGAGAGAGTTAGTTTACTCTTGATTTAACGTGGTTCACAAAATTGAAGGGAAGGCATCATGCATTAGCTTAAAGTTAAGTTGCAAAAGTGGTATGTAAGAAGCAATGGAGCATCCAGCAGGGAAAACTCTAGATTGTAAGGAGAGCAGGAAAACAAGCCAAACAGTTCTTTTCACACTAATTAATTAAATAAATAATATTCCTGCCAAAAAGTTGCCAACTGCCTTCAAACTGAAGAGCAACGTGTTCACACTGGATTAGCCCAGGAACGTAGCAGTTCCTGTCCATTCCTGCTTACAAATTTTTCAATTTTTTTTTTTTTATAGAATAAAAAAGGTGCCTTTGCCTTGGAAAGAATTTTTTAATGTGTGACTACTGTAATGCAGAATAAAACAGTCTGCTTAATCTTTTTATGAAAGATGAACAAAATAGATTGGTCTTTGTTCAAGTTTGTTCTAGAAACAAGATGGACTTAATCCTTTCAATAACAATCCCTGAATCTGTTCATACACTACTTTCAACATTTTTCCAAGGAAAAAATACATACCTAATCTCCAAGGTACCCATGCTGCTAATCTGGATCCTGCTATGCTAGGCTACTCTGTTACATCAGGTTTCTATTCTCTTTAAGACATGCCAGAAGAGGAAAAAAAAACCCCCAAAAACAATCAGAGGAAAACTACAGTTAGCTTGGGGAAAAAGGGAATTTTCCAGTATAAATGGATGTGCAGCCAATAATAAGCATAAGCTGTTTATGCAATGAGCTTCATCATTTTACCGTGCCTCTGCCAGGCTGCACTGTCTCACTGTCTAAAACTGAAATTCACTGTGCATGTGTGTAACTCTGTCTCTCTCTGGTGAGGTGAAAGTAGAATATGTTCAGATCTTTGCTCTTTACCTCAAGGAGAGGGTTTTGCAGTTCTGCACGGTTAAAATCAGGTATGAGATGGTCTTCAGCATTCCTCATGTGGTAGGGAGGAAAATACACCTAGAAAATATATCTCTGACCAATCCTAATCAAACGAATCAGTTACTCCTGTGGATTAGAAATTTAAAGAAAAACAGGCAGGTTGAGATAGAGCCTCATATACAAAGTTATCTACCATATAATGAAGAAACTTCACACATTTTTCCTTTACAAAATATGTCCCAGTAGTCTGGGGCCATCTGGAAATTCACACACTCCTTTTGAAAAGCTTTTACTTTCATTTTCTTTGAAACTACTAACAATTCTTATGTGCCTTTATTTTTTTTTCTTTCGCAACTCATTAAAAAACCCATCCAAAACCCAGAAAAAAATTTATGGCTTTAAGGAACAGCCACATACAACTTCAGGGGCTTTTTTTGGACATCTGATGCACACAGACCTTTCTCCACAGAGACAGTGATGGTAACAAGGACCTTTGGCACTGATCACAGAATCACAGAATCATTGGTTTGGGTTGGAAGGGACATTAAAGATCATCCAGTTCCAACCCCCTGCCGTGGGCAGGGACACCTTTCACTAGACCAGGTTGTTCGGAGCTCCATCCAGCCTGGCCTTGAACACTGCCAGGGATGGGGCATCCACAGCTTCTCCGGGCAACCTGTTCCAATGCCTCACAGTAAACAATTTCTCCCTAATATCTAACCTAAACCTACTCTCTGTCAGTTTGAAGCCATTCCCCCTTGTTCTGTCACTACATGCTCTTGTAAATAGTCTCTCTGCAAGGCTACAGTTCTGGAAGGTCATAACTAGGCCATAACCCTGGAGCCTTCTCTTTTCCAGGCTGAGAAATTCCAACTTTCTCAGCCTTTCCTCACGGGAGAGGTGCTCCATCCCTATAAATCATCTTGGTGGTCTCCTCTTCCCTTGCTCCAGGAGTGTGATGTCCTTTCTGTGCTGGGGACCCCAGAACTGGAAGCAGTGCTCCAGAGGGGTCTCAGCAGGACAGAGTAGAGGGGCAGAGGAGCAGAGGGGCAGAGGAGCAGAGGGGCAGAGTCCCCTCCCTCACCCTGCTGCCCAGACTGCTTTGGATGCAGCCCAGGACACAACTGGGGTTTTGGGCTGCGAGTGCACATTGCTGGCTCATGTTCAGCTGGAGCCAAAGGAATGCATCAGTTTGTACTGCTGCTGATAGCAGCTTCCTGTTCACAACTTCTGTAAAGAACATGGGAGAGGATTAATGTCCCTACTCCTTTATGCTGATCCAATGAGCAGGTCAGACAGTATGCAGCTGACAAACATTTCTTGAGGGGCGGGGAAGATTGCTTTTGTTTCCACATACAGCCCGGGGTCCTGGCTTCTGACCAGACCTCCCAGACATCTCTTGGGCCAGCAGACTCCTTGCTTACCTAGATATGAGTGAGAGGTGAGCAGAACTCAACTAGAGATCAGTATTTTTTTATCCTTAAGTTTTCTGGGAAAAATTGTTCAACAGTTTTGTATATTGGGCTCTGCAGATGTGTCAGCATGCTGCTGTTTTTATACAACATGCAAGGATAAATCACTGATCCCAAACTAGCTTCTGTCCTTCACAGAAGTTTCCTGTTCTGAAAGCCCTCCTGTGCCTGATAGGTTCATCAGCTGCTGGAGAGATTGTGAATAAACTGTTCTTTATTTATGACGTGCTGTTCACTTCTCTGGACATGTGTCCTGCTTAGTTTTACAGCTGTAGAAATCCTTCAGCAAACATATTCCTGTTTAATCTAGCACAGGACAAGAGAGTCAGAAAGTGAGAGACAGTCTGATACAGAGAAGTGACTGATACAAGGGCTGAGTCCTGAGGCTTATAGACACTATACCACCCCAAACAATGCTCATGTATTTCACACCAAATACTGCCTTCAACATAACTTACATGTCAAGAACAAGCCGCTTTGAAAATCTTTGCATTAACTAAATACAAGAATGGGAAATAACACTGTAAGTTCCCTGCTTACGTAGCTAATGGCTAGACATTATGAAGGGAGTTATTCAGATGAGTAATAGCCTCCAGCCAATCTTTTCCTGAAACCATACAGAAGGCAATAACCTCGTACAAGCCCGAGCATGCTGTCCCTTCCACTTACATCTGCAACTTGCCTGACAGTAGGTTTTTCCTTTAATCAAAGAACCCTTGACTGACCATTTCATAGGGTCTAATCCAGCTTCCAGTGAAGTAAATGGAAATTGAATTGTAGCCCCACAACACTTAGAGAAGGAAATTAAAATTAATAATTGAAACCCTCATGTAGGCAGAAAACTTTGCAGTGAGTACATACATTAGGCAGCGTAAGAGGCACATACAACAGGGTGTATAACTTCTAAAGGACAGAGAGACAAGTTCAGAAGTTGTTCTGGTTCCACACGATAGTTCAAACCAAAGGCACATTTACTTTAATCTTAGTTAAAAGACACAGAGGAAAACCCCTTATAATCATAAGTGAATAATTACAAGATGCTGTCAGTGAAAAGTATTTTAGATTTCAAAGTTTAAGATACTTTCTTAAAAGTTAATTTCACAAGTATGACTATGTGTCAATATCTAACCTAGCCCTCTTCTGAACTTAGTTTCTTGTGACTGCAATGACCTCTTATTTTGGCAGGTCTGTTCCCAACAGCAGTAAACCTGGAGAAGCTGAAGAAGCCACAGAAAAAGTGCTGTATAGAAACACAGCATGAGTGTACACTGGAAGAGTCCTTTACACATTAATACTACAAGCATGAGCAACAATAACCATTATAACCCCTTGGATTATGTATTCATGATCACAGTTTCAGGAAAGAATAATCTGATCTGGATTTAAGGCGTGCTAGACTCCAAAGGGGAAAGAGAACAAGGGAAAAGAGAGACCCTCCTTCAGGTGTCTTCTAGTCCAAGGCTTACAGAGTGACAACAAATAGATGGGGGAAAAGAAGGACACCATAGGTAGCATGATGGGTAATTTATCCTGGCATGAGTTTTACAGAAGGATCTGAAAAAGCAGAAGACCTTTCAGGTCTTTTTATTTATGGAGACCCACTGTGAGCAGATGCACATATATGTGTATATATGTATTACAGTGTGTGGGATGAAGTACAAATGGGCTTCTACAGGCAGCAGGTGATGCAAGATGGCATGAGCAATGAACCAAAGGCAAGGTGACAGGTGAAGGAGATAGATCATGAAAGATCTTGAAAATTAATCTAAGGGCCATACACTCAGTATGATGGCAAAAGCGTTACAAGGATGCAAAGAGAATGATGAAACCTCAAAGCTGAGGGCTTGGAAACTTGGAGACAGCAACAGATACTTCAGTGAATTAAGGTAAAAGTGAATTAAGGGTGAAATTTTTGCATTTATCATCAGATAAAATAATGTTGCAGTAATGGAAATTTTGATGGCATCAGCCCAAACAAGTCTTAATATTAAGAAGAATAATTAATACAGTTTTACCCAAGTTTCTACAAAATTCCAAAACACTTGGAATTATTTCCACAGAGTAAATGGTGTAACAGCAATAATCTGTGTCCTCACAATTCAACAAAATAAAAACATTTCAGAAAAGGTATCCAGCTTTTGAAAAAATTACTCTGTCTTGCTTCAAAGTGGACAGGCTGAGTATGCTTTTAACATCGTGGAAGAGAAGTCATGTAAGTTTCTATGTTGTCACTCAGTTTTGCAGTATTAAGTTCTGTACTATAAAAACATGCTCTTTAAAGATTACAAATTCTGGCATCTTATGTCTATAACTCATGTTACAAATGTTTACAATTACAGCTGTATTTACTTTTCCTCTTTTTTTTCCCCTTACAGTGAAATTGATTTATGTTAGCACTGACAATAAGATGTAGAAAGAAGAATAACATTTTCATCATCTTTTGTTTATCCAGTTTGTGATGGCTATTAGTAAGAGAGATGAAAGCATGAAAGAATCACCCATGGATTCTTCATAATGAATTGGATTTTAAAAGGAAATGGCACAGGTACTCTCTAGTAACCTGACAGCTCAGTGGTAAAAAATTTGAAGCTCTGAAGAAGATTTTGCCATCTTCTTCATGGCTTGTACTTTGTGACAGGTTAAGCACAGCCTTTAAAATCATCTACACTTGTGTTTCAAAACAACATATTCCATAAGAAAGACTGGGTTTAATACACGACAGTGAATTAGTATTGGCCTTTAAAGGCACATTTTAAGAAATATTTGTATCCACATGCAAGTATTTAATGCTTTAAGAAATATATTTTACATTAAAAAATTACAAAATGTATCCTTTTTTATACTTAGAAAACACCAACAATCAAACCAAATTAACTGAGAAAGCTCTGCAGATGAAATAGCTATTAAAAAACCCCAAACTCAATGTTTTTGAAATGTAGAACAAATTTCATCCATCCAAACTTCACAAACTAGCAAATAATTTAAGAAGACTCACACATCCCATAAAGCCTTACTTTTCAATTCTAAGAAACACTTCTCGTCCCACATACTTGAATTCTAAACAAAAACACCGAGATGTTGCATGTCTTACTTTTATATATATGTAAATAGGTATTGCATATGTTAAACATATATTAACAAATCTACAGTTCCAAATGTTGTGCAGTGCCTGCTTTTAGGAAATTATTTTGTTTCCATATTTCTGAGGATACTGAAAGATTCATCCATCGGATAAAAATGTGGTGGATTCCACTTGGTACATCACGAATTTGTTTTGAATCTGACACAATTCAGCACCTCTGAGGCAGTGCCATGTGAGTTGTCTACATTACTGGCAAAGCTGTATAAACAAGAGTGAATTATTTGCCAAGACCAAACTGGAGAATAACCTACTTCTGTACGACCCAGCATTCGAGAGTGTAAAGTGCCCTTAGTACCCCCAAATTCAACTAAAAAAGGGTTGATATTATGACTTACAACTCAAGCCATGCAACTTCTTGCGTGGTGGAACTTGTTTTAAAATGGAGATTACCTTGAAGTAACCCCTGTTCCTCTTACGGGATCGTGTTTCCAGCCACACTGGCTATTATAATTCACATGGAAAGTCAGCACTGGGACAGTAAAGGAAGCTTTGAGAATCCGTGTGACTACTTGCAGGGTAACACACCATAGTTTGAACAGGCTCTTTTCTGTGCCCTATGTAACAATACTTGGCCATTCATACGGACAATTCACATAATTATCTACCATGTTACCCGAGAAATCCAACCTACTGACAGTTTGAGTTTCTATTCCTTTATCACCTGAAAGAAATTGATGAAAAGAGCATTTAAAAGAGCATTTATTAAAATCATTGAAGATCTCTCCTTTGACTTCAATGAATTTTGAGTCAGACCTACAATCCATCAATCTCTGGTCTTCCCCCTAATCACAAAATTACCTGCAGGAATAAATTTTTGCATTACAGGCCTCTGTTTAGCAGAGCACTGGCATGGTTCCACAAAACTCACTCCAGAGATTATACAAGTTCTTACCTTTTTCCATCCTTTTATGTTAGAAGGGAAAACATTACTGAGTTCATGGCCCTCAGAGTAAGAGCTATGACATGCACTAGACTCTTTGAATTTTAGACTGTGAGACAGACTGGAAGTGGGAGAGGGGAAGAGAAAAAAACCTCCAATTGCCTGAAATACATGAAGAAATACATTATTAAAAGTGGTCTCTGAAAGTTAGTGTCTAGTCATTGTGGAAGAGTCTAAAGGTTATGTATTTGCAGGGATTTAAAAAAACAGGGTTCTCTTTTGAAGCTTTTGGGGTTTTTTTGGAATTTGTGAAAAGCTGGATTTGACAATCAGTCAGTCAATACAAGTGAATTGAGTTTCTGAAGTCAAACAGGCTGTATCAGTACTGCACCATCTTTATGCAATAAACCATTACCAAAGCTGTCACATTATGTGTCACAAACCAAAAGCCAAAGCAAACCTTTGGGTAAAAGTGACTTTTTTTCAGTTGTATTTTCTGCTAAGCTTCTCTTCCTTTCTTGGAATGTCAGTTAAGCCTTATAAGCACATCAGAGCAGAAAGAGTTGCAGTTAATAACTGGGAAATGGGGATCTGCATCATTAATTCTTTTAATGGTAAAAACATACTAAATGCTTTCCTACACCTCATATGAATATATAACAACAGTCAATTACACCACAACAGACAGGCACTATATCTTATTTTGGAAGATTTGATTCCTGATTATCTAGTCTCTCAAGACTCTTGCTTTGGGGGCTGGAAAACAGTGCTCTGTTATCTTTATATTACTTGACAATTTAGTTTTCATTTCACCTGTTTCTTCTCGGAATTACAGTGGCAGGCTCACAAAATTGCCTGAGTCTGGAGAGATAAAAATCAAAAAATTAAAACCCAAAACAAACAACTCCCCCATCTTTGCCTCATCCTGAAATATCTCAGTTTGATAATAATGCAAAATAAAGGGAGATAAATGTCTCCCATTAATAATTTTTTTTCTTTTCTCTCTGTGCAAATATTGTCATCAGTGACAGATTTTATTAAACTGTGTCTTACAAAATTCAGTGAATAAAGTGACTTGGGCATTATTGCAGCTGAAGGTTTTGAGTCTTTTCATGGAATCATAAAGGTTGGAAAAGGCTCTCAAGATTATTGAATCTAAATTTTAACCGGAGCCCTCGAGATCACTGAATCTAAGTTTTGACTGAACACCATCGTATGAACTAAACCATGGCACTCATACCTAGTCCTTTCCTGAGCATTTCCAGGTACGGTGACTCCACCACTTCCCTTGGCAGCCCGTTCCAACCCTTGACAACTGTTTCAGTGAAGAAATACAGTTAATAAGCATGCTTTCCTCTAGGCAAGAAGGAGCAGATGTGAAATCCTCTTCCTTCTGCTCCTGAAGAAATGCCAGATCCCAGGTAGTAAATGAGCTCAGTTCTGCACCGGCATGCTCCACCTAAGCCCAGACACTAACCTCCTTTGTGACTGCAACCCCTGAAGTTGAAAAGTTTCATTTCGACCATAGCAGCCATTCCAGTTGTCATAAAATTCAGGGCACTGACTCATTCAAGCAACCGATGGCAGTTTTGTGTGGCAACATATGGCCCTTGGTTTTGGAAAGGAAATTTTAACATTATGACCCTCATGAGGGAAATCAGTCTGGCAGTTGAGAGCACCATTTCCTATCATTATGGGGTTAAGGATATACTAAGTGGGTCTCATGATCTATAGAAATCTCATTAAGTGGACATAGACATAAACATAGTAGTAATGAAATACTTTTGGTGGAAACGTGACAGCTCCAAGCTACCCCACGTTTCCTCACTGATTATGATCTTGGAAAGAAACACCTGCTTGTCAAGGAAACCTCTTCCAAGAAAAGTGGAATAAAAGCATAGAAATAATTTAGTAATTCAGTGGTTTGATTAACACAACAATCACCATCACCAGTCATTGCCCCCCCTGGTATGTCAGACAAAAGCTCAAACACGGTAGTTTCATGACTAAATGTAGACTTCCCAGGATCAATTTATTTCAGTCCTTTGGATATGACATAATTTCCAACAAATAATGGGGAATTACTAAAGAGAAGCCAAGAACAATTTGACTTATAGCAGGGTATATTTCAAAATTTCCAGTGTAAAGAAATAATCAAATTCATAAGATTTCAGAATATTTCATCCTGACAGAATCAAACCCTGGAGCAGTGGTGTATACTTGCTTGCTGCTTGCATTCCCTGTCTAGCCAGAGGATTCCCTTTCTCTAGGAGAGTCCTGGGAGGTGCAGAAAATTGGCATAGTTGATTATATCACTACAGAGAAGTGCTGTGTGGAGGAAGCACAACCAAAACCTAATTAGCTGTGGAGCAAACAGCTCCATAGTGCTTCTGCAGTTGAGGTTGGAGGAAGCTGCCCGATGGCTGCTCCGTGTGATGCCTCAAGCTCCAAGGCAAAATGCACCTTCATGCAGCTGCCCTTCCACCCTTCCAGCCAGATCAGAGGAAGTACCAGCCCCAAAGGAGAAGTGCTAACTGGTTAAACATCACAAAAGTTGTTACAGGAGTCATTTAAAAGCAACAGAATACCCACTTATTAGAGGACACACAAAGACAGTAAGAAATTACACTGCTTTCAGAAGGAGCTGGGCAGCAAATGGCTTTCCTATCTGTTCAGGACATAAAATATCTTTTACGTTTTCCTTTCTGTTGAGGACAACCTCAAAACCTTGCAAGTTTGTGAATGTAAAGCCACAGAGAGAATCTCAATGCCTTTCTCCCTGGGACAGCAGAGCCTGCTGGTGAGGAAATTATCAAGAAGTGGGGAAGCCAGGCCCTCATCTGTGCTCTGTGCACTCCCAACAAAGAACCAACCTTTCTGCACCCCAGGTGATGGCCTCTGTCATTGTGACATTACCTAGTAGCACAAGCTTGTCTTTATGCAAAACTTCTGCTGGAGCAGAGATTTCAACCACAGCCTCAACCAGTGCATGAGAACAGCACTGGCTTCTCTAGAGGAGGTGAGATGAGGAGGTCACTTGCTTTCTCTTTTTCCAGGAATTTCAATCTGGGCCCCTGAATCATCTTCCCAGTAAAGCTTTGTCAAAAGCTGGCATGTTCTTGTTTTTAGTTTTTTTTTCTCCTTATTTTCAGTTTTTACTAATTCGACACTCTCTAAGGAAGAAAAATCAACAGTATGTTGCTGGAAAATTTTTCAACAGTTCTTGTTACAAAGCACGGCAGTGCCAAAGCCAGGAGCAGGACCTGGGGAGGCTCGTGAATGGTCACAGCTCTAATCACTCAGCTGTGTGCTTTCCTACCACAAATTTGTCATAGGAAAACAGATGGTGATGATGGTGCAGGGGGCCAGATTCTTACACCTCTTTAACATTTACAGCTTGCATTGCAACAGCATCTTTGGGACCTCAGGAAGCCTGGGGCCCTGTTACGTTAGGCACTGTACAAACAGAGAGTAAGATACAGCCTCTGCTCTTAGGAGCTTCCTGAGAGACTAAATAGACAAGACAGATAAAGAAGGGAGAAAAAGCAGAGAAGTGATTTGCCCAAGGTCACATAGGAAGAACTTGCAGAGCTCAGAGAAGGTCTCAGATCACAGGTCAGTATATTTCTACTTGTCCAAATCCTGTCTGCAAACAAACAGCTGTGACCATTAAATCACCTGCTGGGCCTCCAACAACTTCAGTGCAACTCACTGTTTGTAACTACGCCGTGCATGTTTTCCTACAAAGATCTCAGGAGAAGTTCACCAGCACGGCACAGATGGGTGTCATTGCTGCTGTACTCACTGAGGACATAATCAATCCCAGGGCAGCGGCAAAATGCTGTGCAAAGGGTTTTTTTTCACATCAGAACAGCTTTGGATAGAGCGTTACATTAAAATACAGTGACACTGAGGACTAGAGAAAATGCCTGTTGCCGGAAGACTTCAAATACTGTATAAACTCACCTGGCCAAAGGCTGAGGCACCCTTTACCTTGTGTTTTGCTCTTATACCAGATTCACTGGAGAGGCCAAATGCCCTTTAACCCTTTCTATATCATGCATTCATAAGCAGATACGCATTCACTCAGCAGATGCAGGAGTGTATGCACAAAGCTTCCATCTTTAGAACTGTTTTACAATTAAGGCATTCTTTTTCACGTGGAATAACTGAGCTGTAATCTGATGTGAAGTTACAAATTCCAAACTGCAAGGATGTCCATTGTATTCCAGGATACATGTGTTCTACTCAGGCTGACAAAAATTATTATTTTACATCACAATTTTAGCAGAGGTCATTTTACAACTGCTTTTCCAAACCTCACGAAAAATTACATATATTCTAATGAATTCGAGTGTAGTTCAAATTCGCTGTAGGCTTGCTCTGTTCCATGCTGCTCAGTGCTGCGGACAGGGCAGTCAGCTGGATGGATCTCCTTCCTGATCAATCTCCTCTCTCATGTCTCAGGATAAAAAGGGACCTGAGGAATGGTGGCACCAAGGCCTGGACTCATCATACCCAGAAGTGGGATTGGTTTAGATGCCAAGTGTGGTCAACGACCTGACAAAACAAGACACAGATATTCTCACCCTTTCTCTCTCTTACTCTTCAGAGTGAGCTTCCTGAATTTGGGAATCAGGGGTTGTCTCTCCATCTGCAAGTGAGGCAGTGCAGAGGAGGAAGATGTCTGCAGCAGAGCTGCTGGTGAGGCAGAGCCACCATCACCACCACGTTCCTCTGGAGCTGGGTTTGCTCCAGACCAGCTCTGCTCCCGACCCAAGTGGGGAATGCCACTTGGGGCAGGAGTGTGCTCAGTGTACTCCTGGAGCATATATGCACAGTTTGATTTCATTCATAACTCTCCCATGTTCCAAGACTGCTCTCAACAAAAACAAAACCCTAATAAATGGGGACTGTCAGATGATTCTTTCAAAAGTGCATTCCTGCTCTGAGCTAAAGCACCAAGGCAACCAGCGAGACTTACACTGCACTAGAACCATTAATTTTTAAAAACCAAACAAGATCAAGTAATTTAGCCCTCAAATTGACAGTAGGTTTTTGTTAAAAGCAAAAAGCAAACAAAATCCAAATTCTTAATATCCTTAGGAGTGTTTTCCTCGCTCAATTAATTGACTTTTTCCATAGAGCTTTTGCAATCCCTCTGCAGTAAATTTTGAAGCAGGAAAGAGGATCTTCACTATAATAAAGTCTGACAAGTTTAATTCTCCTAAACTGAGTAAGCAGAAAAAACTTAAACAAGATTTAAAACAACTGTATTAACCCAGGATATGACAAGGAAAAAAACGCAGTTATGGGTACTGGTAGCACGTATTGTTGGGAAGTTTTTGTCTCTGTGTCACTACACACTGGACTGCTCACCCTAACGTTCCACTCAGCGTGTCAAAAAGCAACAGCAAGAACTTACAAAAGACCTTTGACTCTCAGTTAACAGTATTTTATTTCTTCTATGTCTTGCCAGTTAGTGTTGCAATCCTTGCAGTGTATTAGGCTATCACTAGACATTCCTGAATTCCTTTAGAAAGGACTGTTCTTGGCACTTGCTAGAAGGCAGGAAGACCCTTCTCTTCATGAGAGGACACTGCCACACATGCAGTGCAACTGCTGCGCTTTCAGGCTGGGCATTCACCCTGTGCCTCACCTTGGGTGTAATTTTAGAGCACCTGGGTACCTCTAGTAACGCAGAGAATGACTGGTTGCACATTGAGCAGCTTTTCACGGAGCAAAACATTAAAGATACAGATTTTAATCTGTAAATTGCTATGCAGCTAGGAGAAAAAGGGGAGGAACGACCGTATTCCATAATTGCCTGCAGCCCAAAAGGCAGCTGGCATCTGAATCCCAGCAAGAAAGGTTGAGCAGATTGTGGGTGCTGGCTATGGGACATTTTCCTGCTGGCATGGAAGCTGGGTGTTGATTCAGTGCTGGCAAAAGCTTTCCTCTGCACCCACAGAAGTTAAATCCTCTATCACCTCTCAACAAGTATATTATGATGGCAGAAGGCTTTTTTAATCTAGCTGATGACAAGGAAGCCTGTGAGGCTTTTTGAGGATCAGAGTTAAAAAAACACAACCTGATAATGCCTTCTGTTTCTCCAAGGTGATCCTCAGCTTCACTTAATCTTGTTTGGGGAGTGGCTGAGATACCATGGTGAGTTGGCAGGGAGCTATGCAGAGCTGCTCTGAGTGGGAGCAGGGAGGGCACGGGTGGGCAGGATGTCAGATGGGAGGCACCACTCACAGACTGCGCCTGAAGGACTCTGCTTGCATCCTGTGCCACTGACACAAGGAAAAGTGCCAGTACGGATTCTATATTTTCAGAATTTATAACATGCCTTTTTCAATTCAGGGAGGCAACAAAGAGATAGAGGAGAACCATCCTTTGTGACTAAGCATGGCGAGTCTCTCCAAGAGCAGTCACCTTGTGCTGGCTTGGAGAATACCTGGCAGACTGGATGACATTTACATTAGAACATACAAAAAGTGACTGCAGGGTTGAATTTGATACATGCCCACACATTCCACTCCGGGAGCTGTGCTTCTCTGTCCACTGCTGTTGGGACCCAGTGAAACTACTTTCTGCAATGTGTGGTTAAAACTCAACAACCAGAAAGACAGACCCTGCAGGGGCAAAGCTGGGCCCAAGAGAAAGATCATGTAGCAAAATGCTGCCTAAAGGAACAAATTAACCAACAGAAGATTAGATTAGTTTTAGTTTGTTCTGCTACAGTTTTAATGTTTTCTCCATATGTCCTTGGATGATGTAAGAGATAACTGTACTTCAGGTGCAAAATTTCAGTATAATTTTCTGGCAAAAAAACATCAATAATCAGATTGTTGTAATTAAAAATTGATGCTTACAGGGAAATTTATTTATCTGTCAAATTCAGCACTGAGGGATACAGCCTTTGTGTATATTTGCTTTGGTTGGGTTTGTCGGCTGAGGGCTGGGTGTCCCTTGTTTCAGTTTGAGATTTTGACCCACAAACGACGTGGGAGCTGGATTTTCCTCATGTTGCCATGTGAATCCAGAAATCAGCTCCAGTCTGAGTGCAAAAGGGCCCAGTTTTGCAGAGCAGCCTGGAGAACAGTCGCAAAATTTTCCACACACCTGGACTGAGCTTTGAGTCTGTAACAAAGCTGACAGCTGGCCAAGTTTCTCCTGGCTTTGTTGCCGGGCTTTTTGCACAGATCTATTATTCACTGCATTATTTTTTTTCTTTCAAAACTGAACCATTAGGGAAAAAAGGTTTGTGGAGGGGGAGGAGAGAATGTAAAAGAAAGGAGAGTGTGTGTTTGCCTGCAACAGGGAGATGCAGCACTGGAGCAATCGGCATCACTGCACGCACCAGCAGTCACAAACAGGCTGAGAGCTTCAAATGTAGGACAGCTCAGAGGAAGGGGGAACAAAAAAGAAAAAAAAAAAAGAAAAAAAGAAAAAAAAAAGACAGAAGACAGCAGGAGTGCTGTTTGTCTTGGCTGGTTAGCACTCAATCCCCACCTGCATTTGATTCTGCTCAGTCTCCAGACTCCTCCCCTCACTTTGGAGTCATGGCAATACAGGAAGGCAGGAGGGGAAGGGAGACAGAACACTTTGTACTAGCAGCCAGACCACTGTTTAACTTCTTCAGCCAAAAAACAAATATGAATATGGAAAGATTTTATGGTGAGATACATCAACAGACTGAAGCAGTTCTGAAAATCCTTCTACAGTTGCTCATTCAAGGTTTTCAACCTGCAGACTTTTCTTGTTACTAATCCCAATGTTTGTTTTGTAGTAGTAGTACTAAGTATTTACCAAGTGATGTGGACTGTCAGTTCTGCCACACAGAGCTCTCTCTGCTGGGAGTATTTCAAATTTGCACTTACATCCAGCCCTTGTCGCTTTTTCAGTTTCACTATCATTTGAAAATGAAACCCAGAAAATAACCCCTGTGCAAAGAAGCCTGGGTGTTGAGCAGTAGGAATACAGCAGCCGTGAGCATTTCAAAATTTCAGAGCAAGAAAAAATTCTGTTGCAAACTATACTTCCCTATGCATGGTAAAATTTAAATCACTCCTTTATTTACTTACAAAAATTCTTTTATGTCAGACTGCTTTTGCAGATATTCTCCCTCTAAATTCAGAGCATATTTTAGCAGCCCAAATGCTGTGCACAGGCCTTAAGCATGCTGAACTTGGCAATATGCCCCCAAATTAGGCCATGCTGAGCAGACAGAACAACAGGCATCTTCCTCCCTTGTGCCATAAAAGATCTCAGAAATAAAAGTTATTTTTTTTAAATTGGAGATGCTTCACATTAAGAGACATTAGAGAGTAAACTGCTGACAGCACCTGATGATGCTATAGCAAACACTTCTTGTGAAGCAGAAAATCTCAGAAACTGACAAAAGCAGCTAGAGAATAACAAAGTGCCTCTGCATCCACAGGCATCACATCACTGAAATATCCTGATGTCTTCTAAACCCTTGGGGATGGTTAACCAGTATCAACTTTCCATCTCACCCAGAAGAAATTACAGTTCTAGAAACAGAATTGGAAATGTAAAAAAGCACTATTGTTATTTTGTATAGAAGCCTATCACTGTAAAACCATGATACCTAAAAGCAATTGCTTAAAAAGTGTTGAAAGTGAACATCTAAATAGATATTCTACTATAACCTTGCAGCCATTTTGTGCATTAGATGTAGATTATGAATTAAATTAATTAAAATGTTTTCATTATTTTATTCAGAAGTGAGGGAGGGAATGGCCCTCTTCATTGGAAGCTGCAATGTTAAATTCTAAACATTTGGAAATGGGGAAGCACAACACTAAGATAAGAGTTAAATGAAAGCAAAAAGTTAGAAACAGAGGAGGAAGCATTAAGACCAATTCAACATGCCTGTCTCATTCCCGTCTCCCCCTGCTTACCAGCACTGGGGAGATTGCAAATGGAGGGGTTAGGCACCACAAAAAACCACTCCTGATCTCTGAGTCGCTCCTGAGTCTCACAGAGAAGTATTGCAGAGTATTGTTATCTGTACTGTATTGTTGTCCATTAGGTATCAACACCAGTAAGGTGGTTTTCCATCCAAATACCATGGATATTTTTTTTTTCCATGTCATTTCAGTCCTCTCCAGCAAATGATCTTTCTGTGAGTGTCAACACAGAAGTGTGTTTTGGAGCCAGTAGTCATACTGATGATTTTACAGCCAGCAGAGAGAAATGGGCAGCTGGATTGTAGTCCACACAATTTATTTTAGATGTCTGTTTTAAGATGAGATGCATCGTGCTTTAGACAGGACTTTTCTTCATCCCCCCGCCCAAAACATTGAGTCTAGACTGCTAAGATCAGAGATCAACAATTAAGAGTAAAATACCTGAAGAGTCAAGATGAGTTGCCTCCCTCACCCATTGCCCTACTGCAGGGAATGAGATTCTGCCACTGCCTCTGATGAAACCAGTGTCACACCTAATCACTGCTGTCTCCATTTCAGCCCTGCTGCCACACCACAGTCACCAGGCCAAGAGTCAACAACCTTTGGAGGCAATGCTTTTCCATTTGGGAAGATAAGCATGTTGTCCAAACCCTGATGGGAACAAGGATGAGCTGCCAGCAATAATAACTTGCCTTGGCTAAGGCAGTGGTTCCTACAGACCTGGACCTCAAAGGGAGGCAACAATAGGGGGTCAATGCCAAGGTTAAAACATCACGGCTCTCAAAAAATTTATCCAAACCTTTACATCTCAACTGAAACTGAAAAAGCTTACAGTGCTCATCCTTTTTCTTTCCTGTTACTCACCAATACAACTTTCTCATAGCTCCAAGAATCTGGCTTTTGATAGTGCTTCAACTGGAGCAGATTAAATGCAGCAGTGAAAGACACAAATGTGGAATTTCAAAGGACAGCCATTTTTGTGACAGCTTTCCAAAAAAAATCATGAAGACAGACTCATTTTTCTCCAATCAAGATATCTATTCTTATTCTCCCCAAAATTCATTATCAAAGCTTTTGTGGATGGGATTGAACGTAACACATCTGTGAAGACTGAAGTCTAAGGAAAAACCTAAGGAGAGTTAGAAGAAGAAGAAATCCCTTTCTAATGAGAAAGTTTGACACAGTATTCAGGAAAGAAAAGTTACAGGATCACAGTAATACACCATTTTCAGTCAAAATTTCATTGCCTTTCACTCTGTTAATTATGCTTTAAATTGGCCTAGATGGTGCCAGAAGCAGTCTTAGAAGTAGAATAAAGGATGATAATAACACCAGTTTGGTTTTGTGGAGCCTCCATAGCTGGGTGGCACCTAAATGAAAACATCTAAAGTGCCAGAAGCCAATTTGCGGTTTGGTTTTGGATTCATTTACAATTTGGTTTGGTTTTCAAACAGATCTAAGTATGATTGGGGTAGGGTATGAGAACATAGAACCCTCTTATTTCTGGAGGTGGGCAAGGCTTATGTTTCACCATCACTGATTTGTGGTTAGCCTCTTCTTTTGGCTATAAAATTTAATAGAGATTATAGAACTGCTGTTTGCTCAAGGCAGTGCTGGAGTCAAAGATGCTCTGCAAATGTACACATCTAGGCTTGTGCAGAAGTGACTGCAGAATCAGGCCCAGAATTTGGATAGCCTTTAAGTATAGAACAGAATATAGTGACATTTTCTAAAATACAAGACTGGTACCTAAGTAACTGCTGACTGCATTAGCAAGGTGACCCAGGAGAAGTCATTCAAAATGCCCTTTTAAGTCTTCCACAACACAGTGGTTCCAGTGCGTAGCTTTCTATCAAGAATTTGCAGGTAATGAAATCAGGGGGGAGTACTGACAGCTATATGAGCATTTAAGCCTTATGCATTTATAAGAGGCTTAAATAAGGAAAATTAAAACTAAAATGGCGCAACAGAGTTAAGTGCTTTTCACAATGTTTTAAATATTAATAAGATCCTTATGATTTATGAAATCCCTTAAGATGACTGGAGTATGAAAAGTGACATGATAACAACATGCCTGGTTCTAGGGTTTCTTTATGCTGGAAGCCATACGTGTAGGGGCACATACCAACTTTCTAAAAACAAAACTAGGTCAGGTTACACAATTCTCAGAAGAAGAGAGGAGGTAACTATTTTTTATTGTATTTAGATTTGCTTTGATTGTCTTTGCACTGCATGTTCTTCCATCTTTCTATTTAAACTGAGGACTCCAAGAGGTCTTTTGAGCCCAAGCACAAGGGGAAGAGTTTGATGAGAGCCTGAATCTTGATACTTTTTTTTTGTTTCAAAATACACGTGTAGGGATACATGTGAAAGTGCATCATTTATATGTTTTAACACATGCACACAGACAATTTATTGCCTGTTCACGGTCTCAAGTTTCTCAGATACCCTTTTTCTAAGTATCTTAAGGACAACCACAGCATTGAAACCAAGTTTCAAAAAAGGATCACAGAATTTATTAAGGGAGAAAGGATGCATCCTGTGATAGGAAAAGTTGACTTTTTCAGCCTCATAAAGGAAAGGCAAAGAAAAGAAATCATGGCCCTGTGTAACTGTGATTGTAGAGCACAAGATCAAATTGCAATAAACTGGTCATGAATAAATGTAGTTAAAGTTAGAAAAAGGTTTTTAGCTGTCTGAAGAGTGAAATTCTGTAAGCTGCTTACACGTGAGGCTCATGGTGACAGGTTGCCTAAATGGCTTTCAGATGGATTTTGAGGGCATTAGGGAAGGGAATGATTAATTTATAGAGAGAAATTCCCAGAAAGTGTGTTCTGATGCAGGTATCCAGCATATTGGTATGTACAAGGGAGTTTGAAAGGGGAATGTATCTCTCTCTGTAGTGCAGTGACACCAAACTAACTTCAAGCTTTTGTGCCTTGTGAAGAATTAATCACCCTGCTGCCCTTGTTTGTGATGTTTTCCTCCCTCTGCTGAACAACTGGATACTGCAATAAGACGCAGACACACTCATGCTTCGAGCCATTACATTCCCTTCAGCATCTAGTTGGCACATCCCACTGGCACTCACGGAACAGCACAGATTTTCCCGTCAGGTCATACTGGCAGGTACTTTACTGGGTTTCCCTGTTTCCTCAGAAGCAATGGTTATTAGTCAGCTTTCTTTCCACCTGTGAGCTGTATTTCACACACAATCTTGTTTTGCAATACCCTTGATCTCTCCTGTTATGCTCCTATGGCACATTATAGAATGACTTCTGATCTTCCACTACAAATATGTATTTTTAAAGGCTAATAAGTAGCATTTTGTGTGCTGCGATTGCAGGAATGAAAGATCTGTGCACTCCTGAACTGGGCATGTGTCTCATGGCTGCAGCTGTGAGAGATCAGTCTCAAAGGCAGAAGGTGGATCTTTCTAGCCTGATGCTCCTTTTATAATGCAAACTATTATAAAAGACCTGCATGCTCATGAACACAGGGACTGGAAAAAAGTCAACAGACAAGTTCTTTTTGGCTTGGGTAGCATTTGATAATTGCATTTGAGAAAACAGTTGAAAACAGGTTTAGCATGGATTCATCTGAATTAAGTAGAACATTTAGTTCCTTCCTCACTTTGGCCTCTTGGAGGGCAATTTTCATCCCAGACATTTCAGAGCCTCAGTTTTGAAATGCAAATAAAGGGAGAGAAAACAGACAGCTATCTGGCAGGCAAGAAATACAAGTGGAACAGTGATAGGAAGTATATTAAGGGGAGAGAAGTCTGGTTTGGGAAGAGAAAAAATGAGGCTGGAACTGCAGTACCCTGAGGTATGGAAAAACCAGGAGGGCCCCGGCATTTTGTGACGTAATTCTAGTACAAAAATACCCTTTCTGAATCATCAAAGAACCAGAGAAGGTGCAACTAGTTATATTCAGAGATATGCTTTGAAAATGGTTCATTTTAGTGTTAGGAGAAAGCAACAGAGATATTTTCCTACCAAGACACAAAAACTCACCCAAAGCAAAGATCAGAACTCAGAACCTTTTTCTCTCAATTCCCCATTTACTCCTCTAGTGGACACTGTTTAATAAGAGCAGATGCACAGTAAATGCTAAAAACCACCTTTTCTCTTTTTTCTTTTAATAGGCAAGACCCATGAACATCTGTGTTCCAGGGAAGCATCACCCCTGAACAATTTCTGCAGCACACATTTATGTTTCTTGGGATGAGAACTTGCTGGAGCTCTGGGTAGGCACTATGAGGGTTTCCCTCTCTGTGACAGCACACTGTCATTGCCATCAGTAAACCATCCATGGAGCTGCCACATGTACAACAGTGCCTTCTGTCTTCAGAGCACCACCTCGCCATCCTCGTCTTTTTGGAGGGCAGTTGGGTTGAATACAATGGTCAATCCTTTCTCTTTGCTTCCCCTTCTAACTTAAAACCCAGAACAATGACCACCTAACTGCACCATGGAAGGAGATGTGTAGAATGTAATAATGGGGAAAGAAAAATGAAAGAAAGAGCTTGCAGCTTCCTCAGGTATTAGGGTGGAAATGGGCTGGATGCTAACTTGGTTGCAGCTCTTTAATGACTGAATAAATGGCAGTAATGAGGCAGTTCCAAGGTTTATCAGATGACTGCATTCATTTGCTCTAAATATCATATTTAGTGATTTGTGCTGATTCGTCAGTTTGTGGGATTAGTTACAGTTCATTGTAAGTTCTAACTGTATTTCCATGTATTGTGTTAAGACCTGATTCAAGAGTAGTTTTATTTGATAAAAACCAGATGTTCTTAAAAGAGACTCTCTCCTTCACAGTACAAAACATTATTCTTAGCAATTGTATGTACCTTACAAAATTAATAAGCACAGCATCTCCCTGCGTGACATATGACATTATTATATTTTTCCCTGTTGAGGGACTTTTAAGCTGTTGGGGTCATGACCCCTGTGCCTTATGAGAAATGGAGAAGCACATGGTTCCAATTTTATCTTCAACCCTGCCCTGCTGCTGACATGTATGTTTACAATACGGTTCATCTGTTGACCCTTCACTCACATTTAAAATATTAGCTAACATTTTTGGTCCCAATCTCAACGGTGCATGGCGATTAGCTTTTAAGACCAGTTGTTTTCTTTATTGCCTTTTGACATGCACATCTTATCCGAAAGCCCTTGACTGTTTTTCTAATTTGAAAGCAGTACCAGCCCCAAAACCAACTCTGGTTTGTCTAGATGCTTCTGCTCTCGATATGATGCCGGGCACTTCAGATCTTTAAATACACAATATCGCCCCACTTGCTGAGGAGATGGGAAACATCCTGCACTGGTTTGAGAGATCCCCGAGGAGCTGCCTGGCTCTAAGCCCGCTCTTGGCCGTCCTTCAGTCCTGGGCCGAGGTGGGTCAGGGTGAGCTCAGCCTGACGCCTCTCCTGGGGGACATGGTCTGTCCCCCAAGCTCCCCTGCACGAGACTCCCTGCAGACAGCAGCTGGATCACTCCACACGCGAGTCAAGAAGAAAACTTTTCCAGAGAAACCAGCCCTTTTCCCAGTCAGGGCTGGGTGCTGAAAGAACACACTTTCACTTTTCAGCAGGAAGAGAACGAAAGAGCGATCAGCTAAGACTGACTTTTTGAAACAGGGGCTAAAAATTGAGAAAGCTGCTTATTCTCCACTCTATTTTCCCTTACATCAAAAGAAAGGTGAAGGAAAAAGGAAAGAAGTGTGGGAGTAGGTATCTCACTTTAATTTCTTTTTAATAAAGGGAAAATTGGAACCGGAAAAATAAGAAGTATTTTCCTTTTAAGTTAAATGACAGACAATTTAGAAAGGTGCCTTCAGCACTTGAATTTCTTTGAGGTTTTTTCCCCTAGTTTTAAATGATATTTTTAAATTTTAAACAACAACATAAAATGTGCTCTGATAGCATGATTGTAAAAAGAAAAAAGAGCACTTTCACGTATACAAAAGAAAATTATTTACTTGGTTATTTTCACCACACTGTATTAAATGATACCTTATTAAGTGAGCTCATATAAATGGGTGCCTTAGCTTAAACTGCATAATAGGGCATCACATTCATCGTTTGCACAGATCAAAATATTTTCATAATTCTGAAGCTTGGCACTCTCAGTTTTCCTATAATCCACTGTCCCAGTAGATCTTTTCAATGTGCTTATTGATGTATTTGGCTTCCCATAAAAATTCTGTAAATAACTCCCAGGCTTGAAATGTACCAAGCTTATTATGCTGCTAAAGAGACCTTCAGAAGTGTTAATGCCTTATTTTCAGGGAGTGAGAGCACGGTCTCTTTTCAGTGGTTGTTATGGGAAGATATTTCAGTGACAACCAGGCAGATTCAGGGTCACTGTTTCTTGGAGGAAGGGATATGGATATTGAAGGCTCTGAAAACACCTACTTCCTTTGTGTTTCAGCCATCATATGTGTCCTCAAAAACCTTGAGAAAGGCTGAATAATGACAGAGAGAAAAAAGCTTCGGACATCTGTAGGCTAGAGCCATTGCTTTGTACTGTGGAAAGAACTGGCAGAGGAAGCTGAAGCGAGATGCTGTCCTTCCCCTAATGAGCACAGAAGTGCACCTCGACACCACAGAGACGTTGCTGTGTACAGCTATAAGCTCATGATAACTGCAGAGAGATTTCCTATTCTCTGTGTTTGGGTAACCCCATGCACTCCCAGGTAATTTGGCTACACACACATACAAATATCCACATATATATTTGTTTAATAGCAAACCGATGTATTCCCAAGCTATCTCGTAAGAGTCCAGTCCATAAATAATCCTGTTAAAGTGTTGAAGTCTTTGCTGTTCACAGGGAGTTGATATTAGCTGGAGAACCAGACCCTAAAATTGTCTTCCTTCGTCACTCCTATAATTCCTTTAATCTTCTTCCTTTTTTCTTTTTTTTTTTTCCCTTTTCATTTTTCTTGGTGGCTCCAGTTGCCAGAAGAGCAGGTATTTGCCAAGAGACTTGGCAACCCCGTGTCTCAGGAGCCGATGCCAATGGCAGTTGGGGGCACAGCACTGGTGTTCAGCATAATTGGCTCTTTTCCTCTGGGTAATAAAGACATCATACTGCTTCTGCCCTCCCATCCCCATAACCTCTGATCTGGGACGTGGAGTCCCTGGAAATGAAACATGGAGCCTCTCACTGCTGCATAAAATCAATCAAAGCCAGTGCCACCAGGGAGGCTGTTACTCGCCATGTTGGCAATTCACTAATCGCCTCCATTATCACTCCGGCAAGCAGGACAGATGGATGCAGCACTCCTGACTCATCTGCAAACTGTGGTCCATTTCCACACATAACTGTTTCTAAAAACTTCTAACATAGCCCATCTTTTCTTATTTGCATCTTTGGCTCATGCAGGGTTTAAAACTTTATCATTAGCACGTTGGATCTGTGCCAGTTAAGCATGACAAAGCTGCATTTTCCCCTGCAATAGTCGTGCGCAAGTCAGATTTTGAAGAGAAAAAAAAACCCATAAATTCACCAGCTCAAAATTATACTGTAGCTTATTAATATGTCATTTTAGGAGGTTGGATTTCCTGCCTTCATCTCCACCAATACATAGCAATGCAAGTAGAGTACTCGAAGCTTTCTTATTGCCTGCGTGCCCACAATTCCTATAACATTGTGACAATGAAGAGCAGAGATTTGTTTCACAACACTATCCATAATGGACAAATAATTAAAACATGGCCATGCAATTATTTTTTATTTCCTTAAAAAACTCTCAGCAGCAGTAAGGCATAGTGATCAAACAGCAAAGACTTTCATATTGTACCTTTTCCATGATTTCCGACTTCACTGTGGAAATACTCATATTTTATCCATAAAGAAAAAGACCAAAATTTATTCCAATGTGACAACTTTTGCAACATGACAATGAATGACTTAGTACAAGAAAATCTTGTATGTCTCAGCATCAGCTTTCTGCTATTTGCTTTCCATTCCACTCCCATAACCATAATTTAATGGATGTTTTACTTTTCATGCAACAGTTTACAATGCTGACACCACTTCCTAGAATAGTTCTTGGGATCATGCAACTTTAAATTATGGAATACAGAAAAATTACTCCACCAGCTACTTCTCCTAAGGCCTTTCTTTGTGCTAGAAGAGATCTTTGCACTGCATCCGATACAAATCCTTATTTTTGGTGTTTGGAAGAAGAACAGGTTTTTAACCTTCTCACAACAACCTGAGCATGCAAGGCACCGCCTAGGGCCCTGCAAGATGATTGAGGCCTTCACGGATGGCTAAGATAGAGAAGGAGAGGCTGATGTACATGAAAGCAAACACTTATGTCCCATGAACAAGGCTAGCACCACGCCTGGTAGCCCAGGGTAGTTTGCAAAGTGTCAAAGGGGGTTGTCTGCATAAACTGAGTAAAGACATTACACAAGAAAGCTTCTTGTTAAGTCAATACATAAAGGGTTAAGACTTGTCATTTGTTTTTTATGTGCTTTTGACAACTTCTCATTGCTACAAGCCTCCTCTCTGCTCCCACTGCCAGTCAAGAAGACAATGTACATGACTCCTAAAAGCTGCTGACCCAATTAATAGCTTCTTGGCCACGGCTGAGAAGTACTTCAGCCTGAGGTAGTGAGCTGAGATCAATACAAATAGCAGAGGTTCGGCCACATTGCTCCATCCTGTGCAAGAGCATTGAAATATATTTGACCATCCAAATAAATTAAACTTGATTATTTCTGATTCATTTGACACATGTGGCATCTTCACCATCACTTCTGCTCTTCTTCTGACCTGATCCAGCTCACTGTTCTCCCTCTCCATGCCTGATTTTCAACTGATACTCTGTTTGTGAAGGGACCCTCTCTTTCCTTTATTTTGTAAAAACTTAGTGAGAAGAGGGCTGAGCCTTGAGGTACTACCATAACTCAAATATTATGATTACTATTAATAACAACAAGAGCAACAATATGTCACATTACTATCAGAAGCGCTGTGTTGACAGCTTCACTTATGCAGAGGTAAACACTGATGTTTAAAACCATAAAAAGCAAGGGAATGTCAAGTGTACACTGACTTAAAAGAAGCTTTAACTGTTACAGCACTGTGGAAGACATAACAAGAAATGCTTCAGATAATACATACATAGAGATTTATGCATACATGTATTTCATCGATTTTTGTGTGAATGATTTTCACACAAATCCGTTGCTGAAGTTCAGAAAACCATTGAGTTTTCTGTTTACTCAGATAAAACAGTTACAAAACAGTAACTCTACTGAGGGTGGTTTCAGCAGAGAAAGGAACTCTACAAAGTGAAAAAGTACTTTTAAATTCTAACTGTAGCAGATGTTGTTTTGGTCATTTCTAGCTGGCTGTGAATTTAGAGCCTCAGAACTGTGGTTTCGTATGTGGTTCAAGCATTGGCTGCATTTATGCTAGGAGAAAAAAAAAGGATTGTTGCATGTAGGATCTGGCATGCATTGTTTAAAAAAAAAAACAAAACAAAAACCCAAACCGTGTCTGTCTTCAATTATTTTCCATTACAGCATTGTCTGCATATAATTGCTCCATGTTTTCCATTAAGGAGTGCCAAATAAATGAGCATGTTAGAGTATAGGATGTACAAATTCCACTGGTGATCCTGCCATGTATCAGTAAATAAGATGAAACACAATCCCCCTTGACCTGTGTGACATTTTCATACAATTAATCTGTGTTTTTGAAGTGTCTAGCATTATTTACCGTATCTTCCATCAACAGCTGAGACTGGGGACTCAGAGAAAATCCAGGCAATGCAAAGTTAGACAGTGCCTTCAAAGAGCTCTTAACTGAGGCTAAATGGTCAAATGCCTTGTAAATGGGCTGTTGCCAGAACATGCAAACAGGATTTTTGTCTTTTTGGTCTTGTTTCTAAAATTCGAGAGATCTACACATCACAGAGTATTTTTTGTGTATGTAAGTAAAGCACTTTCACAGGTTTCCACAAAGATCAGGCCGCAAACAGCAATTTGGTTGCTCTTCAAAATCATCCTTTTTATCATTAGTCTTTCTGCAAAAGGCTTTGTCTGCTCCTGCATCCTGGCTACGTGGATCAGACTTAGGCTGGGGACAAGAGGAGCCTGCAGGAGCTGACACCTGGGGATCCCCAGCAGCCTCCCATCTGAGCAGGGCTTGGGCATCCCTCCCCAGAAGCAGAAGGCATGCGGGAGCAGTGCACACCAGGAAGCAGACATTGCCAAACAAGATGCAGGGTCATTTCTAAGAGGTAAGAATCCAGGAGGCACATTGCCATTTGCCAGCATTTAATGTCCTCCTTCACGGAGCTGGTCCTGGGCTCAGCTCAGCTACAGTGAAGGCTTGTCTTTTTGCATCAATACTTATTGACACCTTTAATCAGAAAAAATAGTACAGGGCCCAGAAAAATTCCATTGTACAGCAGGAGTTAATATACCTGGCCTATAGCACACACATGGCTACTTCTGCCAAGGGGTCTCAGTAAGCAAATTGGTCAGGTTTGGCAGTTCATAAATAAGCTGTAATTATCCACTGGAAACAGCATAATTACACTGTAACTACAACACAGCATCAACATTGCCTTATTAGTCTGACCAAGCTACTGAGATATATACATCTAAACAAAATAAATCCACGATCTTCACATTGCTGAGGCTGTGCTGCTGCCTCCTTTCCCTTCTCCTCATCAGTGCACTGCCCCCACCCCAGCAGTGCTAGCTGTAAACTTGAGACTGCACACTCTTGGGTATAGCCAGCTGTGCTGCTAGAGGGGAAATCTGAGCATATGCACACTCCAAAATGAAACTCAAGTAACAGCAGAGAAAACAAAACAAAGCTGCTTGTGTAAGAGAAGACACAGTCACACTCTTTCACATTAATGAGGGAATGATGCCCAAGTGGAGTCTGACACTCTGTCACAGGAACATCTGCAGAAGAAGTTTTGAAAAGGTCAAGAAGTTATGATTTGCAATGGAAAAATACTCAACTGCTATCTGAGCTATTCTTAATTGAACTTGACAGAAGACGTGTGCACTGACACTACGAGGATATTCAGAAACTGAAGCTGGATCAGCTTCCTAATGGAGCAAGAGAGAAATATATCAACTGTTAAAGAGGATGAACTTTCACTGGAATGGTTGTTTTTTTAAAAAAAAACTCGATGAATTGAACAAAAGCAATTACAGCACACATTGAACAGAATACATTTTAAGTACAACTGCTAATTCTTACTCATTTTGAGGGGAAAAACGACTTAGCTTGAGGGGACAAAAAGAAAAATACAAAATAAATGGTGTTTCTAACCTAGTTAATGACTGTAACTGAGTATTTGGTTAATAAAAGCAATTGATTTTTTGTTCAGACTACGACCAAAAAACAAGTGATTAGTCTGAAAGCAAAAAGCCATTGTGCGAAGAGAGCAGACTTTTTCTGTTACCAGTACAACAGCTTTCTGTGTGCTTCTTCAGGCAGGGTAACTGCCTTCTGTGCCTTTAAAGAACTCCTAATGGGCTCCTGATGCTGACTGGATCCTAGGAAAAAGAAACTACACAGCCTCTCATCCTCCCCTCACAAAAAATGCCCCCCAAAAAACCAAGAAAACAACCAACCAAAAAAACCCCACAAATACATATATATGTATATAAAAATATATCTGAATCTACTCGATTACAAGAATCTACTTCAAAAACACACTCACCCTGCAAAACGGAACCAAGTCCTATTCTCCTGCCCATTTCACATACAGCTTGCATCTAGTTAGCAGCTAATACCACATTCCTTAAATATTTTCCTTTCCAGAAAGAAGACACCTCCGGCATCAACTTTCTTTAGCCCATACCATAGTAAAGTAGCCTTTCCCAGAGCTTTAAACTCTACCTCAAATACTGTATTCTGTGAGCAATCTTTCCCACTAGAGGGGAAAACTACTGGTACTGCTCAGCATGTTGGGATGAGTGCCAAGTGCCTGGTATGCTTGGTACTGCCTTTGGTGGTAGGTGCTTGCACCTGCACGATCTTGTAATAATTTGTTCTGAGAAAGGGGTAAAATTTGGATGTACACTGAACTAAGAGTAAAACCGTGGTCTAACTGAAGTTAAAGGAATTTTTTTCTGTAAGGTAATTTACTTACATTTGGATCTCCCAGTCACAAAATGGAAATAACAGAAATCCAAGGGTGGAAGTGTGACTGACACGTTTTGTGAAACAGGGAACGCAAGTGAGTCCGACTGAAACACAGAAGTGGTTCCACAGGCAGCACTCCCTGACATGTCTGAGCTCAAACCTGATCTTCAGAATATGGGATTGAAAAACAAGAAGTAAGTCATCCATAGTGACCTAAAGAAGAGTAAGAATAGAAGCCCCAAGTTTCCCACAGTAGGTGTGAAAGAAGGGAAGTAGAACATGTGCTTCCTTTTACCCCTAGCTCTACCAGTGCCTTTCCATGCCTTTTCTGCATGTAGGAACTGCATGTATAACTGGGAAGTAATTATTTTCTACTGCATGCCATTTCAGCAGCTGTTAGGACATCTGGATAGAAATCCATCTGGTGCTTAGCATAGCAAACACCACCATAAACTTTCAGAGTCCCCTTCCTTTTGCACAGTCACATGAACATGAAACAACAGTGAGGCTCTGAAGTAAGTTCTGCTTCCAGGATGGGAGGTGGGGGAAAAGAATGAAGATTTTTCAGCATGGAGCTTCAGGAAAAAGTCCTGACTCCTTTCAGAGTCTCAGGGACAAACTTTTGACTCCCTAAAGATAGAGCATCTCTCGAAACTGTAGAGAGTTTTATTCCATCCCATCCCTCCCTGGGTATTTTTCCATTAGGGTTTTGCACAGAGCCTGAGGGATTAAGGATGCGCCAGCTCTGAGTCTGTCAAGTTCTGGTTCAGTAGTTATATATATTGTGCTCTGTGTTGAATTAAAACTACAATAAAAGTCCTCTCACTTGTTACTGTATTTGTGTAACACTCAAATTAGATGGGAAGAATTATTTGAGAGAAACAAATGCAATGCACATCCAAAACCACATCAGGTTTCAATATAGCAGCTATCTACTAACACACTGCATGGTCAAGTGGGGAAATTCAGCCAGATCTGTTACTCAGTGTCAAAGATGGGCAGAAATGGTGCCTCTGACTTATCAACTCCCCAGCTGCATAGGACAACAACACAAATTCATAAAAATAAGTGTGAAAATCTTCTTGGTAGGATGATAGCTTAACATGATTTTGTGCTTCAAATGTTTTATTTGCTTGCTTCACATTCACAATGGAAGTCCTGGCATCGGAGAGGTGAAATGTTAGGAGGTGGCTGGGCTATCCAAGAGCTACAGATGTCTGTCACTAGAAGGAGGATCCTGTTTCAGGTTCCTGAGCTGTGAAAGACCCATGGTTAGAAGATATGCAGAGGAGATGATAGGTTTCTTGGAATATTTTGGCCCTTCATTTTCTGTGTCTGTGTAGCCTGGCCTATATAATTTGGATGAGGTGCAGAGTACTGTTGGGGCAGGCACCACACTGCAACAGAGTACCATGTAACTACTTCCTACAAGAGATGCTTCTAGCAGAGTATCTGTTAATCAATTTACTATTTTAAGCTAAAAACAGATTTGCCACTTTTTTTTTCCAAGAGCAATGTGGATTCCCTTGTGTACATACAAAGGATTTGCACTGTGCTCACAGGAGTCAGGTATGCGGTGTTAAAAAATTATCCTTCATATTTACATAAGATCTATTACAACAGTTTTTGATGTTTCAATTGGTACTTAATTACCTTTCATCTTTCATGAATCATAAGGAAGTGGAATGGGAAATCTACTCTGACTTTGGAGGCATGGATACATGAGTTGGAAGGAAAAACAACCTCAAAAGGGTGCTCTTCCATGAAAATTGCTGCTCATTTGGGCCAAAGGGCATGGCACTGGGTGGGTACATTGCATCTCCTACCATGTACCAGCCTCTGGGAAAACTGAATGATAAAGTGGACTGTTAAAGACTACACTGAGAGCAATTCAAACATTGGGATACACATTTAGGGAAAGCCACCTGCTCAGTCAACACTAGGGCACCTGACAGTTGGGCTAGCCATGCCCGGTCCTATTTATAACATAGTAAAGTGCCCTAAAAATACAGTATGCATAATATAGTATTTTTTATGTAGTGCACATAAAAAATATGCTGGGGAGGACAGCTGGGTTATTCCTGTCAGGCAAAGGCAAACCCATGCATGGGATTGCCTTTGCTCAGGGACCTGGATGCACATCACGGGTGATGTGTGAGGATGGGGAAGTCCAATATGTTCCTCCATGGGATTTGATTCTGGGTGAGAATAGCCAATGATTTGAATTGGATGATGTTTTCTATATTATACTGTATGTCATCACTACTGTGGTTGCTATATATAGTAGCATCAAGAGCATTACAGTAAGAATTAACCAGATTAATGAAGAATGAAATTTGATGGAACTGCGCAATGCCCAGCAATAATAGAACTAGACAAGCACAATGGTGATGGAACCAGAACTGGCTTTGGTGTGCAATGATCCAACACCACAGACCACTCCTCCTGCCCTTTGGACTGCTATGACCGACGGATCCCAAAGTCTTTGACTAAATAAATTCAATGGACATTTTAAAGGGATGGCCCATGGACAAAAGGAATGATGTACATCCAAAGGCAGGAAAGGAAGCATTGCAAAGTGTGGGCCTGGGCATGACATAAATGGTATAGGATGAAGGATGGGTGCTGTGTTGGTTTCAGTTGGGATAGAGTTAATTTTCTTCCTAGTAGCTGTTATAGTGCTGTGTTTGGGATTTAGGAGGAGAATAATGTTGACACACTAATGTTTTAGTTGTTGCTAAGCAGTGTTTACATGAAGTCAAGCACTTTTCAGCTTCCTGCACCACTCCACCAGCGAGTGGGCTGCAAGGCATGAGAAGCTGAGAGGAGACACAGCCAGGACAGCTGACCCAACTGGCCAAAGGGATATTCCATGCCACTGAATGTCATGCCCAGTAATAAGCTGGGGGAAGTTGGCTGGGAGGAGCCAATCACTGCTTGGGAACTGGCTGGACAGCAGTCGGCAGGTGGTGAGAAACTACACTGTGCATCACTTGTTCTGTATATTCTATTATTATCATTGTTGTCATTATTATTAGTTACCCTTCCATTTCAACTGTCTCTATCTCAGCTTGTGGATTTCACTTTTTTTTCCCCCCCATCCCACTGGGGTTGAGGGGTGAGTGAGTGAATAGAATTTGAGGGGGGCGTGTTCAGAATAGCTGGTTGCTACAAGGGACGCTTCTAATGTGGGATGTGTTAATCAGGTTTTGAGTTCAGCTACGTTAAACAATTAATTGTTTTAAGCTACAAAATATTTGCTACTTTTTTCAAGATTGCCTTGTGTACACACGATGGATTTGCGCTGCACTCGCAGAAGTCAAGTATGCAGTTTTAAAATATTATCCTTCATATTTGTATAATATCAACAGTTTTTGATGTTCAAATTGGTACTAAATTACCTTTCATTAACAAGCTGTTCACTACAAGCAGTAAAGAACAGAAATACTAATTGCAGTTGGAAGTTACAGATGATTTGGGGAAAGTCCATAAATTTTAAAACTGAAACTGAACTGCAAAAATTAGGAACATACATGAGCTGAGCTTTAGTTCAACCAGAAGACTGATAAAGACTGAAGAGTGTTTGCACTGGCAGTTATGAATTGAGGATTTTCTGGGTACACTTGTAAATTTGGATCAGAACTTTAGTAAATTACTGACATACATAAATACATATACATATTCTGTCTAAACAGTAACATCTCCAACCTGAACAAGCCTTTTGGCAGATCAACACTGGGAGGGTTTTGTTTTTAGAAAGAGAGAATTAAAACAAGGGCTGCCCAGGACTACATTCTGCCCTGAAGCTCTGACTGAATTTATTTCTCATGTTATGTAGTTTATCAGGATCTTATCCATGGAATAGTTTGCTAAATTAACAGCTCAAACAGAATAGATTGCATTAAATGTTGTGGGTCAGGGGAAAATTAATTCCAAAGTTTTAAACTCCCAAGCCCAAATCCTGCACTTACTTTACTGTGGATTTACGCCAGTGTAAATGAGAGAAGAATTTGGCCCCTGACCTTCTGCAAGCAGGTCATTATAGTTGAAATAGTAACTGATCTTAGAAAAACATTTTTGCTGCGAGGTATTTATTTCTGTATAAAGGTTTATGGAACATCATATTCTTTGCCCTTTAAGACTGATACTCACATATGTAAACACCACTGGGCCATAGCTTAATCCAGCCTCTCTAAATCTGGCTAAAACAATGGAAATATCTTCTGAAACCATTGTGGGTTATATCCAATATAGTTAAAAACATCTGACTGCAACCGCAAATATGCTGGTATTTGGTTGTGCTATAAAAACATTTTTATGTCAAATACAACTGGGACTAATACAGTAAACTACAAGTATGGTTAACCCTTGGAATGAACCACATTTAGACACTTGAAAGTTAAGGTAGCCTGCACTGATTACTTTTTCTTATGAAGAGCATAAAATGAATGTAGGGTATAAAAAACTAATTACTAGTATTAATAGAGTAATTGGCACTTATAAAGCACCTTCCATGCTATACTATAAACATACCAGCAATGTGATAAACTCCTGCAGCTACTAGCTCTCCTGAGTGCTCAAGATAAAACTGAGCCCCAATGCTGCTTGTTAAGTGAATAAACTTGTGCCCCCTTTCTCCTCCACACCTACCTGTGCTCAAGGGCACACACACACAAGGAACCATTTCACTGCTCACCAAACCTGGTGTTACCACAGGGCTCTAATCAGTGCTCAGAAAAGCACAAACAAGGAGAGAAAGGGAAAGCTGAGTTAGGTGGGGCTGCAAGGGCAGTGTTTAGCTGGCACAGAATGGTATTACAGAGAAAGGCAGGCTGAACACTTGGTTACTCCAAAAAAAAAAAAAACCCAAACCCAAAAAACATTTAAATAGAAGTATCTGAGAAATTTTGCTGAGAAAAACATTTTCCAAGTAAGTGGTGTTCCAGGGCAAGACAGAATATGAGTGTAGTGCAGGGCCTTGGATTTGCTGCCTGGGCTCTTGTGACAGAGCTGCTCAGTGCACCAACATCTGTTCAATACATAAATAATGGAAATTTTTGTAGTGAATGTGTAAAATGTATTTGTAAAATAATGTATATCTTTAAATAAAACTGGTTTCTGAGAGTTAAACTTATATAAATGCATAATGTAAAATAACAAGTTAAGACATGCTCAGGAACCCATGTACCATTAAATAAATGGATTAAAGAACTGCAAATTCTACATCTCATGAAATCCCTTTTGGGCAGAGGCTGCTGACAAGTCTTGCTATGGTGATAAAGAAGATAGTACCCTAACTGCCCCCTCTGGTGATGCTGCTGGACTCACAGCAAAATAGGCAGAAGGGAGCACTGTGCCACTCCAGGGACATCTGCCTGTCAGTACAGGCACCATGGCTCAAAGCCCTGATCTTCCTTGAGGGCAGATTCTCAAACACTTGGTTAAGCAGGGCTTCCACCCTTGCACCCTGTCACTGCTTCAAAAATCTACATTTGTTTGGTACTATATTAGTAAAATACTTATTATGTATAAGGTGTTTGTTTCATTCTCTGTGCCATTCCTAATTCTTCTCTATACAGTATCTGGGGAATAAATGGAAGATTTCATCTACAGGAACTTCTCATCTCTTCCCTAACAGCTAATTCAGTGCAAGGCTTGTATAGGGCAAGAAGGTTTCTCTCTGTATGTGTTGCTTCTCATTTACTTACACTGAATTTCATCAGCCAGTCAGTGTCATGCACACAACTAACTTTAAATGCCATTAGCTAGAATAATCTTGGGTCACTAGCAAATGCTGTCAGTTCACCATTGTGCAGATTACTCCTGAATATGTTGAACAGCTCAAGCTACAGGCTAGATCCCTGTGGGAATACACCACTACTCCTTTGCCATTTACCCACAGCCATTGCTTCCCATCTTTCAAATCCATGGGGAATCCAAGAGACTGTTCTGAGAGGGTTTAAGAGTCCTTTAGCAGGGAACTTGTCAAGCCTCTCTGGCAAACCACACCCAGCATTTCAAACAGGTCACTCTTGTCCATGTGAATGGTGGCTCCTGTACATCCAATAATTACACTATTCCCTGACTGGGAAGTCATTACAATATTGTTTCCTACTATAATATAAAAGCCAGTTTTACACTTCTAAAGTAAATAAATAGGGCTGCTCTGGATTTCAGCAGTAGTCATTTTACAGTTACTTGTAGAAACAGTGCAAATAAGATAACCTTCTCCAGCTGCTGGATAATCGAAACCTGCCTAAGTTTCTTTGACCTTCACTACTAAGTCATCGTCAACTTATTTCAATTAATTTACAAATATTAGTGCCATCTGTTTTTGTAGGAAGCAGCCAGTGTTTTTTGTTTGTATATTCACTGCAAATCTCTTTATCCTCACAGTCTAACTACTTGCATAATTTTAATAAGATCATATACAGATATATATGTGTGTGTGTCTCTGACTACACTGAATACTGACAGCAGTTCATACAATCAGGTGCACCAGCAGGTTCCTCACTTGACTGCTATCCCCATCCAGCCACACACCAAGTCTCACTGACTTTCTCACGCATCTCTGCCTGTGAAGACTGTGGACAACATCCAAACCTGGACCTGATCCTACTCCATTCAAGTCAAGGGTAGTGTTTTCAGCAGTACTATAGAAGTATAAATGTATTACTGTGAAACTTGTCAGCTGCTCAGCTACAACTCTCAGCACCTTTCAGAGTTAAGCCAACATCTTAACAGTCATGCAGTGAACCCATATGCTAATAATTCAAATTGCCATATCAAAAAGATTAAAAGCAAACACGAGTAATTGCTAATTAGCTTAGCTCAACATTCAGCCTTTTCCTTCCACAACAATGTTGTAATCAGATGGTGTGCACTGAGCTCCTGTCTTAGACTGATGGTCAATATCCACCACAGCAAGACAACAAATAACATCCCTTAACATACTTCATCATTAGGCATCCTTTTAAAATGAGCTGCCAGCATGGTTAAACTTTCCAATTCTTTGCTACCAGATTGGCCAAGCCTTTTTATCTGGGTGGATAAAGCAGAGCAGACCCAATGAAAAATGTTCTGTTATCAGTTCACATTTTGGTTTATCAATAACTTGAACTGCATTTTGTTAGTCAAGAATATGAACCTCTGGTTTAACACACAACATTGAAGAACCAAAGTTATCCTCTACAGAATGAACAACAAAGTTTTAGTAGCTTATTACAGTGATGAATTTGCTTGCTCCATGTTTTGATTTGAGTATTTAAACTTAGATTTATATATTCCAGTACAGAAAAGCTTTGTGAACTAGGTAAGGAAGGATAATGTGTATTTTACTTTTTGATATCAATGAAACAGAGAAGCAGCCTTAATCATGTAACTCCTCTGATCTTTATAATTGAGACCATCCCATTTGTACTGTATCTCAGACGTAACCGATGAAAGAAAACGTGTGGGAGTAAATGTGTGGGAGGTGAATTTATTTGTTTTTCAGAGCTACAACGGCAGCTGGTCAGCAGGTTCAGACCAGTCCTCTCTAGTCAAAGCAGCTCAGGACCAGTCAGATTTAGATCTTTTATGAGGAGAGGTTTGGGAGGAAATGCAAATTGTTATTCAAAAGCAGACAGCTGGAGGGCAGGAAAAGTGGGGAGCAGCCATGAACCATTAATATGTACTTGCTAGTCTGATTCGTTTACAATGAGAAAAAAGTGGGACATTTTGTGTCTCTTTACCTACATATATTTTAGTATTTATACACCCTACTCTACCTATAGATGTTTCTTTCAAGAAAGGGACAAGTGATACCAAAATAAAAATCCTGGCAATTTCTGATGAGAAGTCCACCCCCTTCCTGCTCCTCTTACTTCCCTCGAACGGACACTGCCAGCACATTAATGCTGAGCAACAGCTGAGAGACGGCAAAGAGAGCGCAGAACAACCTCAGTGTGACAGCAGTCAAGCACTCAGACACAGGAGTGACCCCCTCAATAAACACCCTTCTGGCTTCCAGAGAAGGAATCAGGAGGATGAGCTAGCACAGCTGAGCTAGCTGACAGAGGAAAACACCACATCTCTCTGTAGGAACGGAAGGAGCACAGCAAAAGCCCTTTCTGCACTCATCTGATTGCCAAATGTCTTAGTAGTGCAGGGGCACCTTTGGTTTTTCCCCGGGCAGAGGGTAGGAAGCCCAGAGCCTTCTGCTGCACCCGAAGAGAACTTAAAAGCAGACTGTGATTTTCAAAGCTGAAGGTAATTTGTCCTGTGTTATCTCTAGGCTGCCTTCTTGGAGAACATGTACAGAAAATAAACTGCACAGTGGAGGAATACCTTTCATGCCTTCCATACTGGAGCACACAAAGACTCCAAAGATTTTCTAAATTCAGTTCATCTGCACTCTCAAACCTTTGGGCAGTGGGGAGAAAGCTATTTTATCTTTTGGTTTCTTGTAAGGAATTCACACTAGACTCGCTGCTAAATCATTTTCCCTGTACTACTAGTACAGGAAATTAACTATAAATGAACTATGAAAACAAATCATTCTGCTGCAATTTTCCACTGATATTACTTTACAGTTTTAGTACATTTAGGAAAAGCAATATAGATTGAAAAAAAGAGTTACAACTTATTTTTATACTGATCCTTAAATTATGCCCGTTCCTCTTTTAACAGGCCCTACTTTAAGATATTTTCTTGCTTATTCTGCAGACCTATACTGAAGCTGGATCCACCCTTATGACTATGGCATCATAGCACAGTTTCACGGTTGACACTGAAGATAATTTCATTCTGAGACTATTATTTACTGAAATCTGTGGGGGAGGAGATAAAAGTTCTTGTATACAGTTTCTTGTATTCTTTACTATAAAGCAAACAGCTTCTGATGTTTATATAAATGGTGATATTGAGATATTCTGTACTTTTTCAGTAGTTACTGATTTTTTTTTCCATAATTTCCTCTCTGTGCAAACACTACTGCATTTCTTTAGAAAGATTAAACACCAAGGATTTATGCCTTCATTAAGGTCCATGTTTTTCACCCGTTTGAAGAAATAAGAGATGGTGTGCTTTAAATATGGACTATGCAGTTTGCTCTGAAAATGTTTTCCAAGCAACACACAGGGGTAATTGTGGAGAAGCTCTGCAGTTTGGGGGAGATCTACTCCACACTGTTTGAAGCTCCCTTGATAAAGTCTCACACCAACTGATTGTCAAATTATTTGATATAGGAAATCTGCTGAGAGATATTTATCTAAATATGGTAACTAGGAGTATGTATTCTGCAAGTTGGGGGTTTTTAAAACATATTTGCAGGGCAAAGAAATTAGAAATTACAATGCTCTGAGCTAAACACTAGCAACAAAAACATAAATTTTACCCCACTGTAATGTGTTTATTTTAAGAAATATAAATTATTTAGCTAATCAGTGATGTGCATTCACATCAAGGCTGGGTTCTGAAGCACTAAGTGGGAGCCGGAGTGGACAGCAAACTGAGTGTCTGAGTTGATAGCAAGGGCAAGTCTCCCGTGCTACAAAAAGCAGGCAGTAAACATCTTGTTCTCCACATTTTACAGCAGATGAGCCATGTGGAAATGAGGTTTTCCACCACTACAGATTGCAGGCTGCAGTAATATCCATCAATTTTAATGCAGTTTACCATTTAAATAGCTAGGGCCAAAATCTACAGTAAGGTTTTGGACCTGAAGTCTTAATAGTCTTAGCGGGATTAGAGCACGCTCCTATTTTATTTGTAGCAGTACAGTGGTAGGTGTTAGAAGTGAAGAAACCTATTTTCTTTTGTCACAAAAACCATGTAAATCTACAAATTGAAATCTCAGTTCAAAAGGAGTTTTCTGTGAAAAATCTTGAACCAGGTGTTTTTGTGTAAAGTACCAGCTTCGCTGAATTCAGTGGATAAAATACCAGTTCCTTCACTAGAGGCACCATTTCACTTTTTGTTTGAATTTCTTCCAAATTAGCATTTCCCTACAGAAAATATTTAAAGCAACTATTTTTCCCCCCTCCTTTTTTTTTTTCTTTTTTTTTTTTTAATTTCCCCCCTCCCCAGTAGGAATCACTTTTTTTGCCAGAAGCACTTTGGTCAGATCTACAAAGGAGCTGCAGACAGAACCCATGAACAGATGTCCTCTTGGGGACCCTGCTGTGAGTTGGAAGGGGTTACTACTCTCAGCTGCTCAGCACCATTCCATGCTCTCCTCATTAAGGATCACCCCCACTGATGTGCTCATTGAACAGTTTGTATGAACACTTCCTACATGGCGCAGCTTCAGGCTGAGCCTCTTATCTGGGTACAGACCAACGATGAGCAAAACAAATGGAGCTGATTTTTGCTTGAAACAAACGAGGGAGCTCCTACACAAGTGGTGTGAGTAGATGGAGAGGGCAGCAGCCTTTGGCAGGGGAAGTACAGCAAGTAGCTAAAGACTGGAACTTGTTCTGGTGACATGGCTGGATTGGGAGAAGTCTGTCCACGGCTCAGACTAGCAGTTCCTCCAGTATGCAGTGGATGCAGAGTTACCCAGACATCAGGAGGAATCTGGCTTAGAGGCGTTCATCTAAAAGAGCTTTTGTCCCGAAAGTGGGCAACACAAGCACAGGCTCTGAAAGCTACTGAGGAATTAGAGAAAACAACTACCCAACCAATAAGATTCAGTAAGAATCAAAAGTAAATTAATGACATTGTAACTTCCCTACAAAAACCATGTTCTTGTAGATTCCTGAGCATCAGCACCCTCTTGGGTGTATTTTGGCCCGTGAAATCTGCCTGATGTGCTGGAACCCAACTGCCCTCACCAGACAAGCAAACAAGCAAACCTCCATGGCCACGCAATTCTTTCAGGAATTAAGAAACATTCATAGGGGTTCTCACATCTTCCTAACGACAACAAACAGTTAGTCAAGTTACCTTTGTTAAGCAAACCAATTTTCATTGCTTTCATTCAAACGGCCTTAAAATAGAATTCTTGCCTGCTTTATTTTGTCAGATGCAAAGAAAACTGAGAAACTGTATCCATTGTTCCTTAAAAGAGCTTATTAGTGAAACAAAGACCTTTTTTTTCCAGTGAGTGCTGTTTGTGTAGTTACTTCATGACATTTTTTTGGATTCCGTCCCAGGGGAAAAAGGCCAAATTCAGTTTCAGCATTTGCCTACTTCAGCATAAACAGTCATTAGTTAACAGATCTTTTTTGGCGGTCTTTATGTAGCCTCCAACATCAAAGCACGTGATATCCATGAAATAATCAAAGCAACATATGTACACTGAAGCACTGTACGTACATTATTTTTCAGTAGCCTAGCAATCCTCAGAAATTTGAAGAGGTTCTCCTAGGCCTTGAGCTAAAGCCCTTGGAAGCTGATGCTTTTTTTTTTCCCCTTTGACTTCAATAGATGCCGAGTCTGGTCGTCAGATAATCACTGCCATGTTAATGGCAAACTACTTTCCATTTTTGTATTAATTTCCTGCTCAAGGAAGATACAGGACCGAAAGCACTGGAGAATGAAATAATTTACCCTGTTTCTACACAGGGCAGAGAAATTGTGGCTAGCAGCAGCCAGAATCCCCCTTAGGGCTTCACTGATTCATCCTAACCATGGCATGGACGACTGAGTGGATGCTTCCTTTGCCACAGCTTTTCTCCTTACAAAAGGCAGTACAAAAACCTGCAAAAGTTATGGTGGTTTTTGTGCTGTGTCCTCTAGAATTGGGAACAAGGCCAATTTGTTTTTACCTCTAACTCTAAGCTGCTGGCAGTCATTTCTCCTCTAGGTGCAAGTTTTTAGGGAAATGCTGGCTATTTCAATGCTGGCTGTTTCATACCTGACTTTGCTTCCCATTTTTCTACACCCTGCCACAATACTGGCACCGCCTATACTTTCAGGTCTTGTGTAGCATCACAGTTCTTCTCCAGGTCCTTCAAAGTGGGGGAAAAAAAAAAAAAAAGAAAAAGTGATACAACCAAAACTAACAAAGTAGTGCATTTTTCAACCCCTCCTAACATGAACAAGTGACATTATATGACATGAGGAGGGATAACCTTTTCCTGCTGTTAGCAGCAGAGAGTCCTTCTGGTCTTGCTGTGCATTTGGGCTTGGGCACTGCTGATATCTGGCTTTTGAACAACACAGAGGTGCATCTATAAAGCAGCAGGCCAGCAGATCAAGGGAGGTGATCCTGTCCCTCTGCTCTGCCCTGGCGAGACCCCACCTGGAGTCCTGCATCCAGCTCTGAGGTCCCCAGCATAGGAAGGACATGGGAAGGACACAGACCTGTTGGAACAAGTCCAGAGTAGGTCCACCAAGATGATCAGAGGGCTGGAGCACCTCTCCTGTGAGAAAAGGCTGAGAGAATTGGGACTATTCAGTCGGGAGAAGAAAAGGCTTTGGGTGACCTAACTGTGGCCTTGCAGAGAGACTATTTACAAGAGCATGTAGCGACAGGACGAGGATAAATGGCTTCAAGCTGAAGGAGAGTAAGTCTATGTTAGATATTAGAGAGACATTATTTGCTCTGAGAGTGGTGAGACACTGGCACAAGTTGCCCAGAGAAGCTGTGGATGCCCCATTCCTGGCAGTGTTCAAGGCCAGGTTGGATGGGGCTCTGAGCAACCTGGTCTAGGGGAAGGTGTCCCTGCTCATGGCAGGGAGTTGGAGCTGGATGATCTTTAAGGTCCCTTTCTACCCTGGCCATTCTATAATTCTATGATTCTATGAAAAGTTCACTGTCTGAAATGGCTCTGAATACATGGTCTGATTTGGTGAAATGAAACCTATTTTAATGAAAGAAATTTGCAATGTGTACTGGCTAAGAGGCACAGCAGACAAGTTTTGTTGAAGCTGAAAGAGGTGGTGGAGTTGGCTTGGGAGGAACCTAGATACTTGTGAAGAGTGAAACCTAAAACTAAACCCCCATAAGAAGCGACCATAAGTAGTTTATTGTTAGCTGAGTAAAAACAGAATTCTGAAAAAGAGTAAGAGAGAGCAGGAGAGCAAATGCACAAGTAAAGGACTGCAACAGGGTTTAAATTTTACAAGAAGCAACTGATGGAATAAAGACAGTATTCAAAAACTTATAAAATCCACGAAGGTCCAACAGCAAAACATAATTAATTTTAAAATAAAATAAATTTGAGACATACTTGAAGGTTGAAAATAAAATGAATTTAGTGGAACTATTAGAGGCAAGATCCAAATGCCATTGAAGCTGGTGGAAAGACAATCACTGACTCCTACAGTGCTGGAGCAGGACCAAAGAGAACAACAAAGAAATTTCCAGTGACTGAAAAAGTATCAAGAAAATCTCAGTGGTTTCTTCACATCTGTGTTTGATAACAAAGAACACTGGCGACATTCATGAAGGATGCATTTCTGGGTACTAATGAGGACAAAGTAAAGGAATCTGTGAAGTAACCAAGTACAGGAACAAAATAAAGACAGATAATAAGTAGTAATGGATTATACCCACAGATGAAGCACAACATTTTTGGAGTTTATCTGTGCAGTGTATAATTTTTCCTGCCATGTTTAGGAAAGTCTTAGAAATTTGTACTCTAGAGCATCTCTGATCACACTGGGCTCCTAATAATAGAATATCAGTTGTTAAAAATCAAATGGAAGGCTAATATTTTTAATTAATTTATCTTTTTAAAGGACTTTTATATATTTTGGCCAAATACTAGCAAATGAAATTGACATTTTTGGCTATTACTTTTAGAAACATTCCCTTCACATAAAACAATCCATGACATGATTTTTGATGAGACACAAAGTATTCGGACTTAAGGTCTGGACTCTCTCTTGTTTCTGGTTACTTTTACAAACAAAAAACAAGACATACCAACAATAAGCAAGCTAAAATATTTCTGAATATGGAATACCACGTGTACTGGACATAGAGCACACTCCCTGGATTTAAATATGTCATTATCAGTAAGAGCTGAGGCATGTCTGAACAAAATACTCAGTATCTTTGTGTATGAACATGCCCACTGGCAATCCATGGTTCCTTGTCTCAACACATCCTTAGGAATTGCACTGAAATGGAGAAGTATAATTTTCTAGGCTATCACCTCAATCATTCTTTCTTGTGTGCTGGCCTATTCCTTTGTTCCCATAGCACACTGAATGTAAAAGTCTGGACTGGTCAATAACTGGGGGTTAACTGCAAATTGCTAAGAGTGTTTTGTACACTACTTTGCTGTTAATTGTTTTTTACCTGCCGTGCCTGTTCCAGCTGGAGAAGTTGGGGAAGACAGGACAGACCCCAGAAAAGCTGCATGTGCACTGCAGTGGAAGAAATAAAGTGGCATTTGCAGTCAGGTGCTAAGGCTATTTAGGAGAAAACCTTCAGTGCGTTCTTAAAAGATAAACATGCAGAGCTACTCCACGAGCCCAAACTGGCTGCAATTCTTCCATCAGTCAGTCTCTGTGAAATCTTCTATAATCTCATGACCCAGCTGTGAACTGCTCCTTTAAAAAGCAATTCCTCTAGGTATTGGGTTTCTGATTATCCAAGAGAGTCACATGCAAACAGAAGACCTGCAACACATATTTCAGGTGCTACTGAAATGCAAATACGTAAAAGGTATATTCTTTCTACTTTTCCTGGAGACATATATTTCAAGCATTTTCATTTGCAATGCAAATTTATTATGGGAAAATATTGTGCTCTAAAGTTAGAAAGAGGTAATTTTCTCTTAAAGGTCTACAGACTTTATCCTGATTTCTGCCCACTAAGAACCAGGAAGACTTTAGACCTCTGTAGTTGCACAGATAGGAGTGCAAAAATGCCCTGCAGTACAAGCTCCTACACTTCAGCCTGAGCTGCTTTAAATGTCCAAAGAGATGTAGCCTCTGGCTCTCCATCGTTTCCTCTGGGAGACAAGTTCTATTATGTCAGAGCTTTTCTCCCTGTTCTGTAATACATAGCCCCTACTGATATTTAATTATGTAAACCACAACAGATGGCTGGCAGAGCATTGTGGTAAGTTAATAGCAACTCTTGTAGGCATTTAGAAGCTTGAAAAATCTTGGAAGAATCCTCTAGTGTGGATTGTAACTAAAGGAAAAGGGAACCACAGAGATAACATTAGAGATATTTTTGTTCTACTTGAAATGTGGGACCTGTCTCTGGTACCAAAAAACTAAGAAAGATTTTATTAATAAACTGAGAGTCAAGGAAAACCTCTCCCTACACATAAACTTTTGGCCTGCTTTCACAAAAAACTCACAAAACCAAAACCAACCTCCCCTTCCTACAACATTTTTTATATGCTGCTCTTTCAAGGAAGGGCAGAGTAGCAGATGATGGTGTTTCACAGTGTCACATGTCCTATCTGCAAATTCCTGAGGGAACCTCCCAGTGTGGGATTTCAAAAGGGAGCACCAGCCCAGTGTCCATTACTGACTAGCTGACTTTGCAGATTTGGCAGGTGCCAGGTACAGATGTGGGGCTGGATGTCCGACTGAAGAGGCACATCATTCAATTTGACCTTGAGACAAAAGCTTCCGAAACATTTGCTCCGTAGAGGTGAAGTTCTATGTCTCTGAAATCCTTCTCTTGAACTCTGACATTAACCTCTGAAAGGTATTTAAGTGTTCCACTCCGACTGACTAGAGCAGCATTTGAATACCTCTCAGTACCTGCCCAACATGAACAACAGCTACTTGCTTGAAGAATTTAAAACTTGATCCCAAGCCCCATTTATGCCTTTTTATCTTCCCAGCCATTCTGAAATCCCGATATTTCACTTTCTTTAGAGCACAGCTACCAAAAATCAAGCGCGGCTTTCACAAACCCTTTCCCCTGTGCTGCTCACGTTCCCTGGCTGTGAATGAGGACAGTGATGTACGATGTGCTTGGGCTGACGATGCCCCAGCTCCGCCAACAACCGCTGCAGGGAATGCTACGGGATTTCCTTACGTGGAAAACAAACAGTGCCCCCGAGCCCTGCCCTGATACCCAGCAGTGGTGCTGGCGAAACTCTTCACACCAAAGCTCAAGCGACAGGAGCTCGCAGCTGAGTTTCTGTCATAACTTGCATTGTGTAACAGGGTCTGGAGAGCTGCTGACTTCTGAGCAAGGAGGCATTAAATAGAATTGTACCGCTTAAGAGCCAGGGGACCACAACTTCTGTGAGATTTTAATGAACAGACATTACGGTTCAGAATATAAATAAGTCACTCAGAGGACTGGGGTGTGCACACACTCGTGTAACTTTCCCGTTGATTTTATTTCCTGCAATTTTGGCATCTGGGTGAAATGACAGCTCCCAGTTACAGGGTGGAGACTGGCTTGGCCAAGCACCCTCTCCAAGGTGGCATCTCTCCTCCACTCAGGCTTGGCACACAAAAAGGGATGGGCTAAATGGCTAAATTCAAGCACATGGATGTTTGAAAAAAAAACAAAAAACAACCCACTTCAATACTTCAGTACTTTCAAAAGTTCACAGCATTTATAAAAGGAAATATGAAATGCTTGTCTATATTTAGGTCACTTATATAGGGCTGCATTTACTTTGCAAATTTATCACCTCTCTTTTTTCACCTCTCTTTTTTTCCCTCCAGTCCTCTCTATTCAAGCCAGGGGCCTTTCAATTTTTCCTTTATAGACTTAAAAGCACTGTTTTGGTGTCTGGCATTGTCTTCTGGCACTTCATCCTACCTTTAAGTTTTGGTAGGGGAAGCTGGAAGGGTTTCCAGGTAGAAAAGCAAGAAAGTTCCTTCCTATGAAAATCTCCTTTTAAATTCAAAATTTCAGAAAAGTAGCAAAACTTGCTACATATGGGTTTAGATCCCAGGTCCACACCAGAGGCTGAAGGACCATTGGGTCGAAACCTTCTCCTTGGAGCTTCATCTTTCCCAAGTTACCAGCTGGGCTAAAAGAATGTTTCAGAGATGAGTGGGTAAAGCTGGTGTACCTGTATACCTCCATAGAGATTTGCTCCTTTTTTTGTGTTTGCTGAACACAAAAATCTAAGTCATGGAGGAATACCCAAATCAAATAGCAAACGAGTTGGCAAGGAAATCCAGAAATGACCATACCAGGGAGAAAAAGGTGTAACTTTAGCACACTTATCAGTTGGTTTTATGACTTTTGTTCTTCCTGGGGACACCCAAATGTGGACAAAACACTTGTTTTGGGAGAGATTTAGAACAGCAATTGCTCAGTAAATACGTAGTACTTTATATAATGTACGTTATAGTGCTTTTCCAAAATATGCCTGAATTTTTATACGTTCAGCTTTGAGATCTACGGGAATTTTGCCAGTGACATCTGTTTGACTAGGGCTTAACCATAGCTTTGTCACACATTATTAAAGTCCAAGTTTCTAAAGTATGGTTTCTTGTGCCTTTCAACATCCAGGTAGAATAAAGGAGTTTCCTTGTACTGTCACTGTATTTCTTTTTGCCACTGATTTCTAACAATTTCCTGTTTATCTAAATATTTTTGGAGAATATGTACTGAGTAGTTCTGAATCTTCCTAGAGCTCTGACTGACAAATCTACAGGGAAGTCTAAAACCAGCCAAGACTCCATGAGAGTTACACACCAGCTGGGAAGTTTCTTTGTGTCTTGCTATTGCCAAATATAGGTGCAGTGCTACAAAATATTTAGTCTCTTTCATTTTTATGTTCATCTAATAGATGCCAGCACCCATTTACTCTTAATCTAAAAATAAAACTCATTCACACATGACAAAAATATTCTTCGCTATTATCATGATGTAAAATGCCTTTGCCTTCAGAAACTCTCAGCTCATGATGAATGTGGTGGTAGAGTTTTAAAGCTAGCTTAAAAAGAATGAACAGCAGCAAGTATTTAGCTTTACTTCAGTTTTAGCAAGGGAAGTGTGGTTTTCTTGGTTGCACAGACAGGCAAAAGGAAGAAAAGGGAGGTCATCCTCCTGGACAGTCAAGACATGCTAGGCACACTGCAAAGCAGGGCTCTTCTACAAGAAGAGAAAACAACAATGCAATAAGGACAGAAAAATGTTAATTGTTTACATTTTAAACAAGAAAGTGAACAGTGTCAAGCTACGATATCAGTGAATAAATATAATTTTTTTCAATAACATGCAAAAATCACTCAGGTAAATTAAAAATCCTTCAGAACTAAGGATAATTCTGGTCAGAGAAACTGTGAGCTGAGGCAGCCTCTCTGGAGCACACTCAGCATCGCCACCTGAAGCCAGATTTAACAGAAACACAACCTCTGTGTGCGGTAGGTAGGGCCAGCCTTAGTTTCTTGAGTGGTCTCTTTGATGTTACTAATTGTATGGTGGATTTTAGAATTCAGAATAAAATGGTGGCCAGTTGGCTCTTTGATGAGGTATTATTCATAAGCAAATGGGGAGGTTACTGTGAGGACATGTGTGGCTGAGGTTAAACACACCAAAACAACTGTTCTGGTTTTTAATTTGAGCAACACAGCAATTACTTCTCTCTGACCTACCTGGAAACCAAACAGAAGAGTTCATCCCCTCTTTTCATTGACCAGACAAGTTTAGTCACACATTTTACTTATCCTATCATCACCACATAATTGCTTACAAATCTTCTAAATTAGCCTGATACTCTGACAGACTTAATATGGAAATGTTAACAAAAATACATTATAGAGTTGCTGTCTTCATCCAAACTAAACGAAACATAACCTCACTTTAGGGTCTTCATATTCCCTTAATGTTAATGCAAAATTGCTTTTCAAAACAAGCTTTTAGTCAATTGACTGCTTTATTTTTTGAGTACAGAATGAGCAGGAGCAATCCAGGAGGCAGGTGATCCCACACTCGGAACCTGACCTAGGGGCTGGTATCTCTATACTGCAGATAGGCAGGATGCCAAGGAAACTACAGGCTCCACAACTCACTTATTCCAGAGCCCTGAAAAGTCACATTTTCCAAGGAAAGGCAAGACTGTGAAAACAATTGGCTAGTATGGAAGGCAAGGAGAGCAGAAATCAAAGAACCAAAGCATACCCTTGGGTGAGAAAATCACAACAACCTCTGCCCGTTCGCTCGGCCTTGCCCATTCATTTAGTGACATCCAGGTCAGTCAACCCTAACTACCTCTGGTCTTTGCTTGTGCTGTTATGATAAATACTGAGCCCATTTTTGTGAATGACAGACACCTGTGGGCAACACACTCACAAAAACCTATGCTTGTTTTTAAGAATGCACTGCCCACAGGCACCTCTATACGTTTTGGCCCACTTTATAGCACTTGCTGCCAAATGCAGAAAAAATGTTAATTCAGTGTTCAGCATGCACATTACTTGCCTGTTCCTGAAGTAAACAATGCTGATGTCAAGGTATGCAACTCTGATGTCCCAAGCCTGGAGCCTGGAAAGGACCCAGACATACTGAAGGACCTCTTCTTATGGGACTCTTCCCTCAGAAAGCAGGCTGACATTGTTTCTAGTGTTCCCACTCAATGCTCCCTTCATGTTCTAACCCTTCGACAAGCAACATCACTCCAGGAAGTGAACAGCAGACTGACCTGGGGTACCACATGGGCTCCATGATGTTGGCCCTGGGACAAATGTGATCCCTTCAAACTGCAGTTATCAGCTGCTGGGGCCAGAAAACAGAGTTTTCTCTACTGCACCCTGTCCAGGCTAGCCCAAAGTGGATGTGTGCCAGAGGGTGTCTGCTGAGTGCTAGGGGAGGGTGAATTTTGTAGAGGCCGTGGTTCATTTTGACCTTGGAGTTGGCATTTCTAACACAAAGCAGAGATCTCATCAAGGCCCATGAGGTGGTGCCCAGATCCCTGTCTCTCATACACACTTCTGCTTTCAGTGGCCATTACCAAGCCAAGCCCTTTAGGCTTTTTCGGAAATCCAAAGCCATAATGCACAGAATGACAATTATTGCCTATTTCTGACCATATTTTCTGCCACTGTATGACTTTCTTCGAGCCTAACAGTACCTGTGTTAAATCCTGTTCACCCTGGAGTTCACACACTATGGTGAACTCCCTATGGGTATTGTCCAAAAGTCTTTCCATAAAAGACACTGCAGTGTGTCTCACTGGTAAGAACAGTGAGCTGTGTTACCATCTGACCAATTGCTGATGTGCATATCTGATTTTCCTGGCATTTAGTGAATTTAAGTGTTCTGGGCACAGCATCAACATTCTGGCAATTTTCTTATACTTTGGCTTTCTCAAGGACAAAAGGAAAAGAATACAGAAACTGTTTCATGGACAGAGTCACTTTGGATTCAATTCTGCAAGTTCAGATGGCATTAACACAACCAATAAAACAGGAAACCTTTTCATATCTGTATTTCAGTTTAGGCTTTTCTTTTTGTAGTGTTATTTTCATCCTGTGTCAGACAAAAATTTACTGCAATTCTGAAATGCTGAAAATATTTTCGGAGGATGTGATTAAACAGAAAAAACCCAAACCAAACAGAAAATAAAATCCACACAAAGATAAATAAGACAGCATTCCTCATGGTAGACTTGGCAGTGCTGGGTTAATGATTGGACTTGATGATCTTAAAGGCCTTTTCCAACCCTAAATGATCATGCGGTTCTATGAAGCGAAAACCTTGTTTACCTAGACATGCAGAGCTGAAGCTTTACAATCTAAGGGAATGCCTGCGTCTTTTAAAGTCTCTTTTATAAACATCCTTTTCTAATACTGTCAAAACACAAAACAGACTCCAATTTTTAAATTAACTTGTCAGCGTTTGTGAGATGCTAAGCTAAAGAGAAAAATACAGAAGCTGTATGTGGCCACATACACAGATTTTGTATATTCATGGTGTTTTCTTTTGCTATGTTGACAACCTCAGTCCTTCACTCCTAGTAACCACAAGAGAGATACACCTGTAGCAACTCAGAGCCTGGAAATCAAGCCTTTAGAAATCAACTTCAATTAACGTGCCTCCGTGCCACCTGATGTACCTTGGAGGCGAAAAAAGTGGATATGAAAGTGTGTTTGTTTTCCTTTGCCATGCCTTGCAATAAGAAATTTCATTCAATATTTATCTAAGGATTTCAGTAGTAAGTAGAGAGTTTGTGGCAATCCAGTGAATGTTTTCACAGCGCTGTTGTTACTGCAGTTGTAAAGTTTCACTTATGATTGAATGTTCAGGGCTGGTAAAACCCTGTGTCTCTTTACTGCTCACAGATGTGTCAGAAAAAAATTTACTAAATGCCTGCTTTTTATTACTGCTCTGCTGATCCTTTTTCTGTGGACATTCCAAAATGCAAGTTAAATCCGATGGTGAATGTATCTTCCAGATATTCACATTAAAGAGCGTAACTCATGTAACATAAAACATACTACCATAACAAAGCTGTAAGATTTAAAAACAGATTTTTTGGAAGCAAGATCTAATTTCATCCCTCACAAATGTTCTCAATTCAATTACTGAAATAAATATATATGCGTGTATATATATATATTTTTAATATGTATTTACTTTATAAAAATATACGCAGGTAAGTGCAGCATTCTGCAAAAGGTACCCACAGGTTCTGCCAGCTGGATGCAGATGTAGCTACCTGACTCAGAAGGAGTGTGTTACAAATTTTGCATAGACAGTGAAGATTATTTTGGCGTTTTGTGCTTTTATTTCATCTGAATGCTCTGTGTAGTAACTCCTGGTATTTCTCGGTATCACAGGCGAACCTCGGAATGCCTCATACATCCAGCGTAAGCAGTCCTTTGGATGTACAAAGCTGCCAGGAATTCTCTGGGAGTCGAAGGTCAAACACACACTGACTGTTCAAGGTCCTATTTTTATAAACATTGGTGACCAATGAATGCTGTGAATTTCTTTTCCTCTTTCAGGCTGATAACACACATTTTTGGATAATAAGTTTTAGAAGGAAATCAGAGCCTTCCATCCCCTCCTGAAGGATACCAGAGTCTATTCCACCAGTGACACAGGGATATCACATTGGGTCACATGTGCTGGGTTTTTTAATCCCCTTACAGCTTCTGTGGGCAACTGCACAGAACAGATAAACTGGATACAGGGTTTTTTTTTGCAAACAGGAAAGAAAGGCATTTTTCTTATAATCAAAGAGAAGAAATCATTGGCATCTTGCAGGACCAATTAATTTAATGTACTGTACTCATCTATTACACATATACTGGTAGAATATTGTTTAAACAGTACAAGTCCTTAGGCTCTTAATTTTTTATATAATTGAGATGATGTAACTCTGCACAAAAAACTGCTTCGTGTTCCATCTAATTAAGTACATGTAAGACTGAAACTAACAGAATGCCAGTACCTCCATTCGGACTGGAAAGCATGTTAGATGTACCACAGAGCAATGCTACAACCAACATCTTGATTTTATAACTTTACGCTTCTTTTGTGAACGTACGATCAGTTATTTACGTTACCAAAATGGATTTTCCTGTGATGTATGACTAATAAACACTGACGCTCAAGCACCTGCAAAAGAAATGTCGCTGCTTTGTAGTCTCTGCCATGAACATTTCACCTTCTATCATCTGAAATGATCGCAAATTCTTCTCATCAAAGTATATGTTACTGAGGCAAGGAGCCTACTTTAGTACATTAAACACATGTTGTAACATCCACTCTATTTAATCTTCCTGCCTCTTCCCTCTGAAAAGGATGCTGTCATGCATGAATATACTGTTCCTTTACGCAACTCCTGCCACAAAGCCAACCATGTCTTCCACACAGGCTCTAGCCTTTGTTGTGGTTCACTGTCTTTTAAAATTATCTTTTCAGCTGCACTGGAATTAGTCGTCATCCATCATGCTATGAACCCAAATAACAGATTTAATGAAAACAAAGTCTAATTTTATAGGTTTTGTTCAATGGAAGCCAATCTCTTTTATGCTGGTGCTGTTGCTAACCAGATGACAATGCAGATTCTAAACATCTACTGAGGTGCCAGAGGGGAGAGAAGTAGCATCTCCCTCCAACTCTCACGAAGACATTTTGAGTTGGGATTATGGGAAGAAAGTAAGTCTAACTATACTGAGGTAAACATCATTTTTATAGTGATAGCATAAGACAGAGTTGTCTTATCACAGTCTCTGTGATGAAGTACCTGCTTCTTTCAGAGCACACTTACTTTCCTGCAGTGAAACCAGTTGTGAAACATATCAACTGTTACGAGATGAGATCCACCATATACAAAAAAAGTGCTGCAGCAGTTCAGTATTAACTAGTTTTGACACAAATTACATGTGGCATGCACCATCTGGCTTAAAAAAAAAAAAAAGCAGACAAAGCAAGGAATAGGCAGGGAGACTCCGCTGCCTTTCATGACTGAGTAGGATCAGAGAAAAGCAAGCTTGAGCAGTAGAGATTTGCTGCAGGTAATGGTATCAGGGTATAAAAAATTGCAGCTGTCAGAGGGATCCTGAACTTATTTCAAAAGGCTCAGAAACAGGAGGACCTTTGCTAATTAAATATTCTATAAAGCAAAGAAAATGTACAGGACAAACAATAAATCACACAGTTCCTTAGAAGTGATTGCACCTTGAAAATAAAAAAACCAACCCGGTGATCTTTATGTAAAGAAAAATATTTCAAAGTGAGTATTCTATGCAAAGCCATATGCAGAAAGTGTTTCTGTGTCGTGTAAACTTCATAGAGTTCTTCTGTTCTCTGCTCTGTGCCTCTGGGACCCTGTCTGGCACTGTTTGACCTCCAAAGAGCTTTAATGAAAAGCACATCAAGCCCAAGTGAGGGACTTTTTGATGTCAGCACTGCACATCACTAAAGAAACCAATACTTTTCAAGTGGTGTTGCATCTCCTCCAGTAAAAGCAGCTTGTCTTCAAGACAGTAGTGATGCCTTGGATTTTAACTTTTGTATTTTTCAAGTCCTGTGCTGCCTAGTGTGTGACTCTGGGGTTTCTTGTGGCCTGCTGGCTTCTGCCCTCTCATGCTAGGTGGACATAACAAAGCCTCTCCAGGCCTGCTTCCCAAGGACACTCAGACTGTCCTAGGCTCAAAATGTGTTATAACCAACATCTTGGGAAGGGGGGTAAGCTTGGTGAAATTACATTATTAACTGAAGCTTTAATTGGAGAATTAACCCTGATATGTAAATGAACTAAACTTATAAAAGTGTGAAGAGCTTGTGACCTGCCATCCATTTTGGGATCCCCCATTTTGGCAACAGCTTCTGGACTCCCTAGGGTGTACCTTTGAAGGCCTTTTAAATAAATACCTGCCTTTATTCCCTTATTCCTGTCTAGTCTCTGTTCTTTAGGTAGCCACCTCAGGCATCAGCAGTGTAAGGGTATGAAAATGCAGCATCTAACTCTTGCAGCTCTCACACTTGCACAGAAATGGTCATTAAGTCCACTCAAGACAATTCCCACAGGAAAAGATACTACCATCGCATTTATCTTGCAGGCAAAGTGCACATCAGTCCCAAACACAAAGTGCCACCATGTCATACCTGCACACAAACTCCTTTCTGAATGAGTAAAACAGACACTTTCAGGATGCTATTTCTGGTACTGGCAAGACATTACACGATGCCCAGCTGGAGCAGCAGAGCTGTCCTTGGCAAAAGCAGTTCTGCTGGTCAACTCCCCCCATCATCTTAGACACACTTTGCTCTTTAGCTGAAATATATTCACCTTAATGCACCAGACCAACCAGCCCTACAGCACACAAATCCCTAAGCACAGAAATTCACAGGCTCAACCTGATGGGCTAGGGCAGTAAAGTTGTGCCTTCCTAATTGCAATTAGGTAAGGCAGCAGTTCATCTGCACATGCCAGCACAAACTTAGCTGACCTCTAGACACATTCTAAATGGCACTTGAGCAGCAGGCAGAGTTCCCTGATCAACAGAGTTTTAGACTGATCCCTCAAATGAAATTTAAGTGCTTTAACAAAAATGTACTTTTACAAATATGAAATATACATTGCAAAATAGAATTTCACAATTTTTTTTTTTTAATAGGAAAACTACTGCACTAAAACTTCCTGGCACAAAATTCTCAAATAGCTTTAGAAAAAAATGTAAAAATAAATTATGGAAAATGTAACAAGACATTTAAAATCAGTGATTGGTTCCCCTGAGAGCTGAATACAAGCATTGAAATTTACTGGCTTTATAGGTGCTACTGTCCTGAAGTGTAACCTTGCCTAACTTGCTACTTGTGATCCTACTTCTGACCTTAGAAGCAAGGTCACGATCCTACAACCTTAAAGTTAATTGCCAGTTTTTCTACACACTTTGATGTGAACTGAAGTAGGGCTCAAAGCAATCATGGATATACTTAAGCTCCTTTAAATCAAAGTGACTACGGGAAGGGGAAGACGGCAGCAGCAGTGCCCTTGGAAACACCCTGTAAAAATGGAAATTCTCCCTTCCTGAAGCAACTCCCATTCTCTGTGTATCTGGAGACTTTGTTGGCAGTTAGTAAATTAGCTGTACTTTTTCTCCTATCTATTCTCTTTTGACTCTAAGACAGCTATAAAAGATCAGAGGTTGAGCTATAAAAATGATCACATAATAATATCCAGTGGAAAATACTCATCATCATAGCTCCTACTCAGTATATATTTAACAAAACTATTTTTGATGGACAAGGAACTACTACATTTAGAAAAAAACCCAACCAACTCATTATCCAGAGAACAGATGGGAGGAATGCCAGATTACATACAAGCACACAGACGAGTGCTTTCACTGGAAAACAATGGAAAGAGATGTCATGGTTGGCTTAGGAAGAAGGGACACATATTTATATTGACAGATATTGATCACATTAAATGCAGAATTTCCCATTTCATGTCTGTAATTATTATTGTTTTCAATTTTTAGTATTTCAAGTCCCTGTGGAAGAAGCTGCTGAAGGAACCTCATACTTTCAGTAAAATAGGGATTTCATTTTAAATTAGACTTTCAGTGTTCAAATGTAAAGTTCACAATAATTTAGCTCATTAGTTGTTTCCCATTCATAGTTTTTGTAAACTCACACTGTTTGCACGTAAACAACTTAATTCCTCAACATTTCCATGAATTTGATGCACCTGGATTGGGACAACCTCAAGCTCAAATACAGGCTGGGTGGAGAAGGGATCGAGACAAGCTCTGGGGAAAAAGACTTGGGGGTGTTTGTGGGTGAAAAGCTCAATATGACCCAGCAGTGTGTGGTTGCAACACAGAATGCCAGCCATATCCTGGGCTGTATCCAAAGAATTGTGACCAGCAGGTCAAGGGAAGTGATTTTGTCCCTCTACTTCGTTCTTCTGGGACCCCATCTGGAATGCTGAATCCAGCTCTGGGGCCTCTGACACAAGAATGCCATGGACCTGTTGGAGCAGGTCCAGAGGGATGCCACTGAGTTGATCAGAGGGCTGAAGCACTTCCCCTGTGAAGACAGGCTGAGAGAAACTGGGGTTGTTCAGCCTGGAGAAGAAAAGGCTCCAGGGAGACCTTACAGCACCATCCTGATGCCTAAAACTCATCTTACTCTAAAGCTCACACACCCCAAGAGAGTGATTTTTTTTCTTACTTTTGTAATGGATTTCTTTCTAAGCAGACTTCATAATTATTTTCACTATGAGGGATCTGGTCCTAAGATTAAAAGGTGACAAAACCTTTTCATTGCATAAAATAAGAGGAAAATTACACATGGATGTACCTTGCAGACATCTCAAAAACACTTCCGGTTTTAATCATACCCCATTCTCATTAATCTGTACTGCCATGTGAGATTTATCAGTGACTTCCTAAATCCTATACAACAGTGCTGATTGGTGAAAAGGAGTAAAGGACTGGCAGGAAATCTCATGAGTCCTGCATAAATGAATGGAACACAGGAGACTACTGCTTTTCACCACTCAACTCTGTAAGACGTAACTTATTGGCACATAAAGTGAAGTTGATTAGCCCTGATTTCATTGCAGTGACCTGATCTTTGGGAATCTGAAGTTTTTGTCCTGGCAAATTGTCTGGTCCTTATCACCAGAGATAAGAAAGTTAAAAATTTCTAGACATACATGGATTTTAGGGCATGTGGTTAGGGTCCTCTGCTTTCACACACTAAGCAGGATTTATACATACAGGGACAAAAGGCCATGGCAGCTGTGATCCCACCCTCCTTGTAAAAGCTGGAATCTTTTTAAAAACAGTAAAGTCAGAGTTGTTTTTAAAGTTAGGAAAAAAAAAACCCCAAACCTAACTACAGATGAAGACCTTTGTTCAACAAGCTACTCAAGCAGAACATAAATCTGAAGCAATAGTACTTCCAGCTGAAGTGGACAGTAATCATTTATACTTACACATGGCACATACTTAAGTACCTTGAGGAATTAAAGCCAAGTGTGCAACATTCAATTTGGGAATAGTCTTTTTCAAACAAAATGTTTTTAAAATGAGCAAATAATCTTGAAATGTACTACACCTTAAGCTAGCACTTGCATAGAAAGCAACCTGCTGCAGTGAAGTCCAGTGGGTTAAAGCAGCGTAAATAAACAGGTGTGTAATTGTTCACTTGTGCTTCAGCCAGGCTTGTAAGCAGCAGCCAAAGAATTCTGTGTTATCCTGATGTCCACTCTCTGCCTTTGTTAAGTTTTGCCATTCATGCACATTTTGTTTCTCTCATGTTTCAGGGAAGTATGTAAAGAAGGACATCACTCCATTAGATTAAGGGCTAAATACAGCTATACCTGTCCAGTTCTTGGTGCTTTTCAGAGCCAGTTCCAGAAACTTACTGCCTTTTTCTTGAGCCTGCTTGTCGTCATACTGAGATTAATGAGATTTACACATGAGAAGTTGGAGTGAAAACCATCTTGAAAACAGCTGACTGATTCTTAAGCACCAGTGCATTGCATCATCCTTAATTCCAGAGGGTTGGAATCGATGGCACAGGGTGTAGTTGGAGGCCTGTCACTAGTGCTGTCCCCCAAGGTTTAGTACTGGTCCAGTATTAACTTATTCCTCAATGACCTCGATGAAGGGTCAGGTGGCTGAGCATTGGACCAGGCTGCCCAGAGGGCTTCTGGAGTCTCCCTCACTGGAGATACTCAAGAACAGCCTGGACACAATCCTGTGCCATGTGCTCTGGGATGATCCTGCTTGAGCAAGGGAGGTTGGACCAGACGTGCCACTGTGGTCCCTTCCAACCCGACCCACTCTGGGATTCTGTGAATACTGAGGAAACAGCCTGGAAATTTTACTCAGCTGTATTGTTGTAAAAGTGTCTACAACAGTAGCTCACGGAAATTTTGCCTTTATCTCTTTTATGTCCTGGCTTGCCCTTTGATTTTTAGTTTGCACTGTAGCTCACCCTCCTCTGCAGATGCTGTCTGGCTGATCACAGGCAGGCACAGGGACCCTGGCAGAGAGTTAGTTGTGCTTAGGACAGAGATGTGCTGTCTGAAACAGTCCAAGAGAACCAGGACAGATTCAAGGGACTCATAGCTGTATTTATTTACCTATTTATTTCTTTTTCCTACCCAAACCAAATTCACACTTCACTAGAAATGTTTACACACACACACTCTTAGTAGAGAACTGTTTTTTCATTTCACCAAAACTTTCTAATTTTTGAGCTTTCCTGGAATTACACTGCTATTTACCCAGTGCAGCAAATTGCTTGTTCACTGATAAATAATATCACCTCACCAACAGTGCATTTATGGAAGAAGAAATTATTACAGGACTTAAAAGACAGACAAAAAAACTCACTTTCTATGCTCATAAAATCAAAGCCTGAATCAGGCATTGCATTTCCTCATTCAGTTAGCATTTGACATGTGCTTAATTGTAAAAGGTTTTATAATCATCATCAAAATGTGTATTTAAGATCGCAGAATGGATCAGATGTTCTCTCAGATAAGAAGAAAAGTTGTAACAAATACATTAGGAGTTGTATAGTCTATCCCATGCTTCCTGTGAGATGGCAACTCTTCAGTAGTTCTGCCAAAGTACAGCTCTTGGGCCTGATTTCCTTAATGCTGAATATCAAAGTATTTTTGAAACCTCAGACAAATTAATTGCCTTTTCTAAAAGCAATGTCAACAAAAAATGAATTTCTGTCCAAAAAAAATGAAAAAAAGTCTTTTTAGGAATAACTCTGGCCCTCTATCTTCTGCAGCAAAAAACTTAATTCTGACAAGACAAGATTTTGGACAAAAGATGTGATTTCTTGTTAATTATGTGAAATCCACAGTATTGCTGTCTGGAAAATGACAGGTTTTACCTTTCCAATACAGAGATGCCAGCAGCAAATATCCCTTAGCAGTTATTTAGCCCATGCTCCCAAGCGGCAAAACCCCAGGACTTTCAGTTTGTGTGATATTCAGGTCTGGTGGGGGTGATGCCAAGACTCAGATCAACACAACAAATGAATGCAGGAGTCCTTCCCAGCATTGCCAATTAATCCTGTCTTAGCCCAGACAACGCAGAAAAAACCCTTCCATTCAAATGTAAACAAGAGAAAAAATGAGAAAAAAGACTGGAGTGAGAAGCACCTGGAAAAAAGTTAAGGCTGAGGTGAGCTTGAGAACTACATCACAGATCTATGTAAGAATATTACTGTATTCTCTTTACGGAAGCCTTTAAGTTGCATTTAACGCATGTTGTGACCAGGAATAATTCAACAACATGAAAGAATTCAGTGTTTTTCCAAATCCTACTGTGTCAAGCAAGTTATTCAAAATAAACCCTTATCCAAACAGAAAGGAAGAATTATAATCAGTCATAGTAATCAATCAAGGACTTTCCTTATCCTTATTAGTCACTCATATCCTAATAGAATTTCTTTAGGAAAAACAGAGAACCCCAAATCTAGGCATATCTAGATATAAACTGCAATAGTCTTTGCAGTTAAGAAGGAAAATTAAGAAGGAAATGTTTCTTCAGTGGGTGCTATTAAATTATTTCCTTGAAAAGTCTATTAAGATCCTGGACAACATCATAGTAGGAAGTGACATAATGGAAGAAAAGGTCAGGCCTGTGGGGCCTGCACGTGATATGTTGTAGGACTTGTCCCCAAAGGAAGAATTTGGAGCTAAACATGGCAAAGTCTGGATATAGCCTGGCCATTCCCACACATCTCTGTCAACAGCAGGAATGCCTCACCAATACTTTCCACCCCACTTGTGATCATGTGCATTTATCCCTCCTGTTGGTCATCATTTATCATTAACCCAGTGACTCTGCATTGACTGCCTAAAAGATGCAATAAAATACCAATATAATTATAAAGAAGCTGTTTATGTGTTTTGACTTCTTTTTTTTTTATTCACATTCACAAACTAGAAGAAAAGATTAAGAGCCTGAATTGTGTGACTGTTCCTGATCTTGACTGGACCCAAATATAATCCACAAGCTTCTTTCTAGAAACTGGTGTAACACAGTGTGTAGCTCAATATTGGCTGGTTCATTTCATCATGTTACTGCCTCAGAACAGAAAAAACAGTAGCTTGTTCTAGACAAATCAGACTGCGGGGCCTACCAAAACTAGAAAAAAGAAAAACAACCTCAAAAACATTCAGATAAATACAAATCTCATGAATTCCACATTTGTGTAGTTTTTATGAGGATTTTTGCCCAAGAAGAGAACGGCAATAAGAAACAGATGAAGGACAAATTCTATACAAGTCAAGGCAGGGCAGAGCTTCTTTAATTCCTGGGAGACAGAGGGAAAGGCAGAAAGAGGGTATCAAGAATGATACTACAGGAAATCAACATTTTAATGCAAATTCAGCTATATGCAGATGCAAAGCCTTTTCTCCTTCAATTTGGAAAAAACATGTCTTTCAAACATAGCAGAAGCTCTGTTCTGATGACAAATTTATTATAGTTATTGCATATGTGAATTCAGAGCTGCTTCTCTAACACTATTATATATGCTTTATTGAGACAAGCTGTATCATTGCAGAACCAGAATTCCTTGCCTCTTTTCCTCCCAGGGAACTCCTCCTAGCAAGGCATTTGCAATACAGGATCAATATAATTAATTTCATTCATTTCCCAGGGCTGTTCTGACTAGAACAGTTTTGATATTTGTATAGACACTAAATTTGCAACCCAAGATGTAGGTAGATACGTTACTGCTGAATAAACATCACTCAAGTGCAAAGAAAAACAGGATGAATTCTAGAACTGGGCCAGAATTCCCTGCTATAAATACGTATATTAAGTGTGTGTATATCTAAGAAACTGCTGACACAGCACTGTGGAAAGCATTGCTAGAGGGCTTTCTGCTGCTGCCAACAATGTCATCATAAATCAGAAGGATTCTCAGGAGCAGCTCTGTGGTTAACCTGCGTGAGGATACCGAACAACAGCCCATTGTTGCCAGAAAAGGACTATTTGACACCGCTTGGCATCACCTCACACACTTAGTGAACCAGACTTTATACCTATTTCTTTCTTAGCTTAAGCAGAGAACAAAAAAAAAGTAATTAGTGTTCCATAAAAATCACAACAAAACAGGCACCAGTCAATATCAGGAAAAACCCAGTGCTCTCTCCCCGATGTTGAGTACTTCTCCAGCCCATTTGCTTAAAGACAAATATTTGAACAGCTTTGTATCAGATGTACCTTTAGAAAACCAGAAACTGAGAGGGAAAAGAGCACGAGAAATGCTTACTTCTAGAAAAGAACTACCATCTATGGAGATCCCTGCAAAAACCCAGCTCACAACGGAGCCACTTGTAACAGGAGGAAAAGCAGAGAGCTGCCAGGACCTCACAGAGACACACAGCAATCGCTGCTCCCCACTGCACAATGCAGCCAGCCTGGGCTCCCCACACCTTCTCTGCAGAAGCTGCCTTGAGCATAAAGACTTTCTCAGCTGCCTGGAAAGGGATGTTAGTGCTACGGGGTTCAACATGCCTACGATGACATGAAATTAACTCAGGCCTCAGCCTCATGGTTTCACCAAAACCAAGGTCCCACAAATACTCCAAAAATACTGGAGTTCTCACAAGTTTTCTAAATAAACCATCGTTGCTTTGGTGACATTTTCTGAGAAGTATGATGCTCAGGTACAGTTCTCTAACTTTTTTTGGCAATATTTCTAAACAAGGAGTTTTCTAACGTTTTAAAGCCACATACTGGAAGTGCCAAAGTTTAGACTACTGTGCTGGTGGAGTTAACCTGCTGATATTCAAGGACTGACTTACACACATCGAGACAATCTGCAAACTTTCCTAAACCATGTGGAAAGATGGTCAAAATCAGATTACTAACACTTTCTTTTCTTCATGATGGAATTTATTCCGTAAATTATTGCAAAAGAAAAGAATCAAATAGCATGCTACTGGAAAGGCTACAGTGAACCAACAGATAAATGAGCAAACCAAACAAGAGATGCATTTCCTCATTAATTTGACGAAATCAGGAAAACGAGATTATAAAAACACAAAGCTTCACTACTGTAGCTCTCATAATGCTGTCAAGTCTGTTGTTACTTGAACCTCATATTTCTAAGAGCTTGTTTCTTTTCTTCCTGTCTTTTTTTTTTTTCTGCCTGAGAACTCTGGAGTAAAGTATGAATATGATTTACTAATTGCATAGTGATACCTTCAGCATCAGGAAGAAGGGAGCAAGGTGAATCCTCTCTTTGCAGGGGTGACTATTTAAGATCCCTAATCCTCAAATTCAAGGTGTGTTTTGCATTTGCTCCCAGAACAACAGGGCATCAAGACATTTAGCATGAGATACTGTTCTCCTTGGCATGTGAACAGCCAAAGCACACAGCACTCACTGGGAAGGAAATGAAGGCATGAGTAGCTCTCACCTCCTCTGATTTCACGAGAGCCATAGAACTTCATAAAGATTATCAGATTTGTGGGAATTTTTTTGCTGTTTAGCATTTTCTAAAGTTTTGTTTTGTTTTCTCAAGGGTGATTATTTTGGCCCTCTGAGGGTTTTATGAATTTTGCCTGCTCAACACTGTCTTGAGACAACTCACTGCTGGGTTCTTAAAGACCCCAAACTGATTTCATTGTTGAAAGAGCCATTGACCCTTCAGCCTTCATGTACCTTGCCTGGTTACCTTCGGACCGAGTACAGATCTCTCTTTATACAGGAAACTTGAGACTCCATGGCCCTGTTCCAGGGGCTAAACAAAAAGATGTTGTAAACTTTAACCAATCTGCCTCCCTACAACTAGCTACAGAGACTAATTTTTTGAAATCAAATCCACTTCACTGGAAACAAAACACACTTTTGGAACAGCTCTACTGACTACCATGAACCAAAACCAAGCTATCCTCCTCTTCTTGCCTCTGGTAACCAAGGATAACTTCACAAAGTCTTTGACAGAAGCAGTCAAACATGAACACTCAGGGAAAGCATCAGCTCCAGCAGTCACAGCAAATAGCCAAATCTAAGGAAAAAAGGTAGAAGAGAAAAAATGGGTGCAACACACAATGGTAACATTCCTATGGTAGGGAAAAGCCCTTTCCCCAGAGTTAAGAAATAAAAAAAATCACTGAGAAAATAGGGAAACTTTTGATCACAGCCATTTTTCAATATTGTGTTTAAGAGTTGTTGGTTATTGATGCATAGGAAATAGTTAGAGATGGCCAAAAAATGCGTGCACAAAAAGTTCTCATTTGTAATGGATCTCTACCAAAATGTTGCCAATAACAGCTCACTCATTCTCTTTTTTATTTTGTACTCAGAGGGTATTCTTCTTCAGCCTCATCCCTAATGGCAGAGGTAGGTAGCATCTACCAATTTCATACAACAAATAGGAAACAGGAACAGAAAGGTCCCTCTTAGCTACTTTGCAGTTGAAGTTGGGTCTTGCATTTGTACCTGAATGGAGCTCCATCCATGCTTATCCATTTCATGCTGTTATCATGAGGTTAATTGCACCATTATCCCAAATTACAGATTGTTTGAGAACCTTGTTGAACTCTACTCTTCCTGTTTTCATAGAGATTAGCAAGGGTAGTTGTAGATTTTCAGGTGCTCAGTGTCCTCACTGTGAAAAGCAGCTGCCTCTCCAGCCCTGTACAGGCAATATGGCATCACATTCCTTTCCAGAGCAGAGGTGGGGGCTGACTTCTCAGCTGAGCCACCACCTCTGAAAACCAGGCTGTTGGGATGTGAAGTGGGGAGTAACAGAACAAGATCCTCCTGTCTTACTTTTACTTCCTTGAGCAGCACGAAAAATGGAAATCAACACAGAATATAAACTGTCCATTAGACAGTTCTCTCAGACTAAGTCAGCTCATCACAGCATGTGCACGGCTTTTCAGGTGTTTCATGGAAGGTTATCATTTATTTCTCACTGTCCTGAGTAACCCAGTCACTTAAGCATATTACCAGAGAACCAAAATAATGGTAGAAAAAAAATCACTAACAAAACACCTGGACAGTCTTGCCAAAAAGCCTCGAAACATTCCCCACAATCACGAAGTTCCTTTTTTTCTTTCCCCAGTAACTTTCTTTGTTCTTAAACATCTATAGCTGCTGGAAGGAACATTATCAATCTAAAAACAAAGAATGTGTTTGTTGTTGTGTTTTTCTTTTGAAAAAAAAAAATTCTTATATATTCAGTGGAGCTTTTTGATTCTGTGCCCAGATACCGACATTACAAAACATAAGACAAAATTATAGGTACACAGCGTGCCAAGAAAATCAACTCAGCGTGGCTTGCCCAGGCTCTTTGAAAGAAGGCATGCACACTGTGTCACTATTATGATTTAAAATAGCTGGGCCCCCAGAGCCAGCACACTACTGTAGCACAGCTCAAGGTGCCTGCAGATGCCTGTAGCAGCAAGCCAAGTGATTAGCTTCAGCACTGCCATGAAAGCACCACTTTGATTCCTGTTCAATGTGTATCTCGCAGCTTCATTTGAGTACAAAACAAACCTTCGAAGAAATGAAAGAAAGCTTGGGAGGGGGGAGGAAATAAACTGAGTCTTTTACACTAAACCTCATTATTATTTACTACACAGTGCAAATTTCCTGGGTTCAATGGAGAGGGGGATTTTCTACAGCAAAGGAGAAGAAAATGGCGTTTCTCATAGTAAAAGGACTTCTGGCTTCTTTTGGGTATAAAATGGGCCACAAAAGCTTTCAATTCCCTGAGCTCAAGGTTTGCTAGAGGCAAGCAAGAGTCTGTACATACATGCACATGCATAACCCTGCCAGAGAGAGTCCTCTCAAATGTTTTCCATGTTACCTTCTCCCTTCTGCATCGCTGAGAATCGGGACAACGCCCAGGGAGATTTTGGATGTGCTCTGACACTTCCCCAGACAAATATTTTTGAAACTGGAAAGGATTCCTTTATTTGTTGGCATCAGTTGTTGGCTTTTTTTACAATGCCCTCCAGCTGCTCTGGGATGCAGGTTAGAATCAAGGTTCAAGCTGCTGCAAGCTCAGAGATGTCACAGGGTCCAATACACGTGTTCACTGGCACAGCTAGGAGACAGCTCTAGCCCAGCTCCCTCTGCCTCATGTGAGGCTGAAGGAGGGAAGATCCCCATTCCATAAGTTACTGCCTGGTAATTGCCAGCTCAGCTCAGCTAATACAATTTCATCCTTCATTTAATCTCTAATTAAACCAGTCTCTGCCCTTATCTTCATACTACCTTCAATTTATGTTAACTTTCTTAGATAATTTCTAAGAGATATCTAGCCATCCCTTAAACTAATGTGTACAATATTCTTCCAAGAGTTTCCTCAATGCTTTGCTAACTAAAATATTGGTCCTGTTCCTACACTTTTTCACCCATGTCCTAAAATGAAAGCATTTCTGAGTGTGACCAGTATGTACCTACTCTGCAGACACCCCTTGAGTTACTCAAAATACACACTTTTATTGTGAATGAATAATAGACTTGTAAGAGCTTTTTACCAGAAGGAATCTCAATTTAAAGTTAACCTGCCTGCCTTTACCAAGGTTAGCAATAACTTCCTCCAGAAGAAACAGTGATCAAAACATCACACAATTTTTTTGATATATTACTGTATATGTACCAATTATATTCTTCTGAACTTACATTCAACACAATTTACCTCTAATAACTCATCACTACAATCATACAACAAAAATGAATGAATACACATTTTTCTATGACAGTTTCTGAAGTTCTTTACTGTTTTTTAAAGTTCTCCTAGCTACCTAATAGTAATTTACCTAGCAGAGAAAATACCTGTTTCATTACTGCTGTATTTACATTGGGTTTATTTTATGTTTAAAAGCCCAGGAATCGATAACACACAAATATTCTGCTTTAGAATATCTAGTTTTATTGTTTGTCATTGATAATATCCAAAATCCCAGCACCAGTGAAAAGTAGAATAGTCCCATCTGCACACATGAAAAGGCTGGAGGTCTGAGAGCTTTCAGCCTAGATGAGCAACCCAGGCTTTACTCAGGGGCTGGAGCTCAGATGTTTGAAGATTCCTTTTCAAGGTTACAATAGAGGTCAAAATGTGGGGGGAAACACAGGGCAGCTGGAGAGAAAAATTAACTTGAATTATTATCAAGTGAGAGCTGGCTTAATTCCGCTACATTATGGTGCTTCTGCACTGCAAAGAGGCCATAGATCCCAAAGACTTCAACTCCCTGAGTGCATCTCTGTGTCTCTGAAGACAGAACAATTCATTTTTTTCTTAAGTTTTTCTGCTGCACTTACGAGGCTAACCCTCATTTGCTTCACAGTTATTAATCAGCACAAGCCTCTCTCAGAAGGGTGTGTGGAGGGTACGGATGGGGAACTTCACAGCATCAAAATTTAGGTCAGTTGTTTTTAGGGCTCTGTTTCACAGTATAATTTACACTCCTCTAACCTGTAGCTCTTTGAATAATAGAAATGCAGCAGTCACTGGTGTATCTAATGAATTTGCTTGTGTCCTAATTTAATTGTACCTTCAGATATGCCATACAGAAATACTGATTTTCTAAAGGCTGTGGCTTTCCTACTCTCATCTCACAGCCCTTCCACTGGCAGTGGAAAGAAAGAATGCCAACCCTGTAGCCATCAAAATGCACTTGGTCAGTTTTTATTACAGCAGCCATCTCAGGACTGAATAGGGACAGAATTTGAGAAATAAGGAAATTATTTTTATGGACTTGAACAAAAGAATATGTCAGTCTGGGCTCTCTTCATTTACCACAACTACTCATGACCAAAAAAACCCACTCCAAACCACAACAAAAATAGTTCTCGTTTTGTTTCAGGTCTGGTGTGATGTTCTTTAACTGATTTTTCACTGGAATTGTACAGCCAGTGCACAAAAAACAAAATGAAGGTGACCTTACTTGTAGGAATCACTGTCCTTTTCATTCCCAAGTGTAGCACCACTAACTGATAATCCTCCTTTTCCCCTTTCTCTATGCAAAGGAAGTTACTTTCCACTGAATTCTTTTCTAGCTGCCATGAGATTCATAAATTCCTCTGCACAGAGATTCAGAAGGCTCAGATTCAAAACCAACTTTGTCAACTGCTGTCTTGGGGCAGCTCCTGAATGTCCCTTTCATTGTGAGCATTGTGTCAAGTCAGCTACAGTCAAAAGTGTGCTTCAAAGAGGCTGGGCCAGCGCTGCCCATGCTAAATCCAGAAGCAGCTGGATGTTTGCAGAGCATCCTGCCCACACCAGTAAGCCACTAGTGGATGCAGAGCCACCCAAACGCTGCTAGATGGATCCCTGGGCCCCAGGCCAATGCGCCTGCAGGGCATTGTGTTGTACAGAAGAGTATGAACTCTGGGCTGTAGCAGAAACCACAGCTCTTTTGCATCAGTGAAAAGGCACTGTGTTCCTCCCCACTCACTTCTGATACCAAAGTTCTGCTGAGAGGTTATGGTGAAGTCTCTGTGGGACTGGCTGGTTGACCTCAAAGCTTGGCCAAAATTCCCTTCTGTAACGTGGAGCAAACACAGAGGCAGAGGATCTGTGCTTATGGCTCAGCCAGCCTCTTTTTGTGAAGAAGCAAAACTTCCCCTTGCCCATTGCCTTTCTAAGGTGTTCTGCTGTAAAACTTCTCTGATTGAAGCAGAATAAAAGCTTCCTCCAGTATCCTGACAACCCCAGCATGCAATCACTGACACTGGTGGCACAACTGGAAATTCTCCAGACAACTTCAGCTATGATGAGGCAAGGACCCCATCTCCATTCAAGTTGGCATTTTGAATATATTTTACTCTTGGGGTTTTTGTTTTGACTGCCTCATTTGGCAGGATTATCCTACATGATAGTCAAGCCAAGTCAGATGCCTCTGTTGCCAGCATTAACTGGAGTGGCACAACAGATGCTCACACATCCCTCTACCCTGGGACAGATAAGCTATGACAACCAGAGACAAAGAACTGTCTGAAGAATCTGCCCAAAGTGCAAGTGAACGGGAGGAAAATCATACATGAGTGGTGGCTGCATCATGGAATGATAAAGCAGGAAAAGGACAGCCCAGGCAGGGCAAAGAGCCAAAGCACACTGGGATTGGCAGACAAGTACAAACACAGACGGAGATGTAGATGTAACTCCTATTGTCAACATATATTTTTATAGGGATAATTTTAGAACACTTAACAAGGCTGTACACATTTTCAGTTTGGAAACACAATCTATTTGTTCACTCTTTTTCTATGACCGGGCAAAGGGCAGTATTTATTAGGTGAAGTGTCTGACAAAGCCTTTAGTGCTGTTAATCACACCAGCTTCCTTGATAAATTAAGGCTATTAGGACTTAACTAGATAAAGATACACATGTTACTAAGTGAATCACCTTCTATCTGTCTAATGGAAACCAAGTGTTGATTTAAGTGGAGTCATCTGTTTTAAAAAGAGAGAGAAAGAAATTGAAATAAACCCAAGATTAACAGATGTCACAGAAGGGTCAATGGCGAGCAATGTTGGATCCAAGACTTTTAAAATAGAAACTTACATGAATATTTGAACTCAATTGAATATTTCTCTCTGCTTGACAGTGAAAATACAGCATTTAATATAATTTGTTTAGCTTTCAAAACTACATGCATAATTATCTATATGTATGACAGTTTCTGTGTCATGTAAGCATGTTTAGTCCTCTCCACCCCTAGGTTCCCGGGCCACAAAATGATGTTAGTAGATTAATTTCTAGATGATTTAAAATGTACTGTCTAAAATAGTCCCAGTACATTTATATTGGCTGGGTTGGTGTGGTTTATGTGTTTATATATGCTGTTCTCAAGTACTGAATGGTTTCAGCATTAATGGGCTACGATTATGTTGAACCCTGCACTGGCCAATGTAACTACTCAAAACTAGAGGGGCGTTTAAACACAACAACAAAAAGGAATGCTGATTTGTGGTTAAATCCCAGACATGGCTTAAGTTGAATTCCTGGCTGTGCCACAGATGCCACTGTGATACCTCAGGCAAGTCACTTCCTGTGCCTAAGCTGTAAAAGAGGGAAACAATATTTTCCTTTCTCCCTTCCCTCCTCTATTTCGTGTGCTTAACCTGTCAGAGCAGGAGCTTTCATGCCATGATGGAAACAATAAAGCTGCCACAGAGGTGCATCCAAAGGGAGGCAGCCAATCAGACTGTCACACCAGTGGCAAAAAAGGTCAATCACCCTGTGCCAGGTGGGGCTGCTGGATGGAACCACCGAGCAGAGCATCACTTAGTTTGGGACAGAAAGAGAGCCTGTGACACAGGTACACACCCCTGTGCTAACTGCTGAAACAGTGGGATACTTTGAAAACATGTAAAATACTGTTGTAATCATATTTGCTCAGATTTTTATAGATTTTTTTAATCAAGCAAACCTTAACTTTCTTGTTGAAAGGTGAATTGTAGTTTTGCGACACCCCCAGTGGGTAGGACATAAGAACAGAGACGGATTTGAGGAAACTATATTTGGTTTCCTGAGCCCTAGGAGTGGTAGGTATATCTTGAACCATGTGTTCATTTTCTACTTTCATTGACTGCCTCTTTTTCTTCTTATCTTCTCTCTGACTCCCATAGCCTTAAGTAGGTGTCAGAGAGCAAAGCCTTCTTCTCCTATTTCTCTTCCTGGTCCAGTTTTGATTTGCAATTTTTAGCTGAGGATGAGGAGGGGTGGGGGGGAACAGGAGGAGCAGATAGGGTGTCACAAGGTTTGGACATTGTGTAAGAAAGGGAGTATACCTCCCTTTACTCTGAATCTTATCCAAGAGCTGAATAGATTCCAACCCTGAAAAGACTGCAGCCTGAATAGAGTCCTTTCACCTCCATCCATTTCTCCTCCCTGATACTCAACTGCAAATGAAAATAAATTTAATTCTTTTAATTCCAGCAAGATCACTCTAAAACCAGATCTTTGACAAGGAACAATTTCAACTTTGATGCATCTAATTTCAGTAAAGATTCATCCTAGTGTATCAAACCCAAAATTTTCCATTTAGGTTGGACTGTTTTTTGGTCGCTCATCTGCAACACCCCCTCCTCCCCCCCGCCAAAAAAAAAAAAAAAAGCAGAGATGATCTTATGGTCATTTCCTTTAACCTATAAGAAATACAAATAAAATTTGTCTGTGTAGCATGCTGTGCACACGTGTTGTTCACTTAAATCCCTTTTCTCTGATCAGCTCCATGGGGTATTTAGTCCATACAACTGTTCTCCATTCTCCCCCGGCATATGCACCATGCATTTCCATTCCACATCAAATGTAAACAGTCTCTGCACAAGAACGATGGAGGCTACATTTCAAATCTTGCTTGGGTTTATCTTTGAATGCCAGACAAAACAGGCTTTATGTGGTTTGATAAAAGATCGAGTCATCCCCATTTGCAGACCTTACATCCACTTGCATACCTACTCAAATATAAACACTGCCAGCAGATCCCCAAACCAGCAACTAATCTGAAGATTGTTTAAAAGATTGTTAACTGGTAAGGCATTATTTAATTCCTCCAATTTCCCCCCCTCCCCAAATTCCTACATTTTATAGATATATTGCATGTTAGCTAAAGTTCGTCCGGGATTTCTGCTCCTAATAAGCAGGCAGACATCTGTGAGGATCATAAGCACACACCCAATGCCAGTGTTAAGAATTTTATATATATATATACACACACATATGAAAATATATATATATATATGTAACATTTTGAATTTGTAAAGGTTTACACTCGGTCCTCAGCATTATGATTCCCAACTGCTGTCTGCATCCAGAAGTGCTAGAAATTTGCAGTAAAATCTATCACAACTCACTTAAACAGGAATTCTTCTCTTTAGGAGTATATTTTTTGCCTTTTTTACTCTTCATAAAATCTGTAGAGAAGTATCACAGATGACTCATGCAAATGAATCACCATATCTTAATCATTGCTTTTGAGTACTAGCATAGCCACTGTGTGCTAGCTTGAACTACCTTCAGCCAGTCTTCTTGGGAATAAAGATCATATTTTGTATCACTTGACTTCATTTTTCTGTGCTGAAGAAGTGTATACTCTCATTTCCTTCAAATAAGTCAATGAGCTGCAGTATTCTCATTATCTGTGGATTTATGTTCAATATTATCTTTTTTTTTTTTTTTTTTAATAATATAATCCCATTTACTCTGATCCAAGAGCTGACACTTCAGAAACAGACCACAAAACACTACAACAGCTTGTAGTAACACTGCTCTGTAGGCCAGGTAACTATACCTAAGCTACTGCACCTAGAAACTATCCTACAGGTTACAGATAGCACTTAACATAGTTTATATTAAACCATTTCACAATTTACGCAACAATTGATTAGTTTTCATTTGCGCAGCGATAGGATCTAATGATCCCCAAACAGATAAAATTAGTGCTAACAAAGGGATGCAAGTCAAGGCCAGTCCAAAGAGCTTGCAGTCCTCAAGGCATGGCTCTGCCAACAGTCCCATGGATGTTCTCTAGACAGGCACAGGAGGCTGCTTACATGGCCTTTGTAAACACATCAGATCCAAGGCACGGCACAGAAATGCTCCCCGAGGCTGTGTGGGTGACCAAATCCAGCAGCAAGCACCTGTGTTTTATAAAGCCTAGCATATACTGAACAAGACATAAGTTTCTTTGCCCCACTTACCTTGTTTCTAGTGCAAGGCTTTTAGCAGAGACTTAAAAAAAAAAAGTGTAGGAAAGTACATATGCATAAAATCATGTTTTTGGATTTTTTTTTTACCAACTCATCGCTGACTACTGTTCAAAGTACTTGCTAAACTGGAGTTTACATACAGACATCCTGTTTAATAATCCTCAAGTGACTCTTTCTCCATGGCTTTGCCTAATCTCTCTCTCAGTTTGTTTCTAGTCTAGCTACTGAAGCTTCTGGCAGCAGTAAATGCAACAAGTAATTATTTTTTTGTTTTCATTTTTTACTGTGTATGCCTGATAATTTTATTTTACTGTAGCTGGCAAGATGGGAAGTATAGGACACTGGACACAGAAATCTGTAGTTTTTTATTGTTTATCTACTGAAATATTATCAGTTTGGTGAGAGAAAAACTGTAAGGCTGCCTAATGACCCAGATTGTTGAAGGATGTGCTTAGTTGTAGTCCAATTTATAGAAAATGGGCATCCTCCATCACAAAGTTCAGCACGGAAATTGCTTCCGTATGCTTGTACTTCAGCATCTGGAAAAAGACTAAGGATTAAATTAATAGCGATACTTAATCTTCCATATGCCTCAATATTCCTCCACATCCCCCAGGTTATTACTTCTGCATTATTGCAAGAACTACATACAAGATGAGTAACTGCTTGGTGGTGTTTGTTTTGATTTTTATTGATTTCACGTATCTTTTAAAATTTCCAGCCAAACCCACAGCTTTTAGTTCTGTTTCTCAGTATTGGGAAGGCAAATCCTCACACACCTACTGCAGAAGCTGCCAGTATTCAACACCTGAAATGCCTAGTCCATGTTCAGCCAGCAAAGTGCTGAGTATTTCCATCCCAGACAATTTCTGATCCCATCTCTCCAAGTAATGGTTTTAACCTCACTTTCCAGCACTGGTCAGAAAGTTGGGTTGTTTGTCAGTCTTTTGCCATCAATATCTATTCAATTAAATTCAATTAATCCATTTCTACCCAATTAAGAATAAAGCCCAAATGTACAACAAGGGCACCATCAGTCAAGGACTTTTTTGAAGTTTGCACTAATTGCTCCACCTAGGAAGCATAGTAACTGTTCCAGGCTACAGAATGACATTAAAAATAGATTAAAAACCCACCAAGGTTTGATCCTATGTTAGATAATGCAGTTGTTTTTAGCATGAAATTGAAAAACTGGCCACACATGAAGAATTCTTTTAGGTGAGCAAGCTGTCAACATGAAACTTGGTATTTCTGAACAGAGGAAGATGAGATAATGCTTTTCTAAGTAAAAGATTAGACTATCTAATGTTTGCTTGTTGGATTGTAATGTGGAGCATCAAATAACGAGACATAAATAGCCACAGATCTGTACGTTCATTTAGGGCAGAAATGCTGTCAGAAAAGTAACATATCCATGGTGCTGAGAAAAACTATGTCACAACAACCAAAAGACGAAGTTCTCTCAAGGCATACAACTTTAACAAAGCCTCTGCCTACCATGATGAGGGAAAACTAAAATGTTGGCTCAGGTCAATGGAAACACCTATCATCTTTAATGGTCTCTGCATCATGTCCTAAACTTTTCTACATTGAATGGGCTGGGAGTTCATTATTAGAAATGGTATGATTAAAATTTGCCTTATGATACAATAAAATAGCAGATTTATTCACCTTACAGTGAGTTTCCTCTGCGATGTATAGCTCAAGTTCATATATTTTTAAGGAAATCAACAAGATAAATAAATCAGATATGAAACCTTTTGCAACAGGCAGCTGTTAGTTGATTAGAAAGCAAGAGTGGAAAAGAGCAAGAATCGAGTCAGCACCTGGACCGAGACTTATCAGTGGTCATTCTGTTCATTGGAACTGTGTTCAGCATGGTTCCAGTCAAACTGCATTTTAACACATGCATGGATAAAACAAATGCTCTGGTGAAACAATTACAGGAAATTACTTAGCTAGAAGAAAATGTCATACCATATATATAAATGCTCTAAGATACGGTGTTCATCACTTTTTGAAAGCCAGCTCAAACAAGCCTTTGCACTTATTTCTCTTTAAAAGTTACATAGTCAGTACTTGCCACAAAAAATGTATCCAATATTTATCATATCCTTACAATTTAACTGACCTCTGTGTGTTTAGCATTCATGGACATGATAGATAGAAAACATAAAACCAAATCAGCATAACCAGAACTCAAAAGGCCTCTGAGAAGTACACTGCCTTCCAGCTTTGGTTTCCAAGATCAGTTCAGATTTCTACTAGTCAACTCAACAAGCACAGCAGCACCTATTGTAGGGTAGATGTTTTCATGGGAAAGGTCTGTTTTTAATTGTTTTTAAAAGTGGTGCTATCTGCTTTCCAAATAAATCTGAAAAAATGCAATTATCTGTGTTGCTCTTTGGGTTATTACTGGTTAGAATATAAGGGTTCACCTTCTCAGCTGTAAGTATGCAAAATGTGCATAAGCTTGGCATTAATACTGTCATGCAGAACTGTTTGATTCACGTTAACTGTTTGATTCACATTCTCACATATCTCACTACCACTTATCTCCTGCACAAACAGAAATCTCCATTTAAATCTCCACAGTTTAAAATTCAGCAACATATAGCATAACTCTTAATGTTTCATGTAACTGAAAAAGACTATTATAAGATTTTAGTTATGACCTTAGCAATCCTGATATTAATACCGTATTTACTGTGAGATAGGAGGAACAATTCTGAGTATATAAGAAGGGATACCCAGAAAATTGCTTTGGATTGCTATAAACATTCTTAAAAGGCAAACTTTAAAGTGCACAAATTATTGCAGAATGTTGAGTCCTGTTTTTAAAATAACAGAAAGAGAGCATTATGTCTACTGCTCAGAACGGTTTTTAACATTTTTTGTAAATCTGGGTTGTGTTATCCTGCTCTGAGAGGACCTACAGACATCTGGGGCAGTCTGGTTTGTAGGGACAACAGGGAGAATCCAGGGACTGGCCACTTTTAGCCTTCACTGCATATTCTAGATGATTTTGTGCAGTGCCCATATTTAAGACTGAATTTCCTCAGGGCTGCCAAGCAGCAAGCCAGGCTTGATTACCTGAGAAGTGCAAACTGTGCCTGTTACGGCTAAATTAATGGTTGGCAAAAGGCTGAAAAAGAACAGATTAATGTGAAAATTAAAAAGCTAGCTTTGCAGTCATTCATAGCCCAGCTAAAATTAGTGCAGTGAAAGGAAAATAGGAGCTGCAGGACACAGAATTTCCCAAGTGTGCTGTGGGCTTGCTCCTGGCTGGAGCTGCTGGGCACACCCAGCATTAAGCCCCTGGCAGGCAGCACTTGTGGTGTGAGGATGAGGAGTGGTGTGTGAGGAGGAAGGGCACTGTGCACACACAGCTGGGCCCATCTGGAAAAGCTGTTTTTGATTCTGAGCTTGGTAGCAAGCCAGCTGTGGCCAGGTTCCTTGAGGGTAGGCTGAATAGTCACTCACAGATGTTTCAAGGATAAAAAGAGAAGGCCGGTCACCGCAAATAAATCGATTTGCTGCTGTAATCCTGCTCAACAACATTCCCTGAGGTATCTCCACGCACACTCTTGGACCATTGGCGCTTGGCAGGGTGTGTGAGCCCCGCCTGGGCTGCTACATTCCCGCTGGACCACAGCTGGCTGGCGGCCCGACAGAAGGGGCTGTGGGCAGCCCCCTGCACCCAGCACGGCCAGACACCGTCAGGAGAGCACAGCAACTGCCACCCTCAGCTTTGTAGGCAACAGAGAACAATGGCAAAGTCAAAATATGCCGTGATTACATGTTGGATCGTGATTTCTTTTCACGAAGGCCCATCAGGCCGTGCAGTTTCTAGTTACATTCGCAAAACCACCTTTTCAGTGCCTTGCCAAAATTACAACATTCAGCAGGAAGGAATCTGCAGGAAGGTTCTTGCAAGTGTGATTCATCCCTTTGGCTTTTTTATGTTTGAAAACAATCTTTAGGTTCAGGATCACGAACTGCGTATATCACAAGGTCAAAGTGTCTCTCAGTGCACAAGATGAACAGAGTACAGGACTCTCCCTTAAATGAATGTGTTCCTAAATTTACAGAAGAAAACACAACATTTTGCTGATGGCAATACTCAAAATTCAGGTTTTTGCCATAAAGGATCATAATTCCTGTCAATACACTGCTGTTAAGCATTTTATTTTAAAATGTCCCTTTCATGTGCCACCCCCTCTGTACTGCTGGCTGTACATATCCTTCCTCTGACTTAAGGAGATTTTTCAAATGCACGAGAGGTGTTTAGATGCTGACACTTGCCTGCAGCACTGAAAATCTCTCCTGAAGTCCGAGACTGAAAACTAATTCACAAACCAAAGGGGATGAAACTGTTTAAAATGTTTTGTCACCTTAAAAACCACCTGATATCCTTAATATAGTACTCAGCTCAGGAAGGATTTAACTGTATGTTGAAAGCATACCAAGCACCATGTACTTTATGGGAAAGAGAGGGCCAATCTCTGAGAGCAAAAATACCAAAAAATTAGCTTTGGCCACCATCTACAGTTGCAGCAAAAATGTGATTCTAGCATTGCCAGTGTGTTTTTATGCTAACCACTGTTTGCTGAGTCCAACTGAAATCCTCTATTTTTAGCCTTTCAGCTACTTTCAGATAAAATTCCTGCGGATAGGACTAGCTGTATAGGGCAGATAACATACAGCTCTGAAACCACAGATGACCTCATGCAACTGCAAAGAAAGAAGGGTCTGTTACTTAAAACAAGGCTAAAATTTAACCCAGCTATACTAAAATTATACAGGGAGTGTTTTACAGTCCCATTACAAGACATAAAAACGCAGTCACTATAAATTCACGGTGTACTTATTTGTAAGGATGTAAAAAAGAGTAATTAATACCCCCCAAACAGCTTATCTCTGAGCCAGTACAACACCAAGGCTTTCCCAGGGTCGCTGGAGATTTTACAAATGGCACTGAGAAGCTGCTTTAGCTGCCATTTGAGAATTATTTGTCCTCACTGAAAAGTCATTGCTCTTTGTCACAAGTCACAAGACGTTTTCTAGTGTTCCACACTTTTAGTTGACATTATGGAGAGAAAATAAATAAATGTAATCCAAACTTTCTGGAATGGGCTTCCGTGTGTAAGAACACATATTAACCACAGATGTGAGGGAGCACTGCACAGTGATTCTTTTTTGTGCTAAATGCACTCTACCTTCCTCTCTTCTACTTCAGTCTTCCTGTGGGTCCCCCCATATACCAAAAGAAACCTGTTTCCTTTAAAACACCATTATTTCCAGGAGACTGAAGTGCAGTGTTGAGTACTATCATTCAAGTTTATTAAAGTACTTAAGGAGAAAGGTGCAAGGAACGGACATATCACAAGTGAATCAGTACAGATCAGGGTGCTAGTTTGCATCCCGTGGGATGTACTTCTCACACCTCTTTTACTCTGCAGAGTATTCGCTGGGTATTTCCCCAGAACAAAACCTTCATGAGGTTACCACATGCTACCACATAGTAGTGAAGAAACACTCTGAAAGTTCTTTTCCTCAGGAAAAGGTTTTGGTCCTTAATAATGAATGAACAGGTCAGATACATTATTGAAATAATCCTAAAGTAAAGAAATGCTTTCACTCCCTCACCAAATCCATCTAAGAAATCAGTCAAAGATTCAAACTGTTCTTCTTAACTCTTCCTTTCTTTCCTAAATACCAGCATAGGCAAACCTGTATTTTTTAACAATAACACAAGCTCTACCTGTCATCTATTTTTTCAACTACAGCCAGCATTGAAATAAAGGGTTACAAAGCACTTAACTGTTAATTTTTGATTATAGAACAAGTATGATTTTTATGGATTTACGTCACTTGGAAGGAGAAACTCCATTTATCATAAGGAATGAAAAAAAACAGGACAGAACAAGGTTTGCTATTTCCCTCTCTAAGGAATTGTAGGTGGACTTATGTAAACAACAGAGCAACGATCAAAGGCAAATCTGAGGGACCATAATATACTGAGGTATTAAAGGAACAGAGCCTTTTATCTATTGTGGAGGAAGGAAGTAAAGCATTGAGACTTGTGTAATATATACAATTAAAAATAAAAAACCCCAAGCGAGTCCCAGAAGAGACTGAAATCAATTAAATTCTGTTTTTTTTCTTATTATGTTAAAATGATGAGAACCAAAAGTGCAATCTGTGACAAATATTACTCTCCATCACCTGGAAAAGACAGGCATTCAACTCTATTTTAAGTTGAATTTTCCTTCACATCCTATGAAACAAGCACTGTTTGGTCACAAACCATGTCCTCATTCACTGCCAGTGCAACTGAGGCTTACCTTGTCCTCCACTCTGTTCAGCCTGGCACCAATCGTGTTATTTCCTCGATCTTTGCTTTTCTCTGTGGAACAAGAAACATTTTCCAATTAATACATGGTGGTATAACAAAATAGCAGCAACCACAACAGGGTGTGTTTAACTAGCCCACCAACACCGTGTAACTGAACACCCTGACCAGGCTGATAGATCCATTCCTTAAAAGTAGTTTTCTGTTTCTTTTTATAGCACTGGCCCACGCCAGGGCTTTTAATAGCCCCGAGTTTAAGGTATTTTTAATCTTAGTTTTATACTCTATCCATGGAGAGTAAAAATGTTCCAAATTTAGTTTATGTTTTAATCGCCACTTAAAAACAATCTGCAACTATGCAAAGGACTCTACAGCCACCTTGAAAACCACATTTGGTAACATTTTATCTTTTTTCTCCCAATCTAAACTATATAAAAAGATGAGTTTTCAGGTGACATAAACAGAGTTTTCATCAGCCAGACTTGTCCCAAACTTAGTTCTTTGTGCTCCTTTTCCAGTCTCTTATCAAAGATCTGTGTGAATATTACCAATTTCACAGGAACTCTGTAATCTTACCACATCAATTTATTGAAAATACGGTGAGTCTCAGAAAGACTAGAGCCAACATTTTGAAAACTTCAGTGAAAGTTGGTGCTTTAAGAATCTAAATAAGAACAACCCTAATTTAAAAGTGTTGATGACTAAATATTATTGCCAGTGAGAGCACAACCAGCTGGCACTGTTTAAAAATTTGGAAATGAAATGAAAAATATTTTAACAAGTATTTTCCATTAATTATATGTTCATCAGATTAATTTTAGACACATCCTTTGTACTGACTTACCTGAGACGGAGATAAAAAGAGATGGTTTTCCTATGGACTGGTCCAACCTATAAACCAAAAAGAAAAATTGTTGTTTTTTATCAGTCTGAACAAGCCTCTTCACTCTCCCTAGCTGGAGCAGGGAGGCCTCTTCACAAAAAAGCAAAATGAAGTTCAAATAATTCTCATTTGTCCTGTAAGTGAAGCAGTTGCTTTATTGAGAGTAGCTGAAGAGTAGCTTAAAATTAAAAACACAGTGACAAAATGGGATTTGACGTGGATTGCTCTACAGCTTTTTTAACCACTGCAAAGTTTCACCATGCCCATCACTCTTCCATGGATTTGTCTTTTCTGTGTTCTTCTGCACTGTTCTTATTGCATCAGCCATCTCTGAGTTGGCTGACGTGCAATTCTACCAGAGCAGGTGAGAGTATTGCATTCTCCAGGTGTAGTACAGCCCCTAACATACAGGGATTGCAGTCTGTAGTCACAGCTAGCAGGGACTGAGGTGATACATATAAGTCCCAATCATCAGATTTTTAAGCTTTTTGCCTTTTCCTTCGTGTGGAAACTTTACACAAGTGCCGTTTTATATTCCCTAATTTTGCACAGTCCTGCCAAAAGGGCACCTTTAACCCTGTCAGTTTTTTATCTATGGGGCCCAATCACTGCCTAATTCACAAACATCCTTCTGCTGCTGCTTACAGGTACCAAGACTGGGCTTCATTGACGTACCTCCTCTGTAGCTCCTTGATTCTCACCATCAGGTTGAGGTGGCCCTGAGAATATTGCTCAATAACATCTCGGACATCATAGGGCTTTCTGGCTTGCTGTAAAATAAGAGACAAAAACCATGCCTTTAAGTCACGAGGATGGAGGAATTGCCTGTGGCAATGGAGATGTTTTTGAAGAGTGAACAGTAAGTTCTTTTAACACTGTGTAAACATACGAGTTATTTTGATTGTTGCCATGATCACACATTTTTGGTGGAATAATTCTGACAGTTCTCATTTCATCCACCTTTTTGTTACTGAAGGTCTGTATGCCTTTCAAGAGATAATCCACCCAACTCGAGCTCAAAAGAACTTGGAGTCAAAAATGTTTATCTGGCACTTTGTTCAGTCTGTGCACACTCTAGTTTCTTCTGGAACTAAGGTTCATACTCCTTGGCCACCAAACAATAAAGAAGTCTTGCACATGCACAAACCTCTGTTCTCAGTCAGCAGCTGAGGTTCACAGTTCAGGTCTTACCCATGGGAAGTTAAAATATGGTTTTAGATGAAGGTGCATGACTGATTTCCTCTTCCAAAAAGACTGCCTGAGCTTTAAAACCTGCTAGGAAATACTGGTGCAAGAAATGCCCTCTCTCTGTAATTTGCACCCCATATATGGGAAAGACTAAATCTGACCTATTAGTAATAAAACAACTTTTGTGTAGTATTAAACATGAAGGTAATAGTAGCAACCTATAAACACCAAGACTAACTGGAAAGCAAGGGAACGAACACTCTGAAGGGCAGCAACAAATTAAAGATATCTTTAATACAGAGTACAGTCAGTGCCAGAACTGGAGTTTTCAGCACAGAAAAGACATAGACCTGTTAGAATGAGTCCAGAGGAGGCCACAAAGATGATCAGAGGTCTGGAGCACCTCTGCTATAGACAGGCTGAGAGGGTTCTGTTGTTCAGCCTGGAGAAGAGAAGGCTCCAGGGAGACCTCACTGAAGCTTTTCAGTATTTGAAGGGGGCTTTTAAAAAACATGGGGACAGACTTTTTACAACAGCCTGTAGTTGTAGATAGGACAAGGGGCAAATGGCTTCAAGCTGAAAGAGAGCAGGTTTACATTAGATATTAGGAAGAAATTCCTTAGTGTGAAGGTGGTGAGACACTTAAATGGGTTGCCTAGAGAAACTGTGGATGCTCCGTCCCTGGAAACATTCAAGGTCAGGTTCAGAGGGGACCTGAGCAACCTGACTGGGTGAAAATGTCCTTGCTCATGGCAGGGGGTTTGCACTAGAGGACCTTTAAAAGTCCCTCCCAAATCAAACTATTCCATGATTTCTGACTCATTCATTATGCTGTTTATAGAAGCTCTGCACATAAATTTCAAGGTTTTGTAAAAACCTTGGTAACACTGAGTTGCAACTTCTCCTTTCTTGCACCTTTTGAGAACAAGGAAAAGAGTTTTCAGTGGTAGCTTCTAAGATACAAGAATTTGGATCTCTTTTGAAGTCTCAGAAGTATTTTGTCACCTGTACTTCAAAAGCAGATGTCTCTGCACTGCTTTATCTTATTTCCCAAACTTCAGGATTTCCTCAATTCCATGCCATAAATACTCTTTTTTAATAAGCCAAAGGAAAGCGGGATACAATACAAAAAACAGGCTGTGGTACCTTCATGCAGTCCCCTGCACCTGCCTGGGAAGTAGCTCCCACATTTCAGGAATCATTCCTTTAATAACATCGCTTCATCAAACAAATTATAGTTCAGTCTCCCAGATTCCCCAAGTCAACTGCAAGCCTTGGGTGAATGTGAGGTAATGGAATTCCTTCTCTAATGGAAGGCTAAGCAGGACTGGGAATGGCTTCAATCTAACCAAGCAGCAAAGAAGAATTCCCAACCATCCCAGCTGCTTACACACAAGAAATATGATTCAACGATGGCATAAGCCTGTAAATCTTTCCATGGACAAGTACTGTAAACATGGTGATATTAAAAAAAAAAGAAAAAAGAATTCTTGGATTCTCTTTGTACTACAAATAAGCAAAAGAGAAATCTCCAAGTTTGAAAACTGCAGGGTTCAGGAAAGCTGTTCATTAAGAATAAAGATGCAGAGCTTTTCCTTGCCACCCTCATACTCTGTCACAGGAGCCTGACAGTAGTGTAGGTATTTCCCTGCCTGTTTTTCATTTACAGGGTTGTTTCTTTCTCTTTGAAACAAGAATTGAAAACCTGTAGTAAATAGATTTTATGAATGAGGCTAAATTTCTGAGTGCTACTGGGTATTTAATAATCAGTATTGATTTTTCTACAACTACTTGATATTGAAAGCTGATCTTTTGTGAGAAAATACTCTTGATGTTGATCATATAATATTTTTGTTTAAAAATAATAAAAACCTGCAGCATGCAACAAATGAGTATGGAAGAGACAAAAGTAGAAGGTAGTCCTACAGCTTTCCTTAACTGCTTCTCTTCTTTACTTAGGTTCCTCTGCTAAGTAACCAAAACTCATGGCAAAACTCCTCTTAAGTAAGTTAAAATTTCCCCCATCATAAAATAAAATTTGTAAAAGGCACAAAAGACTGTGCCAAATATTAAATGTGCACCACTGGCTGGGGCTGTTGTTGTTCCCTAGTAACTGCATGGGCAGGGAGGTAGAGCTGGGAAAGGGAGAGGGGAATCCAGGAAAGGGGAATTTCTGGGAAACGGAAGTAAGTAACTGTCAAATAAAATGGACAGAACACCCTGTGAAGCACAGGACACCAAAACACATAATTTAGTACAGCTTGGTATGGAGATTAGAAAAGATTACACACACGATTCATATGAATCACATTATATGATGAACTACAAGACTATAAATGTAAGATTTTCTAGGGAAATTGTAACAAACAGTTATGTCATCAGTAGAACTGCAATCTGTATTTTTAATTTATGCTATGTATAGAATATTTGCCATGGTGAAAATCATACTACAAGTTAAAAATCTATTTTAGAAGGAAATTAATTTACTCAATTGGAGGATTTTACATGGAAAGAAAATTTTAAAAGTTTTCAAAATGAAAATGGGAAATCAGAAAAAAATCCCTCGTCTCTGTATCTGTGATGTATATCATAGTTGTATCCATGTACATAAGTTTTAAGACTTTTAGAAACTTTCATAATTGGAAAACAAAGGTCATTTACTCATGAATCAAGCTAATGGGATAATTGAGTATGGAGATTTTCTTTCTGAAATTCAGTTGTAATATTAAAAACATCTGCTTTATAACTAATACATAAAGTTCATTTTTGGTAAGCAAGGTGAACAAAGCCTAGAAAAGCATTCATTTTTAAGTCTGCATTCCCTATAACCTACAAAATCCTTCCTTAACCATAAGTAATTTGCCTTCACTGATGCACAGGACTTGCATTGAATGTGATCTTTTGTATAGAATTTGAAACAGTCCTACAGACTTTATAAGAACATAAACACATCCATTAAAAAAGGTATTAATTCTTTATAATATTATGCTGGGTTCATGGTTATACATGGCATCATTGTAAGGACTATATTTAAACCTGGACTTTGAAATTTCTCTCCTTCTTTTTAAAGAGGAAATGATACTTCACAAAGACTTGCTTTTCATGTCCTTTGAAAATCTTTGCATCCCTGTCTAGCTTTTCTTTATTTGATTGATTCATTTATTTATTTTTAAACAGGAAGGCTTTGCTTTCTAACTGGCTTTTGTTGTTCTGATGCCATTGCCCCCTGTTATTAGCTGAGCTCTTAAAAAAATATATCTAGTCAAATTTAGGCCTACAGGTGTGTCCTGCAAACAGCTGGTATAGTTTAAGAACCATGCTGGGTTCGTGCTGGGACCTGTTTTGCAAAATTTTCCTCTTCCTCTCCTTCTTCCTATGCTGCCCTACTCAAAAGCTTCAGAGGCATCTCTAAAAAATATTCCTTTAAAGTGCTGGCCTTCCTTAGTGTTCCAGCTAATTTTAAGCATGAATAGTCCAATGGACTTCAGATGAAATTGGGCTTTGAAACCTACATTTCATATAAACATAAAGCTTAGAAAGCAAATATCTACCAGAAAACAGCTGTGCAGACCTCTTAAATGCTGAAAGATACATTTTTAAAATGCATCTTCTGCTTTACCTTATTTTCAGACATTACATTAGTCTGCTTATTGGGAACAGTACAGTCATTACTTGGCACATGTTAAAACAATTTAATTTCTTATGATTATTTTATGTGCACAGAACAGATTTACAACATACTTTTGAAGAAAGAATAATAATAGTACTTATCTCTTAGTTACAGGAGAGATTTTCAAAAGCACCTTGTGGCTTGAACTTCAAGGTGACTTTGTGTTACTTGGGTGCTTTGGAAAACTGCTCTCCAAATTTTTAAGCTGGATCATAACCTCGTATTCAGCAATTATGGAGAAGTATCAGATATTCTCCTGTGTTCCTACTGGAGATTCTGCTTCTGAAGGAACAGCAGCGCATCACTTGTACACAGGAATAGAGACCTAAGATCCACTTTCACCCAAATAAGAATTTTTAGTTCTTTAGCAGCAGCTAATACTGATCATTCAGGAGGAAGGAAGCCTGCTAAAGAGGGATGAGAGACAACCTTGTGGAGGGATTTTGTAGATGGCCAGGACTGGGCCTTTTGAAGATGTGAGAGTACAACCGAGAAGCCAGATTAGCATCTGAGATACTGAGCACAAACAAGTTTTAAGTATGAACTGAATAGTCCCATTCTATTCGGCCAAATGCTTTTTCAGCTTCTATCAAATCATCTGCCGCAGGGGAGTTTCGTTTGCTTGCCAGGTGGATAATGTTGCACGCAGTGTTCAGGCATTTTCAAAATCTGTTTCTGACAAATACCACTTGGGAGGTAGATATACAATGTGTGGATTTCTTGTTTCTAAGCAGCTCAGTTAATACCATGGCAAATATTTTATGATCTAAATTTATGAGAGCAATGATGCAGTAATTACCACAGAGCAAAGGATCACAATCAAGTTCTAGAATGAAAATAAATTAGACTTTAATGGAACTGGCCACATTTAAGCAATTATTCACACAACAGCAGTAGACACATCACTGGAATGGGCCATGTCCTTTGCCAAGTTTCAAGTGCTGACCAGCAAGCGCTAGGAAACTACTCAACAAAATGGCTATAAATATTATCTTCACGTAGTTGAGACATTATGCTTTTCCTTATTTCAGTCTAATAATGATAATAAAAGGTGAAATGTGCTAGCAGAAACTTTTTGAAAGCATTCTCTTCAAGAAAAATCTGGACATGGGAGATTTCAGCCTCAATGGTGAGGGTCTGAATACATTATACATAACTAAAGCAATTTTTTGAAAAGCTCTGGCAACCTTAGCCATAAATTAGCTCAAGAATTTTAGTAAATATGAAAATATTCAAAGTAAAAAGTTGCTAAAGAATTCAGGCAGTGCTTCTATATTTTACAAGGAAATTAGAACTGTGGGTTTGAAGTAGCAGCAAACTCCGCTTTAGAGATATATTGAACTTTCAACTGAAAGTCATCATCACCATTACCATCTCTTTAATCTTAAATTTTGTGGCCTTCAAATTTGAAGGAGAAAGGATACCCTCCCATTTTGGAGGATACAGATTAAGGGTAGGGAAGCTCTTTGGTCCATTGTAAGCAGTAGAGTAGCAAGGTCATATATGAAAATGGATGTAGGCAGTTAAGCTCCTCTCCTCCTTTGCATTTTCAGTTGTGAAGACTGTTTTCTGCAGATTATTCCTTACTAATTAATTTTAAGTAAGGTAGTATATTTATTACCTGTGTGTATATTCACCTGGTTTAAATCAAGCTGAAGGCTGCTGACATGTGTTTTTACTGGATTAATGAAATTGATTTTTCGAAAGTTTGCAGTCAGAATTTTTTATTCAGACCAGATAACAAAGTTAATCAGCTACTACTTATGGCATCACAAGACCACAGCAAGTGGAGTGGCACGTGAGAAATGAGGGCCAGAGGAGGAAGGAGAATCAGAATCTCACTAACTGGGAAGGAGGTCTCCTACAATGCAGAGGGGAGAAAGGAGAAGAAATGAGAAACTTTCCAATACACTAACAAATTTCCACCTCGGTTTCTTATCAGGAGTTCATTATCATTGAGTAAGGGACAGAAACAAGCCTGAGGTAGTATTTTAATCTCTAATCCTACTGACTCGGCATGAAAGGAGCACACAGCCCAGGATTAATGGAGACATACGAGAATGTTTGCACTGCCAGAAAGAGACAGCGATAGCAGAGGGCTAAGGGTCAAGTCCATTAGCAGAAAATAACATTTTAATTCAGACTGCATTTCAGGAGTTTAGCCTATTTCTAGTGCATCCACAGTTGACTAACCTGCCGCGAAACAACCAGCCTATTGAAGGAGGGAGAGAATAGTGGGTGTAGCTCACCATTACTGAAATGAATTGTGTTAGTCTCTCTTCAGTTTCTAAAAGAGACAATGGATCAGGAGACTAAAAGTGTTTATTTAGAAAAGGAGCTTTCTATTCACAACTCACCTGGAACTTTTTTTTTGCCACGAAATACTGCATCCTCCGAATCACCTTGATTGCAGCGCGGTGGTGCTCCCGCAGCCTGTGGGAAAAACGAGGAGGGTGAGGGCAAGAAAGAGCATCTCCATCCAGACCATAAATACAGCAGTCTGCAGAAAATCCTTCACCAACACGAGAATGGGCAGTGTAAGTAGCTGCCATCCAGCCTGGGAGCACAACATGCCACTCTGCTGACCTTCCTCACCTTTTGAGAAGGCTCTGAAAATCCTGAGTTTTATCTGCTAGGTTTGCACACATTTCAGAGCTAAAAGAGGTGTCCACAAAACCTCCTTCTGTGTCTAAGCAAACCTCCATGCATATCTCCCCATTTTATTTCCACAAAAATACCTCCCAAACTCTCAAGTTCCTGCATATCCAGCCATGAACAGCTTTTTATACAGTCACTCCAGAAATCCACTTTTTAGGATTTCTTTGGTATGTTTGGTTTTTTTTGTGGCGTTCGCCCCACAATTTCTGTACAACATGTTTCTTCACTTACATGAATTCTGTTTTTCCCAAAGAATTATATTAAGAAAAACCATTTGAAAGATTTTTGATTTGTTGGCTGCTAAACAATCTGAATGATCTTGTGGTTGCTGGATATAACATCTACATACATATTTATCCCCAAACTGAACTGTAACTTAATATAATGACAAAATAATCTGACAAGTCTTTAAAAAATATATTCCCCTCTTTGTCCATATGCATATGATCTGAAAACAGAATAAAAAGAAAATAATTTGCTCATTGTACTTCTAAATGACAGATTTTCATAGTATCTGACATTATTTTTCAAACAGTGTCTTAAGACCAACATTTATTTCAAATTTTTCAAAGCTTGCAAAAATGATGCATTTTCCTTCTTAACATTAAAATATAATATCAAACACATTGAACCAATTATTCAGATTGCCCATTCTATTACTCTTACCAAGATGCACTTGAATGACATTACAGCACCATCTTTATTTCCTTCTTAACTGCATGAACATCAAGTGTTTCTAACTCTCATCCCAAACAGAGTTCTAGTGATGGCTTTGGGGAGCAGCTGTAAAAGCAGAGTTATGTGTTCCTGATGTTTTATTTTTATAAACTTATTATTTGCAATACTGATAGACTGGCATATTGAGATGTCACTTTGCAGTCCTTTCTGTCTGTACTGAAGATGACAGCATTCATACTTACTAAGGGATGGAGAAGTCATATCTAAGTTCTATAAAAGTTTGTGCAAGTTTGTGTCTTTAGTATGATATAGCCTGGTATCACCCAAGCCTCTTCAGGGAAATACAACCTGGAATTTTAGTGAGTATTCAGGTGTTTCCTCAGGATAGATCTCTCCCAGCAAATAAAAGTTCTGCATGTGCAAATGGTGGATGTCTGTCTTCTGAACAGGTGTAGCTGGGGTGTTCCCCTTCTGAAAACTCACCATTTTTAGAGAAAACCAGCTTTCTGCAAAGCTAAAAACAGAACCAAAAAGAACCATCATTTCCTACCTCTAGCTTGCCTCTTGGGTGGGTTCTTTCTGTTATAAAAATTGTTCAGATTTAGCAATGACAGAAAAGATTACTTTCTCCAGAGACAAAAGGCATTGCTTTTCAAGCTAATAACATAACAGCTTTTCACCACAGGTCTGCAGATTGCTATGACTCTAAGTTATTTATATTGTTGCTTTTTTGCATCAACATCACTTGTCTGTACCTCAATAATTATGCACCAAGCCGGCAGCTGGATCTGCACAGGGAGGCCTTTCCCTCTTAACACCTTCCTGAGGTGTCCTAGAGACAGTCTCCAGGTCCCTGCTCCCACAGATCTGACTGCAACATCCCGGTTCGAGTTACAAAAGTGGGAATTTGCTACTCCTGACTGGAATGGCTGTGTGTTTGGATCAATTCCCAGGGGACAGAGTCAGCCTAATGCTAGTTCAGGGAACCCCTGTTCAGTGAGCCTGTGCTGCATCACTCTGCTGCTAGGGACTTGGACGACTTCCCCAAAACCCAAAGGAAATAAAGCATTAGGGCTTTTAAGTTCTGCTTCACAGAGATGGGAGCCAAAAAGGTAAACACTGTTTAATTTTCTTGTAAATATCAAAGGTATGATATCATGCAGCTATATATCCTATACATAAAAGCACACAAAAACATCTTTCGACAAATAGAAATATATCTGAATTGCCATAAAACTACTTGTAGTATTTTGGTTTATGCCTCATTTCCTCTGGGGTGTTCTTCACAGTCCATTATTTCTGAGTAAAACATTTTTCTTTGGGACAGCCAATCACCACTAGAGCACACCAAATCCCTCATTCTCTATCTAGAGGACAAGTCCCACCTATAAACAAGGCAGGCGGATAATAAAAATGATATTTGCCAATCAGTGAAATAAAAAAGCTGCACCACCAAAATGATTTTCCAATGCAGCTATTCACCATCGATCATTTTTCCAGTGCTAACATGAACTACCATGCCAGGAGGGAAGGTTAATATTCTCATTTTAATCCTTCCCATTTCCGGCTCCGGTAGGAAGCTTTACAGTAAGCTTGTTTCTGCTTATGCTATAAAATGTAATTCTGCACAACAGGTTGTCCTGATTCCCCAAGATTAAATGCTTCTGCGATGAGAGAAGGGAATAAAGGATTTAATTAGTAGCCAAGGTTATGATTCACGGTTGTTTGATCTCTTTGGCAAACTGGTAACAAATGCTTTCGTAAATTGAGAGCTTAACCATTAACTGGTGATATTTGTTTGTTCAGCCACTTGTGACATCTCTGAATTTCGGTTACAGAGGGGCTGTCTGCAACCTCAGGGCACATGGAGCACGCTGAGATGTCAGATAGGTACTCAATACATTACTGCCCTCACTTCTGTGAATACTTCCTTTTTCTTCAGGAGTGTGGCTGGAAATGACCTCACCTGAGTGTGCTGCCAGAGTGCAGCACCTCACCCTCCTGGTGTGTCCATCCCCACAGCCAGCGGGAGACACCCTTTGGAGAAGCACTGCCGTGCACAGTGACTCTCTGACAGCAGTGTGCAAGGGGTTTTTGGGGGCTGCTGGATACTCCAGAGAGCCTGCCTGCTTCAGTGTAGCTTGTTGGATAAGTGCTGTAGCAGCAGAGTCAGCAGGCACGGCTTTTGCCCTTTTGGCAACAAAGCTATTTTCCTCTCCTGAGCGTTCATCAGGGTTTGAGCCTCATCATCACGATACCCATTAATATCAAAACTGACATCATCTGAGGGAACTTGTCAAACACCATTTCACTGATTCTAATAACCAGCAGCATGTTACCTTAAAAAGTAATACACATAGCATGCTTTTAAAATCAAAGTAAAGATTATTATTTCTGATACTGGACAACTTCTCAGCCTGCACTCTTCTGATGAATAATTTCCAATAGCTTTCACTGGCTACCAGTAATTTTCTTTCTCAATATGAACAGGACATCAAGGTCCCCTTGAATACAGCACATGCTATGTGGCATTCCTCATGGACTTAAAATCACAGAATTAGGTCCTGAAGCCACCAAGGAATCTACAACATTGTTATGACCCTTAGGAATCCAGAGGGATGAAGAAGGATGTAACGATTCAACAACAGAAGACCATCCTAATTGCAATAGGGCAAATAGATTAATACAAACCTACATTATTTGCAGGTATAAACAAGGTCTTCTTTGTGCAAGCACTGAAAAACAACCTGTTGTGGATGCAGGTGCTATTCAAAGCATACAAAATGAGGATAAAAAAACCCTGGCAACAAACTACAATGGATTGAGCACCCACATTAAAAAAGAAAGCCTGGCAGAATTAAATGGCTAGAAATCCTTAGTTTTTCCTGCCTCCTTTAGTTGTTAAGATATTTAACCTACAACCAGGAACTTGTAGGAAACCTGATCTCTCCATGAGTCCATCAGAAATCTGAACTGGAATTTCACTTAAATTGGAAAACAAGCATGATGAAGTACTTTATGTAATTCAACCGACATTCCCATTTGGTTGGAAAGGTATTATATATTAATAAATGCTCTGAACTGTTGCAATTCAGATTTTTGTACATTTGACTACGTATTGTTCATTTTTCACAACGCAATCAGCCCAAATCTTAGTAGGTTTCCGAAGCTGTGGCTCATTCCCCAGTCCCACGCTCACTGACAGCCACAGTGAATGTCACTGTTCAGCTGCCACCCACCTGCCTTCTTCCTGCCAGGGGACCTGCAAGGCCACCCCAGAAGAATGCTCTGGGACAAAGGCTAAAACTTTTGGTTGCAAAAGCTGTGTGGCTTTATGAAAAAGGAAGTAAGCAGGTGCGTGGTTTAGTTGCTCTACGATTCAAGAAAAATAAAAGAAAATTTTTTAAATTAAGTTTTACAAGATTAATACCCATTATTAAATAGAGTTACTTCATAAAGAAAGGCAAAGCAATTATTAATGAGAAGTATTTGTTGTCCTTACAAAGCTGCTGAATTTTATATCAAACCCTTAGTAATTCCATTAGAAGTTTGTTCCTCTTTTCATCTCAGGAAGGTGTTCTACATATTGGTTTAGTGTTAACAGAAATATTAAAGCAACAGGGTAGAGGAAAGGTGGTGCTAATTTCCTCTTTATAACACTTGCCTTTTTGTTCATGTGCAGAACATTTCATTATCAGGACCTTAATGTCTGGCACAGACCTCCCATCAAACACAGATGCTGATATTATCGGAGCTAAAAGGTCAAAGCTCCCCATTCAGAATGAGTTTAACAAAAACTCAGTTGGAGAGAGCCACAGATTTATAATATCTTTTACAAAATGCCCATTTCTCAGTCAACCTAACACTGTTTTGAAGTCAAGTTCAGTTTTTAAATCCTATTTAAATTCTCTGCAGTCATCTTAAATTTCTAACTTGGGACAGTAAAGTATTAAGAAAGAAGACTGAAGTTGGTTGGCCTGAAGCTTTTGGCAGTAATCATTATTTAGATTTGAGCTTTATCTTTAATGCATCAGTTTTTAATCATATGTTGTGCATGTGAACTTAAGTATTTTTTTCCATTCAGGCACTGAAAAACATTCCTTGTCACAGAATCTGGTGGATGAGATTCAGAGTAACTACATTAAGCCATTTCATTAGTGCATTCAAATCTAATGAAATCTTCCATCCTTAGTCCTCCAGGCACTTTAGGTATAGAATTTGCTGTGGCTCAAGGTTATTCTGTCATTCCCTGCCCATTCCCAGTTGATGGGAATCTCTCTGTATTGAGCAACATTTTAGATGCTGTAAATTGGAAGAGATTAGGTTGCATTGCTGTGTATTCTGAAACAGGAAATGCTTGATCCAGGGATAAAATCAGAATCACCGATTATATCCAATAGTGTTGACTATCCAGTTTCTCCTTTCATTTGTTGCTAGTTTAGCAACTGTTGTTTGCCATTATTATGCTCAGTTTATTGGGGGCTCTCTATGCATAGCCTGGGCCATAAGTGACTGGCAAGAACTATTTTAAGGATAAACCAGTAGAAGCCTTAGAGAAGTATGATGATATTTGAAGAGCAAACCAGTTACAACACTGAAGTTTAATTAAATGGTCTTTGTTTACACAGAATCACAGAATGGTTTGGGTTGGAAGGGACCTTAAAGATCATCTCATTACAACTCCCTGCTGTGGGCAGGGACACCTTCCCCTAGACCAGGTTGCTCAGAGCTCCTTCCGACCTGGCCTTGAACACTCCCAGGGATGGAGCACCCACAGCTCCTCTGGGCAACCTGTGCCAGTGCCTCACTATGCTCACAGTAAAGAATTTCTTCCTGATACCTCATCTAAACCCACTCTCTTAGTTTGGAGCCATTTCCCCTTGTTCTGTCACTACTTTCCTTTGTAAACAGTCTAGCTCCTTTCTTTTAGGCTCCCTTCAGGTGCTGGAATTTACATACATGCTCCCATAACATTTTCAGTGTAAGCAAAGTTAGAAACCAGTGACAAGACAAATGAAATTTGAATGAATTAATCTATCCCCCATGGTCCTCACCAGCGGGGTCTTCACAGGTTTAAATGCAATGGAACTGCAGAAATAAGAGATACACATAGAACAAGAAGAATCACAAATAGCAGGTAAGCTAGATTTTTAAAATTTCTTTGGTCTTAGCATTCAAAAGCATTTTAGTAATTACTGGCAAACAATCTGTTTATGAAAGATCTACATCTGCTGAACTCCTGTTCGTGCTTGTAAACTAGTTATGAACAGGTAAGATTTCATCAAATGAATTTGTTCATCTAAGCACTGAATAATTCAACAACAATAGCTAATTATTCTACTGAGACATCTGATGAATAATTTCTATAGAATAGTATGTTTGGAGGATTTAATTTTAAAAATAAAAGTTTATTTGACTTAAATGCGTGTCTTATAATGTAATTTATGTTCCCCACCTAGGGGAAAGCAGGAGCTGACTTACACAGGAGTATCAGTGATTCTAAATTTAAAAATTGCTCTGCAAGAGTAATGTCAAATTCAGGCTTTTGGTGAACCCTTCAGCCAGTAAACAATTTGATTATTTACTAATTGTGAACATTAGCCCATGGGGAATTCGCTTAAGTTAAATTAACACTTGTACTCTTCTTCTCCCGCTAAGTAATTTCCCAACTATATGGTCTCTTTTAAATTTAAAGTATGTAATTTTAAAACCACAGTCATCTTTTAATGGATTTGTATTTTATTTCACAGCTTTCATCTCTTCTCAAAAGTCATGGGTTTAACTGACAAATCCTTTCATGTAGTTATAGCAAAACTCTTTTCTCTACAGATAGTCTGACTTAGCTTGACTTGGTTTGTGGATTTTTAGCAGACATACAAAAACGGACAAGTTAAAAAAATAACATCTCCTTTGGGGGGATTCTGATGTTTTAAACAAAAACAAACAAAAAATGGTTTCCAACTAAACCTAAGAGGATTCAAAATAGCTAAAAAACATAGGATTTTGGAGTGTCACACTTAAATTTGTCCAACTTTCCTTGGGGAAATGGTCCAACACGCACTATGTCTAGAACCAAGACAAATTGCTGTAGCTAGAATGAAGATCAGGCATAGGTTTTCACAACTATGAAATGGCATGCTGGGGCAAACAGATGTAGCATCAGAGATTTCCTTTGTGGTCTACCCACAGTGATGGTAGCTAGGAACACAACCCTTACAAGGACAGTTTGTGTTGAAATCAGGCAAGAGCATGAGGTTTCTTGTACATCCTAAATCATCCTTGCCGTATATTTTCACAATTGCATTTTAACTTACGCCTGTTACTGGGACCTGAAGAGCTGCAAAAAGGACATGGGGAAAAAAATAAGAAGACAAAATTATCTTCAGAAGGGACTGAAAAATGACATAAAGAAAGTAGGAAAAATATACAAGCCAGTCCCCATTTTGTCAGAATCGATTACTGTTTCCTAGCTTTGGTGATGTCATTATTAAATATCATGTTGATGCCCATATCAAATCACAGCAAAACTTTATTCAGCTCTTCACTCTCTGCATCTTATTGAGTTAGAAGGCTGTCGCTTTTTCACACCAAAGCTTTCAAGGCCAAGCAATTTGAAAGTAGCGAGATGCAAATGAGATCACAGATAAGTAAATATTAATATACAGCCCTCTTACAGACACAGTCTGACACATTGAACTCCTTTTCTAAAGAAGCTGAATTCAGAATACAACAGCTTCTTGTCCAGTGCACACAGGAAGCCATGGATATTATTATTTTGCCTCCTGTGGTTAAAAGTCATCTTTTCAGATTAAAAATAATATATTTTTTGCAGAGCTTGTCATTTGTAGCTCTGAATTATACTACGAAATGTAGGGCTACACTCAGAGGCACTAGGAAGAAATAACCATATTTCCTCTGGCTACTTGCCTCTCTATTGTTTGCCTATTAAACTTAAAATAACCTTTTAATATTTAACTGGCTGATGTTACACTACTTCATTATGCTCGAGAAGTTGCTCACACTACACGGTAGCTCTTTGCTGTGTTCACTGTAGTGAACTACAAGACCTCTGCAAACTCAAGGCTGAGTTTGACTTTCTATTTGGCTTAAATTGCATTGCTCAGAATTTATCTCACATACAACCTGAAAACAAAAATATCTAATGCTGAGTATGAGATGTAAAAGCATCAAAATTATGTAACCCACTGAGATTTCTCAACTATTTGTTTCTGTCCTCAGTTATTTGTTTCTACTCCACATAACACATGCTAATTTAATATATGCTGTATCACGCATCTTAATTAGGACTCATCATGTAGTACTACTGCTGCCATCGCATTTAACCTTTTGTTTTGAGACAAAAGAAATAAGCTTTCATTGGGTCAGCTACTGACTCAATTCATAGGGGATCCATGGAAGGCCAAAGCAATATTGCATTATTTAAACCTCACACAATGACTTTAGCCAGAACGCCATTCAGTTTCTTCCCACACCTGAGTCACATGTGTATTTTCAATAATGGTGAATTGATGTAAAAACATTGTCTCTTACTTATAAAACCAATCACAGGCAAGAGGTTAGAGTCACTTAAACATCTTCCCAAGTTCAACTACTCTACCAAGGTAAAGTTGCAAGAGTATCTCAGCTGTTCAGCACACATGAAAGTCATTGTGTGGTTGTGACTGACAAAATGAAACAGGTCTCCTGTTGCAGAGACAGGAGTTACAGCAGGGAAAATATCTGAAAGGAAAAGGCCATCGATGTGAATAGAAATAATTAAATAATTACCAAAATCAGTGATGATACTATTCCAGAAGTCCATTAATATTTTCCATGTGGTTTTTTATTACAGAGGTGATTGGTAAATTCTCCTGCTGCTCAGTGACAAAAAGGAGAAGGTGGAAGTTGCTGCTGTGAATCTCTTTCTAAGTATTCTAAAATTCAACCCCCATTATTGCCACAGAAATCCAATGAACAACATGAAGCCAAACTCTGCTCTCATTTTCCCCATGGGACAACAGAAGGGACTGGGAGCTGATGGCCTGTTAGGTCACCTTGGCTCCTGGCCTGCCATCTCTGTAGGGGATCTTATGCACAGGGATAGAAGTGTCTTCTCACAGCTGCACTTTTTAGTGGGTGTAGCCTCCAAAAATAAACTGACAGAAAACTGCAAACGTGAGGGTGTTGCTGAGGTTTGTGCAAGCTGCAATGAAAAGCACAGCAAATGGTGAAAGATGGCATTAGGACATGGGGACTTCACTTCCCTTGTCAAAGCCATCACTTCAGAGAAAAAAAGGCAGTTACAGATGTAGTTCAAAACTGCAATTTTTGCAACTGGAAGCATTCTCCAGGATTTGTTATCTTACAATGGTGGAGAAACACATGGGATTTCAACTTGTGGAGAACAGCCTTTCCCTATAAATCACAGAGTGTAATCTGAAACCTAGAAACAGCACAGGGGCTCACATTTATGGATTTAAAACAGATGAAGAGCAAGCATGCTCTTAACCCTTTCCCCATAATTTCTTCCCAGTACAAAATAAAAATGGATATACAAATACTGAACAGAAATTAACTTGGCAAAAATCAAGATTAATACAATTCTGTAAACACTGAATAGTTCAGACTTCCCTAAGGACAGAAACACAGAACTGCGCTAAAGCAAAGCACTGTAAAACTGTTAGAGCATAATCCAGTCTTTGGACTGCTCTTTCATCAACTTTTATTTAAGCAGTTTATCTTACTGAGATTAGGATCTCTCCTATAGAGCAAGACCTGGCAAACACAGGCCTCTGGTTTTGAATATCAGGCTATATTTCACTGGGAAAGAAGTAACTAGCAGTCTGTCGTCTCACCATAATGTTATAAACTCCTTAATCAGGCAATAGGAGAACTAATACTAACACATTAGCAATAATTTCTCTTCAAAAATATGTAAGAGAATTAAGATGGCATATTGTTTATTTATTGTTTCTTAAGATCCCAAATAATTTCTATATCAGTTTAGCCTCTCTTATGGCTCACTGGACAAAAAACCTCAAATCCAGCAAAGCCTGTTCCAACTTAAATCCTAAGATACACCCTTCTTCTTGATTTTTTTTTTTTTAACTTAAATTAAAACCCCGCAGTGTAAAAGAATGGACTGGAATATCAGCATTGCCAAGATGCATTAGTCTATACCTTATCAGAGTTAGAGTTCCAGTACTTCCAGAAATTCACTCACATATGTAACACAATGGTGTGATTAAAACCAGAAATGGGCCCGGATTGAAATAAAGTATGATGGCATGTCATGTTAAATCTCTACCCAGTGTAATATTTTAGAGAAAACTCTAGACCAATCATCCCAGGATGGTTTACAAGAGAAAAGGAAAAATAATTTTAAGCTTACTGCAAGCTCACTCATCTGCACACGCAGTATTTGCCTGTGGTAATTCAAGCTCTGTCCCTTTATTGGCTGCAGTTCAGTGAAGTGGTACTTTTTTCCATGTCTCCTGATGAAAAGCTAGGGTGTCTCTGGACTGCACTGAAAAGGTTGCAACTGATAGAAAAAAATATCTCTTAAGTGGCAATGATGGGTACCTGAGTCTTTTTCAAGAGAAGAAATAGCTGCCTGAGAACATTAGAAAAATGAATCATGAAAAATAATTCAACTTTGGGCATGTTGTGGAGCATCCAAAAAATGCAGTCATGGCTAGAATTTTGTGCTACTGTAATCAGAGGGGCAACTTGAAAAAATCTGAGGTCTTTTGAAAAATCTTGCTAAAGCTCTTTTATGCAATTGTAGTTGCAAAGAAAGATTTGGGGGAAACAGAGAGTGTAAAACAGAAATTATGCTACTAGTCCAATTCTGTCTTATGACATACATTTGGTATGTCAAATCGTGCGTTAGCAAATCTCCATAAGAGTCACGTTCTGTTTTAAACTGCTTCAAACCAAAACCCAATTTTTCACAAATGTATATTTTTTGAAAAATTTAAGATTAGACCATCCACGGCTCCACCTTCATCCTTTTATCACTAAAGCTTTTTCAAGCTACAGTCCTATTTCAAGTAGATACCCCCCTTGCTGCACTTTATTTGTGCAGATGCTCTTGTGAACCCATAATGATTTTGGTATACAAACACCACTGGGATTTCCAAATACGTGTATCAGTCCATCTCACTAGGTTGGGATGGTTACATGGTTCTGAAAAATCTCAGGAGATATCTAAATGACTGTGGCAACCTGACCTATCCTGTATGTCAGCAGATATACAAATTCTGTGAATAGGAAGGAAGAGGTGCTTTGCATCTTGAAAGCCACGAAAATTAGGGATTGTGTCACATTTACTGAATTATGCATGCCAAATGGATGGATAAATCCTTCTTTAAAGCACATCCAGTGCAAAGGTTCCTGCCTAAATGTACCAAGTGGCTCTGAAGCCCCCATATTGCCACAGGAGGTGGAGGACTACATGCATGACATCAAGGGGATGACACAGGTCTGAACCTACACGCTGGCTTAGCATACCAAGGGATCAGTAGACACTTGGAAAATTTGTACATACAGGAAGACATTTTAAGACAGCAAATGTAGATTATATATTGTGGAGGATTCTAGATACAGGCTTATTAATTAGGTTCATGTCTTTTGTGTGGAAAAATCTGACCTGGAAGACCCGAGTTCTCCTGTTCAATGTAATAGTTAAAGAATACACTGTTATTACTATTGAAAAAAGGCAGGGAATTTTATGAGCTGATATGCTGGAGACAGAAACTGGCTGGGACTAACTACTCTGGTATGTGAACTCCATTTCTTTCTGTGGCTTCAAAGCACAAGCACAACTTAACCATGTATTTTTTTTTTACTAGAATTATTCTCTGGTAAGTTAGATATGGAAAGCAGAATGTGTTTTAACTACTTTTCCCCCTCTTAATTAAGAAACTGTTAACAAGCCCAGCTGTACATTTCAATTTAACTTCTGTTACATAGAAAAAAATATTTTTCTTAATATTCCTATTTCATTTTGTAAATACGTGATGATGTGTACAGAACGATTAACAGTTGAATACTTTGTGAGAAATATCAGATTACTTTGTAACTTTACAGTCTTGCAACACACATTTTTGCAAAGCAATTCCTCTGTAAGGGTTGAGCATCAGTTCAATTATACTCAGTGCAGGGAACAGAAATGCCTTGATCCTGGCCAGTTTTAGGTGGGCTTTATTTATTCTTTAGAATTTTCCCTTTTTGTGTGTGCAAAATAGATGCACACACAGCTCTCACTCTCAAGTGTCTTTCCTACAAAAGAGGTAGAATCAGGAGGAGTTAGCCAAACCCTCAGCTGGTTCAAATCAGAACTCCACTGATTTAATTAGGCAATCCTGAAAGTCTTAGAAGAGCAATTTCTCCCCAAATCCCTGTGAGCCAGCTCTGTTCCCTACCCATCTTCCTTCACATTAGCTCTTGGCCTCTCTCCTCCTCTGACTCTCCTGCATTTACCTTTTTTCTACTTTATGTTTTCTGGATCTGTCCTGAGGTTCCTCCTCTCTCTTGTATTGGTCAAAATTTATTTATCCTCATTTTCACAGCCCTTCATAGCTTACTGTGACTTCAGCCATCAAATCTCAGAGCTGTCTTCACTCTATGTGCCACCACTCAATAACCATGCAAACGTCTTTCCACATTTCCTTTCTTGTTGCCTTCTACCAACCAGTTCTGCAGCAGAACCTTTTCCTATTTCTCCTTACTCTTTGGTTCCACATCTTTTTCTCAACAATTGAACACAATTTAGAGAATATCACCCACCTTGAGGAGCACAAATGCTGAAGAGGAACAAGGTAAAATTAGGCTTTCAATGTAGCTACTGGTTTTGCAACCATGCTTTCTATGTAAAACTAGTGACACAGATGCCTTAAAATCAAGCAAAAACTTGTTCTTTCAAAATTTTGCAAGACCAGAGTTGTATTACAAGAAAAAGGACTTATCAAACCTAATTAGTCCTCCCTAGTAAGCACTCTGCAGATAGACTGCAGTACAAGGCCATAAATTACTGCATTTCTGACTGATTATTTCAGAAAAATATCTCTTTGTCTAAACTAGCATACACAGTAACTAACATACATAGTAATATATGTCTATGAAAGCAAATTGCAAAAAAGAACAGGAGAAAAAAGAAGTAAAATTTGATTTTGAAAACACCAAAACTGAGAAGGTATTTTAAGGTGATGAGAAGGTGAGGAGACTTTCAATAGCCATCACAGTGATGCCTCACTGAAAATCTCCAGAGGAAGTAGGGAAGTGTGAAATGGGAAAAGTGCACTGAAAATCAGTAGCACTTTTCTACCAGCCACTTTTACACCTTGCCTTTATATCCATGAGTTCTTCACAGTCCAAGAGCAGAGACAAAAGCAGGCTAAGCACATGCAGAAAAACTGAAACAAAACTAGGCTCGTTTGTGGTCTAGAGTTTCAAGGAGTGTTTATCAGCTCTGAAGGTACTAATGCCACCCTCGTATCAAGAGTAAAGAGTTGACTTGACAGTTCACATTGTTCAGGTCCTTAATTTCAGCCTTCATTATTAAGCCCTGCCCACTTTGGGGGCTGAAAAACAACTAGGAGCTTTTAAACAACACGGAAAACAGCAGGCATAGCCTTACCACGCCCCTGGAAGAGCTTTTGTTCGGGTTTAATGCTGCTTTCCTCCCTGGTTATTAGAAAGCCAAGGGTATTCCATCTGTGGATGGTGTGGTTTCAGCTAAAGCAGGCTTGGAGGCTGTATTTGCTCTTTCCCCTCACATGCCCTTAAATAATTCACATTATTTTCCTCTCCTTCCAGCTTATGAAAGCATGCTCTCACCAGGTCAATCTACTGAGACCTTAATGAGAGCCTGAACAACACCACAGGTATTTTTGCAAACAGGTAATTATCTAGGCTTTTCCACATTCAAAAGTGTAGGTAATATTCCGCCTCCTTCCCCCTTTCTTTTCCCTTACATATTTTTATTACTCCGTTTTTGCAAGGATTTTAGAATACAGAAGAAAGAACATCCATTAGAAGAAAATTAAAGTTGCCTTTTCACCCAGCATTTCTGAGTTAGTATTGATTTTCCTGGAATTTGCTGACGAACAATTCACATATCCTGAATTCCACTTTAAAATCCTATTAAACAGGCTATGGTAAACAACTGCCAGGTTGTAAGAGTAAATGTCACATTAAAATACGTAACAAGTAGTGACAACCTGATATTTATTGGGCTGCAAATCTGCAAGGCCCTTTTTGGCCTTGAGCTGTCTGATCCTGTGAAAAGTTGTGGCTTAATGGGATAATCAAATAATTAATACAGTCGTATATTTTTTCTTTCTTTGCAGGTTCTTGGAGTTTATAAAGATATAGCCTTCTTTGGAGGATTCTGTGTGCAAAATATTTGGATCAGGAAAAAACCTGGAAGTTTGGTAGTATTTATAGCCAGATTTTGAATTGTAATGTCAGCAATCAGTTTACAGATGTTTTGCTTTGTGGAAGAACTGGACAGATTTACAACTTTTCCACAGGCAAGTATAAAATGCATTAATTACTCATTGCTTGTTATTATTTTCTTATCATCAATAGGATATTTTCTTACCACAGATGGTGGACTTGGCAGTGTTGGGTTAATGGCTGAACTCGATGAATTTAATGATCTTTTCCAGCCTAAACGATTCACTGGTCATATTTTAAATGAAATAACAGTTTGGTCAGAATGCAAGGAAAACCAAGCTGATAAACTGCTTAAAATTCAACCAAACCCAGACAAATTGCAAACAAGTTTGAGTGACTACAGCCAGAGAGACTCCATCCTGGAGTGCCGTAATGGAAAGCTCTTAAAAATCTGCGTTTGTTTGCTGGTTTATGCAAAAATGCTGAGCCAGGCACAGCCAGCTCCCTGTGGGCAGAAAACGCCTGATGAGTGTGCACGACACGGAGACTCTGTTGTGCATTTCAGGGGTCAGGGACCCAGGGCTGATGTCTGCTGGGAAGCAGCTCTGGAGCTGTGACTGCAGCTCATCCCATGGGCAATTTACCCCCATAGCAATGCCAGCGAGAGACCTAGGAGAAGTTATGACCTATGAAAAGTTATGGCCAATGAAAAGTTGCATCTCTTGAGAACAGCAGAGCTTAACGCGCAAGGGAAATGCACTTTCTGCATGTAACTGAGAATTTCGGCCTACAGCACTTCTTAGTAGCACTGGGTTTTTTTAAACACACCAAATAAATTCCTAAAGATGCAAACAGACAACTAAAAACACCTATGTAAACCCTACCAATTCTATCTCAGAGGCGCCTTATACCGATAAAAGCCTGGTCTTTAACTGAAGTAGAAATCATTTCACATAATCTCAGAGCAAACCAGAAACAAATTGTTTGGTCTTTGGAAAACTCTTGGAACCTTACATTTAAAAAGGCTTAAATATCTTTTTTTTTTCCACAGTAATTATTTCTTTTTGCAAGTCAAGACATAAAGCACCAATGATAAAATGCCACAGTAAAGAACACTTTTGGAGAATTTCCAGTCTGAATTGGAAGCACGAAAAAACAAACAAAACAAACAAACAAAAAATCAGTTCAAAATAAAAACCTTATTTTTATTCCAGCACTCAAAATTATTAAGGCAAAGCATTATAAAGTTCATCCTAAATGCAGTAATAAGTATTTCTTATATAGTTATGGATGCATCATAAATTATGCTATGTCCAAACTATATCTGGACAGTCCTTTACCATACTGACTTCTTACAAAGTAAGTATATCTAATAAGGCTAAAACCCCCATCTGGTTTCCAAAAGACAGTTTTTTATTATTTTGAATTTCATAGATATGAACTTCTAGACAAAAAATGGAATCTCACTTCCTTTCACATTCATCAGCACACCACAAAATGTTTTATCAGTAGCAATAGCACAATCCTCACTGTTTTAACATAAAAAATAGCTTTAATTTCTGCCTGTGTGTGTTTATAAATAAATATATATTTGCTAGATTTTTACTGGAATGCTTCTCCTGAACCACAGAGTTAGTTCTTTTCATCACATAAGGAGAATATAACAGTAGTTGGTTGGAAGGAAAAAAGAAAAGGAATACAAACTGGAGAAATACTGTATCCCCTAAATGAGGTCAGTGCCTTCCAAGTTTGTTGGATTTTGCAAGAATTTTATACACAATACATAAGCTTCAAGATGCTTTTCCACTTTAAAACGTGCAGATCTGCATCCACCTTGAAGGCCCAAAGGCCAGAATTCCAAGCACCCTCTGAAAGTCAGTGGCAATTCAGAGAATTTTCGTGAGATAGCTAAAATAACTGCTATGAATCCACAGGAATAAAAAAATCTGCCCTATGATGTGTTACTCATGTGTGTTACTCGGTTACTAAGACAGCCTTAAATAAAAACATGTGGATTATATAATAACATATAATTGTTTAGTTTTTGTAATGTACCCTCACCTAAGTAGATAATTGGCAACGAGGACTGAAAATGAGAACTTTTGACCTGAAATTACTCAGGTTTTTTTCTGAATTCAACAGGAACATGCTCTCTGTTCTCTCAACACTTTAAACAATTTACAATGGCCATGTTTTGTTTTTTTTTTATTTAAAAGATATGCTTGGAGAAGATTGAATAGTTCTTGGAAGCTGAGGGAAGGTATCCAACAGAGTGGTATCTATCTTTAAACAGGAAAAATTACAACATAGATGCTGGCATTGACAGTGCTCAAATCAATATTCAGGAAGTATCACATGTATCTTTCTCATCTATCAGTGAAAAAGAACCAAGAGAATGTCAAGGAAATGTCATTTATGCTTTTTTTCCCTCACATATATGTCTGTTTCTCTCACATATTTACGAAAGGTTAATGTTCAAATATGCATTCACACCAGTTTTTGAAGAAAACATAAAAGGCAGAGACGACATAAGACAAGAGGATGTGCCCTAAAATTGTTTCATATCTTCATCCATTTGTGGAGAACTGTCCTTTCACAAGGGTTAGCACAGATCTGAGATGGGGTAAAATTCTGGCCTGCTGAAGTCAATAAAATTTTTGCTATTGATGTCACTGGGTTGGAATTTCTTCTATTATCTTTAGACACCTGGACAGCTGCCTGAACATCTGCTGAGGTTGTCTCTAAAAAGTCAAAGTGCAGTTTCTTGCAAATTCTCTGATCCGCTGGTGAGGATAACTTCATCCCATTAAAAAGTACTTACAAATTAAGGGTTCATTAGAAGTTACCGTGCCTGATTTGTTTGTTAGATTTATTATGGAGCTCTCTCACTTGAGAAAACATAATCAAATACTTTCTTGCTTCCCAGAACCACATTTTTCCAGACCCACATCAAAACATGGTGTAGTAAACAATTTTTCTAAGGGTACACAGGAAGCCTGTGGCAAAGCCAAAAATTCAGAGTCCGGTGAAATTATTAGAACATATTTCTCCTTTTTTTTTAGAAGTACCAATCAAGAATTGAGGGAGTTATATACTGGTGAACTAACATTTTTCAAGCCCAACATTTCCTAGAAGCACAATGAATTAAAGTGCAAAGCAAACGCTTACACATGCATAAGCCAGGTTCTCTCACAATTTATTTTCATGCATGCAATACCTCAAAATATTTGGGTATCTCTGCTTATAAAGGCACAAGGAAGAAGCAAGGGTCTGCTTTATGTGACCATTCATAGCATAGTGACACAAGAAGAATGCAAAATCGATATTAAAACAGAAGAGAGTTTAGAGAGATTTCTCTACAGCTGCTAAGTATTAACAATGCTTTTCACATTTCATCTCTGTCTCTCACTTTTTGTACTTAATGTAGTCTTCCTAACTTATCTTTCCAATTATACAGATTTCCATTTAAATTTGTGATTCTGTACAAAAAACTAATGCATTTTCTGAAAACGATTGTTTTTATAAAAACAGGGTCATTGGCAGGAATGCAGCATCACCAGGCTCACTGACGTTAAATTAATGGTACAGTCTAAGTTCATTACCCCAAAGCACAGTTACCTGGTATATAGATGGCATTAAACGCTGGTTACATGTTCTTGCTGTGCTGATGTTAAAGGAGACTTAACAGTACCTGCCTGTCTCAAGGGTACGTGCCCCTGAAAAAGTGTTCATTCTTTCAATTTTTCACTTTATCTCCATTCACTTCAAACAAATTTCATTGAGCTAATATGAGTAATTTGACAGAACATTTTTCAGAAAGGCAGCAAGAAACATCCATCCTTGCTACAAGACTGTTCAGTGCTTCAGCAGGGCACAAAGCCCCTCTACACCCCTGAAATATACTTTTCCCCAAACTGTGCAATGCACTTGCTTGAGTAAGCACAAGATACCACAACAGCAACAAAATATAATGTCACTGTTCAAAACGCTGACATTTAGGCTAACCAAGTACATTCAGGGCCTCAAGAAAGATCTTGCCTGAGAAGGGAAAGGGAGGGCAGTAACTGCTAGGAAGGCTGAGGAACATAAATTAAAACCTTTTGTAGATGGTTGCACTGCCAGTATGTTGCAATCAGACATGTTAAAAAAAGGTGCATCCAGCATGCAGACTTCCCTGTTCTCAGTATTAAAACATGGCTCCCAATATGAAGAGTAAGATGTTAGTATTCATTTCATATAACATTGCACGTGTACGTTGAATTTTTAACTTCAATTTACTTGGACTCCTCTGTTACCTAAATAGGAACAGTCATTCAAATTTCCCACACGTGAAAGTTTGTGTGAGAACAAGTCTCTCCAGGAGTCAGAAATAGAAAATATTCTAATTTAACTAAAAAGGTTGTGACAATTCCATGCTGCTATTAGTATACGGACACTTCCATTGAGTGCACTGCACATCTCACATGAGGTAAAACAGTTTTGAAAGATTCTGCAGGGGTAAGGCCAGAAGTTTTTTCCTTCTCATAAACCAGAAACAGATCACCACCAAAAGACTGTTTTAGGAAAAAAGATATTAAACAGAGGACTAACACATTAATTTTGCAGAATTTGATGTTAACCAAAAGACTATGGACTGGAGTGAGGTACAAACTTTCAGCCTGAAAATATTTATAGAGTGAAGTTAACATTTACAAATACAGTGATAAAATAAAAAACACGCAAAGCCCATGCAAGGAGACCCTCCAGATAAAGAGGGTGTCCAAGATGGCAAATTTTTACTTAAGCTGCTTTTCAAATATAGTATTTTTCTAATATACTTCCTACCCCAAGTACTGAGGTCTTGTAACGTCCAAAGCACTTCAAGACAAGATTTTCAGCTTCTTGGGAAAAGCTGGTGTGCATAACAACAGCACAGTGCAAGCATTAATACAGAGAAATAAAATGGTCCTGACCATTTTAAATTCAGTTCAAACCTTTACTGCAAAGCTCACTTCCAAAGTGTAATGTAGCAATTTTCTATTACAATGCCATGCTGTTAAAGTAGTTTACCAGATTTAGAGAAACCTGATGTACTTAGAAAATACAAATAAAATCCCACTATTCTTTCAATGAGTAATTAGCTATATATTCAGCTTTGCTTTCAGCATATGGCTGCTACTGGTAGGAAGGTAGAATTCAAGCAAGAGAAAGCAAGGCCTTACTTTTGTCCCATTTAATCTGCCAAGCAATTCCATTTCTTGTGAATTTAGTAACATATTACAGCCTTCAGTGAACAGTAATCATTGGAAGTATTAGGAAACAGAAGCTAAGGATTAACCTTGCATTAAAACTACTGTTGACCTTATAAGAGTGATTATTTATTAGTCTGTGAAAATCATGACATAACCTCACAGCTCATATAACTATTCAGGTGTATTATAAAAATAAATAAATACCATCCTTCTCTCACCACCAACAGCATTACGCTTGAAATCACTTGCACTTGAAGTTTTAATACTGATGTTTAACAGATCAACACAAATATAGCATTCGGATTATTGCTAAGATTAAAAGGTTTATCAGTAAATTTAATAATTGCTGCATGAATAAAAAAATGCCCACCAAAAAAAGAGAAAGACTCAAGCTTGCTTTGTATTTAAGCTGAGTAAAGAATTTTGTTTAGAATACATAGAGTTAAAAAGCAACTACTTGGTCATACTCAGTTGTTTGTGCAGCACCAAATTTAAATCCAAGAGAGATTATGAGAAAATTTGCTGCAGGCTGTCAGACCTCATTAAGTTAATGGAACTGGTAAATTGGCACATTTCCAGCACATTGTAGAAAGAAAAGTGCTTTCAGCTCAAGAGTGAAGGAGATCTAGTTTCGGTTTGGCAGCTAAAGGAGATTATTAGCTATAAATAATGGCTGCACTGAGATGACTTACAGGGGATTGCTTGACCAAAATGAAGTCGAAGAGACAAAAAAAATTAACATTTTGAAACAAATGATACAGTCTCTTTGTTGGATGGAATCTAGAACAGCTTTGTAGACATTTTCCTTTTAAAGCCTTACTATTTACAAAATAATCTAAAAGTCTTTGTAACAAGCTTAGCTACCAATGAACTCCTTAACGGAGAGAAAACTCTTCTCTTTGTTGAGCCTTTGAATCTCTTTAAAAGATGTTATTAACCAGTGCTTCAGTGTGAGCTGGTGATGTGCTGTGATGTACTAACGTATTCGTTATATTATTATATAACTAATGAGATTTTATTTTATTATTTTGGTCTGAATTACTGTGTCATGTTTCCAGAGCCAGGACAGCAGAAGGCTATCAGTACCCACACAGGGCATGGAGAAGAAATCAGAAGACTTGGGAGATGCTGGTTTCCAGAGCCACCAGAAAAGACAAAATGCAGGAGAATGCAGAAGAGAGAGAGGGGAATTTCTCTTGGGACGATGAGATCTGCATTTTCTTACATTTACATTTCTTGCATATTTCTTACCTTGAATTTCTAAATGGTAAATCATCCTAGATGGTGAACTAAAGAAGATTAGATTATCCTCTGAATTTACAAGAATAAACCCAAACTCTGGGGCTTACTTAGATACTGAGATCTGTGAAGTTTGAGATTTCAAACATCCCTATGGCCAGGAACTGGTTCTATTCATTTACTTATCTGATTTGAAGTCGACTGGGTATTTTTCCATTCTTCTGTGGTGAAACTTTTGGAAACAGGTGCTGATTCACAGCACTTAAAAGAAAAAGCACAAAGCGCGATACCTTCTGCATAAAATGAGAACAGGAATTCTACTGTTTACTTAATTCATTCTTTCTTTGTCCTCTTATTGTTTCCCTGGAACTCATTTTAAAGGAAAATGAGGCCAGTTTCTGTGTGCATTTTGGCCTTGGCTTCTTTGTGAAGAGGTCTGTGCAGGGGTGCGTGTGTGCCCGTGAGCGAGTTTGGTAAGAACACCTGTCACCTTGCAGACTGGATTAACATCACATAGATCCCTTGTCAGCACTGCACTGGAGTGACATTTACTTCTGAGCAGCTCAGTTCCAAATTGAATCCAACCACCTTTGCTGACGATGTGGCCGATTTCCCCAGGCACGGTGGGTACAGAGGCACTTCGCTATCTGTACATGTCTGCTTTTACTTTAGATTTACTGGTGAGTGACTACTGGCTTCTGCCAAAGAAAGTAAACATCAGGTTCCCTCCCTATGAATGAAAGCTTTATTATGCTCTAAAAATTTCTGCACAGAAAAGGCTGCCTCCAACAACCAGCTGAGCTAAATGTGAAAAAACAACAACCCAACCCTCCCCCCCACCAAACATTAATGTGGTAACACACAGTGCTTTCACCAGGGATCTCAGGGAGGAATATATCAGAATGTAGGAACACCAGCCACGTTCTGATGCTGCAGTGCCCGTATGAAGAGTTAGGCATACTAAAACAACCTTAATTCACTTCATCCCTCACACAGCGGGTAGAAATTCAGCATCTAACACTTACTCACACTCTCCCCCACCCCCAATATATCCAACCTGAAATCACTTCTTATTTTTAATACTGCTCAAGAGTAGCTTATCTCCTCTAGAAAATAAAATTCAGCATGTGAATGCTTCTGCAGGAATACTCACTAGGAAAATTTAGGTTACTAAGCTACTCTGTAACAGAATACCAGCATTCCTGTATGAAGTCCTCTCTATCCTTTATGAAAGGATAAATGAAAATAAGAGCTAAATATTTTATCCAAGTGTTCTGTTTGAATAGAAAACTAAATTGACTGTTCCTTTTCTAAGTACCTTTCTTTTCCAAACACAGAGACCAAAGAAAAGACATATGGAAGTAACAGCTACCATCTCAAAGAGCAAAACTCACCTATCCAAAAAACCTAATTTGGAAGAGTTTTAACTCTTTTTGCCCCACACACAAAGAATTGAAGAATGACTGACCACAATTTTTGTGTTAAATGTCAATATAATAGTTAAAAAACTAAGCAATAAAACTGCAAGCAAATACAAACAGGCAGTTTCTTCCTACTATTCCTTCTAATAATGCAGGAAAAACATTTTATTCACTTGCAACTTTCAAATTATCTGAGTAGACTTAATTCTCTCCCATTGAAAGATTATACACTTTACATACTACAGATTTATAACCCTACATCTCATTAATGTGGCCACGAAGTGCAGACAGGATCCTGGTCAGCAAATACAGCCCAAGAGACCTGAAGCACCAGTGCCTTCTAATAGCCTTCTCTAGACACCTAAGGTAAATGAAGTAAAACACAAGTGAGAGGGTTCAGCAAACCTAGGAGCATTTCAGATTGTGCAGTCTGGTCGATCACATATTTTAACTGAACTGTTTTGAACCCTTACAGATTAAACATTAAATATACACAAATTGCCTAACCAGCTGAATGCTAAACCTTGACAGGAGTGAGGACCACTCACTCATGATAAAGTTACATCACTGTTTTATGTGGATAGCATAAGCCAGAAAATGTAAACTGATGCCTTGAAGGCAGGAGTCTCATAATGAAGATAAAGTGTGAAAACAGGACAAGAAAGGAAGGAGCAGAGAAAGACAATTCTTCACTGTGAGGGTGGTGAGACACTGGCACAGGTGCCCAGAGAAGCTGTGGATGCCCCATTCTCGGAAGTGTTCAGGGCCAGGTTGGATGGGGCTCTGAGCAGCCTGGTCAAGCAGAAGGTGTCCCTGTCCACAGCAGGGGGCTTGGAGGGATGACCTTTAAAGGTCCCTTCCAACCCAAACTATTCTATGACTCAGTGACAACTGATTGCTGCCTTCAGCAAAGGGAAAACTACAATTCTATGATTCTAAGATATCTGAGCACATGAACAGACTTACTAGGTAGAGACTTGGTTATGCAGTTCATTTCTTGGAGGAAACAAGTTTAAAACAGCCTGAATAAAGTGTGAGTGTGAAGTCTTGAGTGCAAGATATTCCAGAAATAACAATATTCAACAAATTAATAGTGCTGCTTTGATACGTGCTGGTTCTTTGTATAGCTGAAAGTGACAGTATAGTGAATTTTATCAATCACACTACATACAGCAGCACTAAACACTGCATTGTATCCTGTGCCTTCCTACTTGGACATATTAACAGGGCGTGTTTTGACCACTTGCCTACTGTAATTACATTGATTTCCATAGAGGTTTCACCCACTTCCAGCTGTTAACCATGAACTTTTTCATTCTTAATGTACGCCAAACCAAAGAGAAACGAAATTACTTGTTTGCTATCAGTCTTTTGGGTGCATATCAAGACTGACACCCCAAAAATACAGTCATTAAAGTCCTCATCCTTTTTCATTATGAACATGATAAAGAAACAAATAAAGTTAGTTTAAAAAAAGTCTCTTTCAGTCACAAGTTGCTAATGAGATCTTTTCTATCTGACCTTGAGTATAAGTGATACATTGCTTCAAACATAGCTGGATCTATACTCTCTGCATCCTAGAACTGCATATACAGGCTTTAGTATTCAATCAGTGCCAGATATACAATTTTTTTTGAAGAAAAGTGGCTATAAGATGATGTATTTGGTATGCTTTTCTAGTCTCAGTTTAATTTCAAGTATCTCTAAGCACATACTCCTAACAACTCAATCCTGCAAGGAAGTTCCTTATTTTTAGTTTCTATAGAAGTTCCCTTCCACCTCTCCAGACTTCTGCAATGCAGTATATGCATTCCTTTGAAAACATCTGTGTTTGTCTGTAATTTATTGTTTGATACGAATTCCTTTTTGTAAATAGTTATAATCTTTCACTCTTAGGCTATTATATGTATGTATTATTTATTACATTTTTTTTCACTCTGTAGTATTTCTGGGTAACTGTCTTCTTCACAGAACTCATTCCTGCACAGAACTTAATTTTTGCCATTGAAATTCATTTTTTAAACTATTCAGGATTAAAGAGAGGTCAATAAACCAATTACTTTGGGCAACGGTGCAAAATCAGTACTAGTAAAGTAATTAATGCCCTTTTCATTGTTTCCACATCATGGAGTGTTAATAAATTGGGCTTTTGTCACTATCCAGTAATTTCTTTACAACAAATTTCTTCATTCCAATCCATCTTTTTTTATGGCTCCCCGTTAATACTTTAAAATACCAGACTAATTAGGTTTGCATTTCAACTGTTAAGTCACAAGCTCCATTTTCATCTCTGTTCAGACTCTCTATTTTCTGATATTCCTAATGAGGCAATACTTTTATTTAAAGGGTGTGATCCTTTAAAGAATTTCTAGTGGCTTATTAGTTATGTGAAGAGGATCTTTCAGGAGTTCCCACGTATATCGCTTAAGCACAGCACAGCGGCACACACATTAGCCATGAACGCGGGCACACCATTAAATCCAGGACCTCCTATAACCTGCAGTTCATCTTTTTACCAGGATCAGCCTGCTTGCAACTGCAGCACTTTAATTACCCCCTTCCCTCGTATGATATTTTGAGTCATTCCATGCATTTCAAATGTGCTCGCTTGGCCATGGCATGAGTTAAAACATCTTCCTTACCTCCAGGAAAGGTGAGGACAAAAAGCAGTGCCATCACTCAGGATGACTGCTGGACAGAAAAGAGGGCTTTCCCAGTATTTCCCAGCTGAGTTCTGTGTCTTCCAAGGGTACCATCAGGAAGTACACAACTCAGCAAGGAAGCCACGTCACAGACAGCAATTCACCCAAGTATTTCATAGTCACCCACATGAAAAAGGCGCCTTCTCTGTAAAACACAACCTAATCTCTTTCCTGTCAGGAACGGGAAAAAGAGAAAAGACAGTAATTTCTCTTCTGCAGAAATGTGAACTGATGTGAATTTTTAATCTGAAAGGGACAGAAATTAATAACTTGAGCATCTTTCTTTGAAAAGGAAATTGCAACAGTAGGAGGAGCCCTTTTGCTGAAAACAACTGCATAAACTTAAAATACTTTAAGTATATTTTCTTTCCGGGGGGTAAGAAAAAGAAAATTTTAAATCCTCCCACCTAGCTGCTACTACTGAGATTTACGGAGAGAAAACAAAGGTCACTGTAGAGTTAATTTTCTTCATAGTAGCCAATATGGGCTGTGTTTTGGATTTGTGCTGGAAACAGGGTTGGTAATACAGGGACGTTTTCGTTATTGCTGAGCAAGGTTTGCACAGAGCCAAGGCCTTTTGTGCTTCTCAACCTCCCCATCAGTGAGGAGGCTGGGAGAGCACAAGAAGCTGGGAGGGGACCCAGCGAGGACAGCTGACCCCAGCTGACCAGAGGGACATCCCTCCCCAAGTGGCACCAGGCTCAGTTATGAAGCTGGGCGAGAAGAAGGAATGGGAGATGCTCGGAGTGATGGCGTTTGCCTTCCCCAGTCACGGTTAGGGGTGGTGGATCCCAGCTCTGCTGGGCAGGGCTGAACACCTGCCTGCCCTTGGGAAGGGGGGAATCCATTCCTTGCTTTGCTTTGCTTGCACACGTGGCTTTTGATTCACATATTAGACTGTCTTTACTTCAACCCACGAGGTTTTGCACTTTTACTGTTCTGATTCTCTCCCCCATCCCACCATGGAGGGAGTGAGGGAGTAGCTGTGTGAGGTTGGCTACACCCTGGAGGAATGAGAAACCTCACTTCCAGCAGGTTAGCTAACCCAGCTGGAGAATAATTGAGCTTTCTCCACTTCCTGAAGAAAATTCAAGGATCTCTGCAATCTGGGCCTGTGGAAGAAAAAATACTCTTCAAGGCAACACCATGAGTGGAATCAATGGTCAGTATCACTGTACCTCAAATGCTTCTCAAGCCTCAGAAATGTATTTGAAATTAGTCCTCCATCCTCAGATGCTGAGGTCCTACACATTGACATAAATGCTATGGTGAGTTAATATACAGGTAACACAGAGATCTGAGCCTGTACTTCAAACCATTCTGGAGCCATGAAGAATTATGCCTGTACCTTAAATGTAACTTGTGCTTTTCTGGTCCTTCTCAGATTTCTGATTCGCTTGTGGTGAAGAGAAGGAAGGGATAAGAGCCAAGCACGCCAAACACAGCCTACATCACCACCTCTGCTTCACTCAGAGGTGAATGAAGTCATTAACTTGAAAATCTGGACTTGGAAGAAGTTTGAAACCACTTACAACCTCCAGAATTCCACCTGGGAGATAATTTGCCAAGGTGCTAAGTGGAGACAGAGCCAAAGTTCCTGGTTCAGCCAAGCCAGCTGTATGGCAGGAGCCTCCTGCCAAGAACGTGAAGGTACAGAATTGCAAAGTCAGATATAAGACTGAGCAATTCTCACAATTGTACACCCAATTTAAATCCCTGTACCGATGTTTGTAAAAGGCCTTGAAGATGAAAAGTACTATGCTCAATAAGCCCTGAGTAAAATTATTAAAACCAACACTTCATGAAAAGAGATTAATTATGCTATTACTGTTTGCACATATGAATTTTCCATAAAAATAGAAATCTGGGCCCCAGTTCAACCAAGCATTTTAACATATGTCTGACTTACAAGTACATGAGTAGTCTCATTTCAGTCAATGAGACCATTCCTGCCTAAAAGTTAGGCATCTGCTCCACCACCTGTGGCCATGGCATTAGAGACACAGGCACAGAGATGGGTACCACCTCTTTAGGCATCTTGACCTCAGACAGCGGTGTGTTTTCTTATCTCAGAACCACGTAACTACTTAGATAAAAGTCTCTGCCCATAAATGTGACCTACAAGCCTAAAAGTCTGTCACATGGATGTGCCAGCAGGTCCTGATATTGTCCCACAGGTAGGCATCTACAGACCTCTCCAAAAGTGCCTAGTGTTAAGGACATGACTACCTGATGAAACCTTGTCCAGACCTTGGCTTTGGAATGCTACTATTGACTCCTACCACTTGCTGAGTACCTAAAGCCAAATTCTCCCCTTCCTTTTCCCAGCTTTGCTTAGTACAAAGAAAACCGCATGGAGATGACTCTGGTTCTACAACTGCCCTTAAAGCTTTTACCACTCTATTGAGCTTAAAAGGCACAGAGGGATAGTTAAATATCAGTAAAATTCAGAGGAAAAATGAAAAGAACCGTGAAAAATTCTTCTCAAGTTTTTCAAATAAAAGATGTCAGCATATCCAATTCTGAGTGAATATTGCTCTTTAAGAAAACTCACAAAAATACAAAATTCTCTATGTAATATATTTTTCGAATTTCCATGGCAAACACTGTTCTTGCAGTTCCTTTCCTGTATATAGTTTTTACTGACTGGAAAGCACAGCTACTACTATCTCCACTTACCTCGCTTCTTTAGATTGAGGATGAAACATAACAGTGATCAGAACTTTATGCCTTACCTTACAGTTTATGTTTCTGAATATCTATTAATTTTACGCTCTTCATTTTTTAAAGGATTCCTTCGTCTCCTCTTGATCTGTTGTCTTTAAAAGCTAATTTCAGGTGGAAAACAAGCAAAAACACCTTAAGATTTTTTTTTTCTTTTTTAAACTCTGAACAATGCACAATATCTGCCCTTTCCTGTAGTCACAATTATTGCAGAGAGACCCAAAGGAGGTTCTTCTAATTGATGTCTATGCAATTTCCATCTTGAGAAAGAGACCTTACAACTGAATTTTCCTTCCTGGAATGGCTTATGGATTATGTACTCATTAAAAGAGAATCAAAGGAAATTTCTCAGAAAAAGAAACCCCTCTCTTCCCTGTTTAAGCAATGCATGTATTATTTTGTGATACACAAAACCTGTAAGACATCTATTAGTCCATCTAGTGAAGTAGATACTCTACTCCCAGAGATTAAATACTTTCTATATTTTCAGATCAATATAGCAGCAATTTTTTCAGTGTAAATAAAACCTATACAGATGTTGGTATCTGGAAGTCAGAACTCTCTTTACTGCTTGAGGAATATCTGTTTTGCTTTGCAAGCACTTATCAAGTGACGCAACTGAGAGCACCTAAAAACCTTCAAGAAATAACAACAGAGGAAAGAAGGTAATTCTGCCAGACAGAGAATATCCTTTTAGGTAAAGAAACTTTGCACCTGGTGCCTTATTTAAAAAAAAAAGTAATTTATTTGGAAATGAACACCACTTTGAAAGAAAAAACTGGATAAAATGAATACAAGAGAGAAAGCAAGTCACTTATCTTTTTGGCATAAGAACAATAGGTCTCTTTAATTACAGATATTTTATATAGATCTTATTCAAATGCTGCATAATGTAAAAAAGAGTGAAGTACAGAAACTAGCAGGAAACTTGTGAGTGCTGCATTTAACAGCCACGTGAAATACTTTTGTTACTTGATGTCCTCTTGCATAAAAACCACTGGCAAGTTTTTTTCCTACACTTAATAATATCCACTTGCTAATTTACTCTGTTTCGACATTCTCTTACACACACATACACACACACTCACACACACATGTGTAGATACACTCCTTATAGCCAGCACTGTGAGAACTCTCCATCTGGTCTGCAAACTGCAGAATTTCCTTTCCCATCTATCTCAGAAATATAGTCCCATGACCCACGGGTCACCATCTGCTCAGTTACACTGGCACAATGCCTAGTATGCTTGAGGTAATGCCACCATCCTTTCCTCCAATTGTAAACTCCCAACAAGGCAGACATCTACCAGAGTGTTTGCACACAATGAGGCAGCTCCCAGTGAGATTATAGTTAAGACACCACAGAAATTCCCTTCATCTACAGTAGCCTAGGATGTGGGAATGACCAAAGACACATGCAGTCTCTCTTGATCAAAGGTCATTCTAAGGAACAAAGCAGTCAGTGCTGATGTGTCCAAGATAGCATAATATAACACACACATATAATTGTGTCCAGCATGTGTGGTTCCCCCCCAGTTCCTCTGTTAATGATCTTTGCTTCACTCAGTATTCATTTGCGTACAATCTCCTATTCTCAGGATGCCCTAGAGCAGAACAAATTATACTAAACATAAGTGAAATCAAACAAAGTTTTCATTGAGTACCATTCATAACATTTACAAACAAGCCTCTTGTGTTAAGTTTCTCAAAAATAATTGGCAGGTTCAATTTTACACCATTAGATTTTCTTCTTCTTTTTTTTTTTTTTAAGGTGTACCTATAATAAAGCAACAAAAAAAACTCACGTGACTTATTTATTAAGAATAAGGTAGAAGAAAATTAAGAAATTATTTTTGTATAATAAAACCCAGTAGATAGTAACAAATACAAAATTTAACCAAATTAGAAAACATAGGTGGAAAGATATTTTTTCACTTTTGTTCAAGTGATATTATATATTAAAAAAACCCCTTAGGAATGGATGTTCTCTGGCTTATGCAGCAGACATTACAGGTAAAAGTCTTCTTTTACAATGCTCCAGTACTTTAAGTACAGTGTAACTGAAAAGAACATTTGAAATTTACCTTTCTATTGTACTTTCCTTTTCAGTCAAAACACTCCATCAATTTTTGTTACACACTTCCCTGTGCCTCACTAGCCAGCAAGTGTTCTAAAACAACAAGCTGAAAGCCCACTGGCAGAACAAAACCAAAACAGGCCTTTTTCTAAAAACTGGTGCCATTTGCAGCATGTGCTTCTCCCTAAGCCATCATTTCAGCTTCATTACTCAACTGCCTAACACTTTATTCAGGTAACATTACACTGGAAGAGTAATTTCAGCAACATTATGCTTATTAATCTTCAAGAATGCCAAAGCTAAAAATAAAACCCAAAGAGTGTGAGAATCCAGGCAGGGTTACAACAGCATTTCTCAAGGGATCAAAATGTCCTTACGTTCACTCCTTAGAGGGAATTTTTCTCCTCCACCCTTCAATCTTGCAAGGGGAGAGGTCAGACCTCTGGCAGGCTGTGAGTGTGAGTGCTCATGGGCCAACATAGGTGTTTTCCTCAGTACAGCTACACACACTGATGGGGATGAGGCAAAGCTCCACGGGTTTTTGCCTGAATTCAGCCCACACCACTCAAGCAGGTTTGGGTGAAAAGAAATGCACACTGAGGAGATTGCTAGCAACTCTCTTCCTTTTTAACTAAAGGAAAATGATCTTGTAACCAAAACAATACAGAAACTCAGGTCATTCTTGGAGCATCCCTTGACAGCACTAGAAACAGTGGTTTAACCCATGCTCATCTACATTTCACAGAGGATAGTGCCTTCTTCTTTCTAACTGGGACTTAGACAGAGAAAGTGTCTAAAGCTGCAGCGCCAGACAAGGCTCTTGGGATTCGTGGCATGTTCATCTCCGGGAGGCAGATTCCAGCTTGTGGCACAGTGCACAAAGCTGCCTGCAGTAACCTGTTTCTAAGCAAGCTGAGTACCTAATTAGATTGACTATTTTTGATAACCCAACTAAATATGCACATACTGTGGTGTCTTAATGCCTTCGAAATGATCTAAATTCAGAAGAAGCAGAAACACAGATTATTAGGGAAAGCTGGAGCTGGTGATGGTAAGGATGTGTGTGTCATTTCTACATACATGTATATGAGAATCACCAAACGTCAAGGAACAGGGAAGAATTTTCTTAGCTGGAAAATAGTTGTAAGGAAATCACTTGAGTCCTAGAACCTTTTTCTTCTTTTATATTTGGAGGTAACTGTTGATTTTGCTATTTCAGATCCATACTATTTCTCAGTGCCTTCTAGTGCTCCTGCATGCGACCAGACTACATTTTCTTTTCTTTGTGCTAATTTGCAAAATCTCCTCACTAAATTTCAAATTAAGGGATGGTTATGGCAATGACTGGCTGCAATCTTCCTGATTGTTTCCTGCACTGATACTTAATATTCAACATCCAGCTGTCAGAAAACATAATAGGAAAACAGTCTGAGTAGTTACAACCAAGAACTTCACATGGGATATATCTCGGATACACTCCTGTGTGTGTCAGATAAAAGCATACTGTAACCATATTAACATTAAGCAGGTATTTGCAGCAATTGCTATAGGAAATTAACTTGGAAAAACTGAAATTACACGGTAAGGTTATGACAAACCCTCTGAGAAGCACTGGGAAGGAACCAGACATTTACTTCAGAGCATGACATGGATCTGCATTCTCGAATATGTGCTGGTTCCACACCACGCTCCCTGCCCCAGGGGACATCATGACTTGACCTTGCTGCACATTTCTCTAAAACGAGTTTCTTACTGAATTAACTGGTTAAAAGAAAGGTGTTCATACAGAGCAGAAAGAGGATTGAAAGATGAATTTTACTTTTTCCTGGCTCAGTGTGTTTATTTTTTTGCCTTGGTTAGACCATTCCAGTAATGTCATTGGAATATAAATGTAATCCACAAGTATGAGACTAGACTGAGTGCTGATTAATTTAAGTGTCTTAAATCCACAGCTTCGTGTATGAGCTAAGCTTGGGTCAGAAATGCCAAATTAAATAGTGGCACAACTCTTAAGAAATAACTTGTGACTTGGACAATCCATAAGGAATCAATAACACATTAAAACCAGTCAGTAGCAGTGAACTGAATAAATGAGTCATTCTCCCCAAAACAAAACTAATAGTAAAGTTCATTTGTCTATCAGGAAATTAGTGCTGTATTTTTGAAAGGTGTTAAATTACTTTTTAGAGATACCATAAAGCTGATATTGAAAACCAGAACAGTTAAAAAGCAGCTTTCCAAAATGCTTCGCTCTTACTTAATATGTAAAAGCACCATGTTTGTGCTTAGTATTTCATTCTTCACAAACAGGTAGAAAATTCTTTTGTTTCACTTTTGAAATGTTTACACAGCACAGCTTTCCCAAAAAGCCTTCTGGAAAAGTTCCCAAAGGATTTGGGAAAGATTATAAAATAATGTTATTCAGGATTAGTTCAGAAGCAGTAACTAAGCCCAGAACAGCACTGGAAAATGGGTAAAAAGTAAGATACTAATGTTATGCAGCATTAGTTAAAAATGTAGTTTGATAAGAATCAGAGCTAACAATTTTGAAATTTTCCAGGAATTCTAGGAATAGTGACTAAGTATGAAATTGTTGTTCAGACTTAGAGGACTTCAGTATTAGCTTATTCATCATGAAAATAAATTTTAACTTATTTTAAATGTCTACATATTCAAAAGGCTGGTAGAATGAAAAAAAAAATTAAAGGCTTAATTATTTAAAGGATTATTAAAAAATTTTAATAGCAAACCTGTGCTAACAAACTGGGCCTTAATTGAGATTAGTTGTACTCTCCCTTTGCAAAAGTTCTGATTGATGCATCTAAAAACACCTTTATCAATTAAAAAATCTCTTGGTTTTGCTGACAGGAATCATTCAATGAGCTTTGAACCAGTTCCTAACTCCTGATTATATTTCAAGTATGACAATGGATTGAGCAAAACCTTTTCTCATTCTGTCAAAAGACCAGTTCATGTAAAACTGACCAAGAACTTCTATTCTATTGGATGTTTAAGTATTTCCTCATAACCTTTCATGATATTACACCTAGAGAATAACCTATTTTCTCTACCACAACTTAAAAGGACTGCTAGAGCTGGGCAGGTAGGTGCAACCAAAGATCCAGACCCAGTGTTCAATGCCCAGCACAAAAATGCTTTAGCATCAGCAATTAGCATAATGAAATATACTGCAAAGTGTCCCATTATGCAACCACTGGCTTTTCCCCAGTCTATTTCTTCTTACTATAGCCTGAGAAAATTCTAAATACGTTTACACAAAAGAATTTGCTCAGTAGAAAACACTGGCTTTCCAATGCTATTTTTTTTCTCCCAGTACTCCATTGAAAACTTTCTATAAATAATTTTTTCCTCCAATTAACATGTGTTATAAGACCAGCAGAAAGATCATAAATTATTGTTGCTGTAGGCTTTTCAGTATAATTTATTACTGAGAAGTCACGAGCACTGCCTTGGAAAGGCCAGCCTGTGAATCTGTAAACCTAGGAAATTAAGAACTAAGCTGGTCTCTTTACCCTGAGGTCAATTAGAAATGACACCAGCAGACTTCTCGGTGACCTGGGGAGATTTATAGCTTACCATGCTAGGCCTGTGGTTCAGCCAGAAGATTAAGATCAGAACAGCACCTGGAAGACTGTCATCAGTTAAGACAGGCTGGACCAATGGCTCCAGGCTAAAATGTGCACAGGAAAAGAGGTCATGTCAAGTAGCCTTTGTTTTCACCAGGGCTAAGGCACATGTGGAAGGTACCGTTTGAGAGAGAGCTGGGCTAACAAAGGTCTAACTTAGGGGCATTGGACTGTCTTGTAACAGGGACAAAGGCAGCAAGTTGTCAAGGCACTCTGACTTCTCTCATTACTAAAAGTCACCTCCGAAGATATTTGCTACTTGACGAGGCTTCGTGTGATTTGCAGATCTTGTTCTTTACTGCTTTTCCTTTGTTATTTTTACAAGTGCAACCATTAGCTGCAGAATGCTTCACATCATAAACCCTCACGATTTAGGAAAAATAATTTGATCACTCTGCTGTGCGAATCTTATAAGAAAACAAAAAAGGCTGTGTCTTTTAGCCACTCATAAATATTTTATAATTTGGTAAGAACAATAGCCTACAAGGTCAAAGTTCAGGTCTGTAGTAGTCAACGAGATCCTTGCAAGACAATAAAAGGGAAAGCTACCCTTTGTTTTATAACAACTTTGGAAACAACTTCACCGAGGCAGGGGAAGCTTACAGACTTTCCATTGTATTCAAGTCATTTGTGCAAGCTGCCCTTATTACAGCTTTTGATAAATGATGTTTGCAGTGGAAAAGTTGTTTAGGGATTCTGAGCATGGTGAGCATTTAGATCCATGTCAGGTACTCAACAGGGACGTAAGGAAGAGCGCACAGCACAGAAAGCAATTGTCATTTTCTCAAGTAACCACCGCTCAGGCTCAAAGAAGTATTTCCTAATTTCTTCTGCTGTATGTAGGTCCAGGTTGGAGGACAATTACGTAAGAGGAGAACAGAACATAATCTCTGAGTTCTCAGTGACTCACAGTCTTTAAAATGGGAATAAAAGAGACATCTATCTCATAGTGTTGCGAGGCTTAACTAATGCTCAGAATGCTATTTATAAGCTAGATAACTGAAACTCCTGGATGAGTCACAACTGACATATGTTACTTCTGAGAACTCAGTACAACAGGGAAGTCGTCTCTCTTCTTCTGTCTTTCACAGTATAAAATTAAGACCTCAAAAAAAAAAAAAAAAAATCTGGAAGGGGCATACCGAGGATTTACTAACCCAGCCATGGTGTTTTTCATTTTCTTATCCTCTCTTGGTTTACAAAGTCACAGGAAATAACTCTAGACGTGAATCTGCACACTATGACATACTGAAAGGCGCTAAGACGTATTACTCATCTACCAGATTAAAACACATCTAACAACACACCATGTGCCCAGAAAATGAACCCCAAACTTCTGTTTCCAGCTTCAGCTTCGTAGATGTCAATTCATAGCCTGCTGGTTTTTGTGCACAAAGTTTCTCATTTCTGCTTCAAAACTTGAGGTTCTTTGAGTTCTGTTTGATGTCCTTAGACCAACGAATAGTTTGCTCAATTAAAAAAACCCGAAAAGCTTTCCTACCCTTCCCTCACCTTCTCTCTTGAAAGGAGAGCCAGTGCATGCCATGAAATATGCACTGCTAAGCATGGCTAAGCACTGGTGTTTTGAAATGGGTGTCTGACAAGTCTCTCTAAGGTTCTATACATGCAAATGAATGTCCTATTTATAGAAGTAATACTAAATAGCCACCTGTTTGACAGAACTGAGGGAAAAAACACATTGGAAAAGTCAAGGAAAATGCAGGTGTGACAGTGTGAGCTGGCTCCAGTGTTTATATGCAGTAGCTTTTCCAGCTGTTTAATTAGACAAACATCTGATAACAATCCTGGAACACCAGATATAAGCACAGAGTGTAGGGCTTTTCTTGTTGTTTATTTGCATCAACTGAGACCATCACAAGTCTCTACTTCCCATCTTTAAAATGATCTGTTCAATATGGACTTAAACTGCACATAGAATATTACTTTTTCCACAAAACTTGATGTTCCTCACAGCGTATTAAATCTCTCCTCAGTAACCATAGCCAGTATGAAATCTAAATGTTTATAAATGTTTCAAGCTGTCACATCTTTGTCCTCAATGAGATTGGAGAAGGAATAAAATCAAACAGCTCTTCTCCTCAGGCAACTTTTCCCAAGTGATGCAGTCCAGAGACTAGCTTGTTGGCATTTGTTATTATAATCAACTTTCCATAGCTTTTACCAAGGCATAATCCTTAGTATATGCTTAACCAATGCAGATAGATTTTCAAGTCATACAACATAAAACAAGTGCACAGGGTGTTATGCATCATCAAGAACACAGCGGATAATGTTCAGTTATCCACTTCTTTTCTACTCCAATTCCATCCCCTTGGATGCTCTCAGCTCTTATTTGAATGACCCCAGTGTTTCAGTCTTAATAACCTTCACAGCAGTCCATTCCAAACATTTATTACTCCTGGGTTAAAAAGTATTGCTCAGCTACATCTGTTCTTAATTTGATTTTGCAAAAGTTTTTTTCTTCTCCTTTTTTTTTTTTTTTCAAATGCACTATTTCCAATGGAAAAAATATACCTAAAGGCTCTACTTAGGGAAAAAATTACACAGTATGTAGGAGGGTGTGGCAGGCATGCCTTTTGTCAGAAAGCTGAATTAATAGGCATTAGCTGATATTTAGAGTTTGTGGGCTTTCTTGCCACAGAAAAATCTGTCATTTTGGGGACATCCGTCCCTTAAAATTTGAAATATATATGCAAACACACAAAGGAAAAAGTTCCTGCTGGGAATCCCACTGTTGCTCTTATTTAAGCATGTGATGAACAAGATATCTTGGATACATTCAGCTCTTTTTCCTTCCACACATACCACAGACAGCATGTGGCAGACGGGCCCAGTACTGCACAGATACCAGGGTAAGTAGGAATCCTACAGTTCCAACCAATGTGGGCTTTGGGCAGTGTCCCAGTTCAAGACAAATTCAGAGGAACATATCCTCTGATAGAAGGTAGATTACAGCCCACCAGGTTCGGGGAAAAAAGAATTATTTCCTTGGCGGAAGAAGAAACAAAAATATTCATTTAACAAACACACAGGGAGAGAATAATAATGCTAAATAATAAAATCTCTCGCTGTGGAGAGAAGCCTGGAAGATTTTAGAGTCCTTCTGTGGGTGTGGTCTCTCTCTCTCTCCTCTTCGGAGCTGGGTCAGCATGGACCCACCTCCAGGGCCTTGGTGGAAAGTTCTTTTGATGTGTTCTGATGTTGTTGAAACAGTCCAGAAGAGAAGAAGGGAAAAGCCAATGTCCCAAGGAAAAAAAGTTTAACTCTCTGTCTCTCTCCAGAGAAAACCAGAGCGAAAAGTTGGCTGGAAAGCAAGGAAGGTGCTTCCTCCCCTTCTCTGTAGCAGCAGCTATCTCCCCACAGCACAAGAACAGAGAGGAGTAGTGACTTTGAAGCACAGAACTGCTTTGAAAAAGTTCCTCTGGCTGTTTTTTTCTTTCTCTCCCCTCTCAGGCTCAGTTTAAAGGCACAGAAAGGCACAGGATTCATATCTGAGCGATAAGGGATACACATCATAAAGTTGCCCCAAGACAGGCAGCTACACAGCACATCAGCAGTGTTGAGAAATCTGAAGAAAATTAATTTCTGTTAAGCTGTATTAATAAAACTATCCTGTGCTGTGATATCCCAGAATGTGATTTATATAAAGCAGCTTTGCTCCTACTTGCACTTTTGACGCACCAGCTGTTCTCATCACTGTCTTAGGGACTGGACAAGTCTGATCAGCTCAAGAGGGCTGTGAATCCTGGAATGGCCTGGGTTGGCAGGGACCTTAAAAAACGTCTCCTTTCCACCCTCCTCCCACAGGCAGGGACACCTTCCACTAAACCAGGTTGCTCAGAGCCCCAGCCAACTTGGCTGTGAACACTTTCAGGGATGGGACATCCACAACCTCCCTGGGCAAACCTGTGCCAGTGCCTCACCACCCTCACAGTAAAGCATTTTTTCCTAATGTCTAAACTACTCCTACTGTCCTACTCTAAACCTAAACCTTCTCTTTCAGTTTGAAGCCGTTCCCCCTTGTCCTGTCACTACAGGCTCTTGTAAACAGTCTCTCCATCTTTCCTGTAGGGTGCCTTCACGTCCTGGGAGGCCACAATTAGGTCTCTTTTCCAGACAGAGCAATGACAACTCTCTCAGCCATTTCTCACAGGAGAGGTTCTCCATCCCTCTAATCAACTTGGTGGCCTCCTCTGGACTCACTCCAACAGGTCCATGCCCTTCCTGTGCTGGGACCCCAGAGCTGGATGCAGTGCTCCAGGGGGAGTCTCAGCAGAGCACAGCAGAGCAGAGGGGCAGAATCCCCTCCCTAGACCTGCTGCCCACACTGCTTCGGATGCAGCCCAGGATGCCACTGGATTTCTGGGAGGCAAATGCACATTGCTGGGTGACGTCCACTGCTCCTTTGCCCATGGGTCATCTGCAGTTAGATGGAGTTTTTTCAGTGTGGGCAGGGCTGTATCAAAGACAACCACTGGGCATTTTCACACACTGAGAGATGTTAAGAAAATTGTTCCTAGCATGTTCCCCTTGATAAAATGGGTTGAGGGGGAAAAACCAAACAAAATCAAATCCAAAGCTCCTGCTAAGCTCCCAGGCAAAACCAGGAAGAGTCACACAGGCACATTTTCTATTCCATTTCACATATCGTGATTAGTAACAGCTTCTGCTGTCCTCTGAGTCACTCTTTGAGAGACCACTTTGCAATGCTTCACAGAGCAAAAAAGACTCTGCCCCACCAAGAGGGAACTTTCATAAAGTTCACATCAATCGACAGCAGCAGCAGCAAAGCAAACCATGCTCCATCTTGCTTCAGTGCCCTTCTGGCACAGCTCTGACTGCAGCTCAGACAGTAAACAGTAGTGTGTTTGTGTGCAAATAGCATTCTCCTGAATGATGTCTGCACCTGTGTAAACTGACATCACTATCTTTTTTTCAAATTCAGTTTATTTAAGGAGTTCACAAGAGACACCTGTTCCACGCACAAGCACAAATGACATTCAATGAGCTGAAAAAAGTGTGTGTGGGGAGGTGCTGGGGGGTGAAGGGCAAAAGCGACTCACAGGGCTGTATCGACAAGCATGTTAATATCTCCTGGTCCTACAACAGACAGCTGCTGCTGCTTTCATTTCTGGCCTTCCTGGTCCAAGCTGGTATTAGCAAAATAAAATACAACTACCCTGAGTTTTCAATACTGGCTTATTGAAGAGAGAAGCTAAGTAAATACTGGGGAGGAATGAAAGAGAAGGGCAGGAGCTGGCAGAAAACAGCCTGTCCGCTGTGCTTCGTCTCTGGGAACAGCACCCAAACACTATAAAGTCAAGCTGGGGAAAGACTCAGCCTAAAAGCTTATACAGGAGCTTCTATGGCTCTTTCCTGCTTCACTCAGCCTTTTAAGGCTGGCACAATGCCTGTCTTTGGGGTGTCTTGGTTTTTTGATTTGTTTTTTTTTTTGGCATTTTAATTTTGTTTTTTTCTTTGAGAAAGGGCGCAGTAGGCTTTGAAAGTTTGGTCTCCAAAGCAATCTCGTTGTTGTGTGAGGATACCACTCCTGTTTGGGACATCTGCCCCAGATACAATAAAACACAACAAGCATATTTCTACTTTAGAGGGAATGGTGAGACAGAAGGTACTCAGTCTCATCTGACTGAAAGCATTTTAAAGAAATCTATATTGATATTCACTTGTTGCCTGGCACATTGTCTCTTACTGAAATAACAGTTTTATAAGTATTAGAAATGCATTTTTCAAACTCACTGTTAGGATTTAATGTAAACAAAGCTAGTTTGAGGAAAGTTGGATGTCCAGCTCCTCTTATCTCAGTGGGATAAGAGCCAAGGACCACTGCTGCAGGAGTGCAGTGAACACCCCAAGGAGAAACTTAAGTTTTCCTGGTTTAAGATAACCAGAAGTACTATGGCAGAAAAATTAGTTAAAACTGAAACTTAGCAAGCTGGAACAAGTCAACAGAATGTGGAAATCAATGATGTTGAAACACATCTTGATTTTGAAAATTAATATAAGATCCACAAAGTACCAGAGCTTGATTTTCTGTGTACAGCCATTGTAACACACCTGTCACAATAGTCAAATTTTGGGGAAAAAAAATGGCTTTAGACAAGAGAAACCTCCCTGCCTAAAAAACAGCCTTGTTCATTTCAGTGAAATAAAGATGGCAACCAGATTTTCACCATATCAGGACTATGCATCCCTAAAACACCAAAAACTTCTGTCTCTTCCCTCTATCAACAAATTGCACATCTCATATCAACACTTGAAAATTTTTCAAAAATTAACTTAGAGCATATAATCACCTTAAGTAGGGCAAATGCAACAAAAGATAACAGAAGCTTATTTTAAAGGCTATCAAATGTACCCATTTTAACCAGAAAAGCCCACGAGACCTTACACCTCATTCACTCTCTACTGCATCCCTTCTTTGCTGATGAAATGTGTTTTCCTGAGCAAGACTTCACTAATGTTTAAACACTGAGTTTTACTTCACTGGAATTTGAGTATTTTAATTTTACAAGCAATTTTCACCCAGGTACTGGATTAACGACTGATATCTTCTTGATGTTTCAGTATCACTCCAATGTCACACCCTAAACCTTTCCAGAGACTCATAAACTGTTCCCAATCTCAATCCACCAGTCTCCAAATCAATAACAATGGGAGGCAGACACTCAGCTACTTCTTAGTCCCTGGGAAGACAACAAGGTGAAAACAGTGACACAGAACACACTGAGGTTTAGTAGAGAAGACCCTCAAATAACTTCCTAGTATTATAGAGGTGCTAAAAGAAAAAGCATAAAAAACTAAGTTTGAATCATGTTTTTTCACAGACTCATCAAACAGCTGAGGCTGGAAGGGATCTTTGGAGAATTTTCTAGTCCAACCTTGCTGCTCAAAGCAGGGTCAGCTGGAGGACAGTGCTCAGGGTTTTGACTAGCACTAAGGAGGGAGACTCCACAACCAGCCTGGGTAACCACTCTGTGTTTGAGCAAGTAAAAGTATTTTTTCTTATGTTCCAATAAAAATTTCCTTTCTTGACAATTATCTATGGCCGTAAAAATAGAACAAAATATTGTTCAGAACAAAAAATAGTTACCCAGAGGAGGGCAACTGTTTCGTGTGAAAAAAAAAAACCCTTGTACTTTGTCATAGGTCTGTGCCCTGACAGCATTTAACTGCAATACCAACATGCAGCTTAAGTGAGAGCCCAGAACCAACAATTCACTCACAACTTCCATGTTAGTGAGCAGTTTATAGCACAGAAAAAGCCCAAGCAGATAAACTGCTTTTTATTCTAGGCCTCCATTCTCAATGACACAGCTCTTTCTGCATGCTATATTCAGCAGGCTGTAGATGCTCCTGGAAATTGAAGACAAAGTTCCTTTCCTCTGTGTCAAAGTCAAGACTTTGACACTTTTGCAGTGATTTGATTTTATTTAGAATTTTTTTTTCTATCATGCAGAATTGCCAAAGTCAAGTCCAGTTCTACAGAAACTGCCCATCTCCCTCCTGAGGATATTCAGTTCTCTGAGATGACAGTTTGGAAACACCATGATTCTTAGCACTCTCGTCTCTGTATTTCACACACAAACCCTTTTGTGCCCTGTCAATTTTAACACATTTTATTGGGAAGTTCAATCTAACACAGATGTCTGCTGATAGAAATTTTACAGGTGATGACAAGACTCCATTAACTCAATGTGCACAATGCTAGTTTTTGTGAGTCTCTGAGAAATCTTATTGTACGCTTCTGACCCTGTATCCTCGTCTACTGCTGTGCAAGGCTTTTTTGCTGAAGCAAAACACAAAAACAATGTTTGTATTAGTTACAGAGATTTACTTACCCATATATTTCTTCTTAGAGTGTGAAACAGACATGTTATGTGATGGTTTGTGAAATAAACTGCTAGTCTGACAGCCAGATAAAACATAAGAGCACTTGCATGCTTATAGATGCAGAAATAGACAGCTGGAGAGGATTTACAAAACCACTTGAGCAAGCCAGGGTCCTACGTTTTCTCTGGTATTTCCCAGATACAATCAGCTTTAGAGTGACTCTGCATGACAGTTTGGTCTTACCTTGTATTTTGTGACTGTAACACTCAGGCTAATGAAGGCAGCAACTTGTAAGTAGGGGAATTCAGATCTGGGGTGGACCAGCCTCCCAATACCTGCTCTCCCCAAAGATTTAGGCTGTAAGGGGCATGCAGCACTTGCCAAAACAAAAGCCTCCTTTCTTAACTATCTCAATTCAGCTTGATAAATTTAAAATATTTATTGCTAAACTGTCTGAACTATTATGGGCTATTTTTGTCCAATGTAAGGAACATATGCTTAATTCCAAAACCAACACAGTTACTTCTCTTCCATGGCACATCCTCTCTATCACCATATGTTCCTATTCCTCCTCCTCCTCCTTCCTCTCCCTCTGAAATTTCCTTATCACTGCAATGAGATCCGGCAACTTTCACATTATGATTGGGTAATGACACTTTGATTGCTCATGGCACAAGGCCAGACAGGTCCTACACACCAAGTCAAGTTCCACTGATGGAATGGGTGATGGAAAGGAACACAGTGAAATGAAAGCAGAGGCACTAATTTAAAGTTGTCATGTGAGGCGGCCAGGAATCCTGCAGTGCACAAGAGAACATGCTTCTCACCATGTCTTGGAACCCTTAAACACATGGATGGCGAGGCAAAGGAGATATTGAGAAATCACCCTTACCCTCTTAAAATAAAAGGTCTATCAACCACACATGCACCCCAGTCTCAAGGAAGTGGAGTTCAAGAAATGCATCTTCTTGAAGAGTATCAATTCCCCCTCAAAAACTACAAAAAAGTGCAGGCAATTCAGGTTCTGATGAGCATAAATCTTGTATCTAAATCAATCACTAGAGCACACCTGACTGATGGTTTAAGGTTTAAATTTCACTGAGAATTTCCTTGATTCAACACTATTTACTTTAAATTTTATTACAGTATTTCAAGGATGCAACATTACAAATATAGTTTCTTGACCATTATCCTTTCACATGAAGATAGAAGTTCTTATTCTCCCATAATTCTGTCTTTCACAATTTCAAAAATTACATGGCTGGCAGTTACGAAAAAAAAAATTGCTTCACATGCCTGGAGAAGGTCAAACAAATAATTTGCTCTCACACCAAGCTCTTTTTCCTCCAGTTACCACAAATTCAGTTAATCAAAGTTGATGGAAATCTCTCAGAAGAAGACATTCTAGTTTTTATTCTTTACATAAGTGTGATGACACTTGCAGAATTTTTCAAACTTTGACAGTGATGTGACAAGAAACCTGGAAACTCACCCTCTTTTTCTGACCTTCCTCCAGACTTGTAGAGAAAAATTTTTTATGTATAAATCCCCACTAAGATATCTCTAGTGACCCCTGATTTAAGAATTAGATCTTTAGGGGGGAATTAAAAAAAAAAAGGTGAAAATTATCAATAAAATAAGAAAAACTGCAAGTCCAGTTTCTAAACATGTGCAGATCACTTTTCGGATCCAACTGCTGAGAATGCAGACATGCAACATATGAAAATTTACTTGTCAAGGAAGACTCCATGTATCAATTAACAGTTTTTACCACTATGTGGTAAACACAGTGGTCATTTCACAACTCCTAACTCACTATGACTGCCCCATTTAAATTAAATATATCCCCAAATCCTGCCTCAGGAAATAAGTTGAGAGTTCAGTTCATTTCTGAACAGCTTAAATATATCATTAGCATGAAAATGATCCTTTTTTATGAGGTGCTGTTATTTCATAGGATATACTTAATGTTTGGGAATGTGTACATCATATACTGAAATTATGTACGACCTATAATGAAACACATATAAAATTGCAGTAGCACCAGAAGCACCACTGCAGCTAAGATTCTGACAGACTCTCCTTTATAAATTTATATTTTAATCATACAGAATTCCAAAATGAAATCTGAAAAAAACTGCCAAACCAAACCCCAACCATTTGGAGGACACAGGCTACAAACTGTGTTTTCTTCATACAGAAGAAAAGAAATGGAAACAAAACTTCTCTCCTTATTCTGAGATACAATTTCTTTGCGGATTAGATTTCTAGCTGCTGGATTTGGAGGGGGAAAAAAAAAGAAGAGATTAAATTATTTGGTCCCTTCCTCCTCCTGCCCACTGCCATCAGTGAAACTCAGCAAATTTACCATCTGCCATAAACAAAAGCCTGGTTGTTGCTGTGCTTCCTTGAGAGAAGACCTTGTAGGTAAGTGTGACTATAATTCCCTATAATTCAAAAAGCAAAATCTTAATGTTTCTGCACTTTGTTAGATCAGGTGAGATAAGCAATTCAATCAACCAAAAGAATGTTTATGAATATCCTTAAATTGATGGGGGGGCAGGGTATGTGTAGGAGCGTAAAAATAAAAATCACAGCACATATACATCTTAAAACTGAAGATTCTTAATAACTATTTCATTAATTATACTGATTTCTAAATGCATATTTCTATGAGCAGAAGCAGGATGCTAAGTACATAATCTAAGGTGGGGAAGGACAGAGAATGTTTAGAAGGTGTCTGTGTGCCTATAGGTCCAGGTGTTTCTCCTTTAATGGCACCATTGCACACCCATCTGCCTCGTTATTGTCAAAGCCACCTTAACTACATCAAATAGGAGTTCCATCCTCCAGTGCTAACACCAAAGTTAACTCAGAAAATAAGCGACTACTGGGGAAAAATGATAGACAATCTGCTGGGAAAAGGTTAGGGAAGAATAACTCCAAAGCAGATTTTTGTGCATCGACTTCAACAAATTCATTTTCTCCAGAAAGATGTAACCTGAAAAAAAAACTCTTGCTTGTCTGATGTCAAAACCAAAACTATTTGTGCCTTACACACTGGAGAAATTGTTCATGCCTACGTAAAGATTGTCCCCATGGTGTTTCCAAGGTCAGTAATTTGCATGGAATTTGCATCACAACTCAGCAATGCCTGTGGCAAAGCAGAGTGCTTTTCCCCAATTTTATGGTAAAGCTCCAATATTCAAAATATTTTTTTCCAAGTTGAGCCAAAGAGATTTTACAACATCCTGACATGCTGTTCCAGATAATGCTTCTGTTGATTTTATAGGAATCTGCTTATGTACCACTGCAGCAGGCATCTGTCTCACTAACTCCAAGGATTCATGTCGGAATCTGGTAAGAAGTTAGGCAGCAGAATCACATTCCATCTATTCATATATTTTTCAAGAACCAGATTTTCTGTCTTTTACTCAACCAGAAATCAGCGGACAGGGACAAAGGCCCTCAATTAAGAAACCTCCTAAACTCCTACCGTGTATACAGAAGCAAGTGTGTGCTTAAACCTTTTGCTGAACCAGCTGAGTGGAGACAAGCAGGAGACACTGCATTTACACAGCAAGAACTCTCCTAAGAGCAAGACCTACACTGAAACCCAAGAAGTTTACTAAAATATATTTACCCATATGAGCTACGAAGAGAAATACTTAATGCACTTTCTAATTAAAAAACAGGAGTGATCTACAAGTCTTAAAATTTGGGTAGAGGGGGAGTCTAGCCACACGTGTTGTAAAAAGAATACCTTTCAAAATTAGACGTCTGTTATCCCCCTTCCTCAATAACAATCCTAATTTTAATCATGTGTTCTTCCACAATGTTCTGTAACAGAAATTCATATTTCCGAACACAAATCCCTGCTTGTCTTGCCCATTTATAAGCTGATTTTCAGAGACTTGAAATGAAAAATGCTAAGCAATTACACACCCCCTAGAAACATATTTGAAGTGTTGCATTAAACCATGTTACACTCTGATGTAAAATTGCTTACAAGACTCAGAAGATTTCCACAATCTGGAAGTTAGTGGTTTTTTCCAACTGTTTCTCTTTTGATTATAATTCTTACACTGCACTCACCAGTAAGCAAAAATAAACAAACTGTGTTTACTGCTCTCCACAGCTTTTGAAGCAGGGAAAAGTCTGTTTCTCATGTTGCAAAAGGATAAAAGAGGGTCTACATCAAACCAGTTCTAGCTGACAAGGACATCCGGGAAAAAGTTAGTCCTGAGCAGCATTCCCCTTGATGGCATTACCTCCAGGTAGGCCAGCTGGGCTCTGCCACACTCTCCTGCTGAGGTAATGAGCCAACCCAAATGTCTGCTGGTGAGAATGGGCAAATTTTCCTATGCTCCACAATGAGAAACCATCATGCTCCTGCTCAGTATTAACAATAAAAGCAGAAAAGATTCAGTGGTCCATTGATTTAACAAGGGAAATCCTTTGATTTTCCTATGTCCCAAAATAATATTCAATGACAAATTCTGTCAGGTTTCAAACAGTGTAACAAACTGGAGAGGCCAACAGATAATCTCTTTCTAGAGTTCTTAATATTACAAATGTTCTTGCAAGTTCCGTCATTGGTGACTTTCAGCCCCTTAAATGTGTGCTCAGGCTGTATTTCACAAGGAGGAGACCAGACCCTGTGCCAGAATATGAAGCAAAGATTTCTAAAAAGGAACTGTGGATAATCTGAAAACATAGCCAAAAAGTTTCAGGAGAAAAACAAACCACAACAAAGAACAAATCAAAACACGTCTTAGCTACTAATATGTCAACAATGCCTCAATGGTATCACACAAAAACATGATACTGCCCTAAAAAAATCTAAAACCAGATCTAGTATTTCACAGCAAAAATTATTGCAGCAAGTTGTATGATGTTACAGTTTTAAGACAAACTTGCTTTTCATTTTCTGGCTACTGGACAAAGCTATTTCTACGTCCAAAGGTAAAATCCAAAAAACTACTTTTTTTTTTTTTTTTTTCCTCCCTGCTCTTTTTCATTGTGGTCTACACAGGGCCCTGGAAGAGCCCCAAAAGCAATGTTTGCCCTGATTGCTGTACTTCTCTATGTTCTGCACTCTGCAATTATTTAGATGGTTTAAATAAAGGAGAGGGAGAACAACTGTGAAAGGCATTGTGCAACCGCAGCTGACTTCATGTTAACCCCTGTTCCTGGGTTCCACCCTCGGGTCAAATGCCTATGAGTCAGTGTCTAGCACAGATGAATGATGTCATACTCACGCCACCTCTTTAGCAAGAAAATGTGGTGGAGCCTTTCATTGCTGATCTTAAGAGACCCTGAGTTACTAAATGAAGTTCCCAAGATAAAAAAAGAATAGGCCTGAACTTAAAAAGACAGGAAATGAGCACATCACTCCAACAACTTTGAGACGGAGTCTAAGAAAAAGACTGCGATGGGTCATCTGCGGCAAAAGTTAGCAACAGGATGCATGTGTTAAAAGTCAAAAAAAGATTTGCAGTACCCAAAAAGCCAGCAATCAAGGGACACAATTATATAATCTACCTGTTCTAATACAAGTAAACTAAAATAAAATTAAACAGGGCAATGGATGTGATCTCTCTTTCAGGTGCCAAGCAATGATAGATGAGATATGCAAGGAATAATTTGATTTCAGTGAAACCTGAATAGAGTACACCTGTGTGGATTTGAGGAGACAGTTCCATATTGTTTCAATACACTGGAATGTGTAATAATCTGTTTGAATGCAGTGCAGTTATTTTGTTAAAGAAAAATTATCTTTGAGATGAGAATCTTGTGCAGAATTACTGAAACGACCAACTAACTAACCACTATTTTAACACTAGAAAATATAGAAAGAGGAAGAAGTGGAATAAGTAAGCACACAATAAAATGCACTCCTAGATGAAGAATGCATAAAATGACTCAGAAAACACTTAAGGTGATACTCGATCAAGCTCAATGAGACATTAAACATGTTGCACAGTGTCTCACTGGTTGTGAAACCTCCTGTGTATGAGGACTGGTATGACTTGTCTTTGTAGGAATTGAGATCTGAGAGAAGAACATCCTAATTTCGTCAATTCCAAAAGTGGTTTCCCAGGGGAAGGAGAAAAAAAGGAATGCCCTGAGAGGGAACCTTTGCATCATGACTTTAAAAAGCCTGCCTGAGATTGCAGAAGTATGGATTTAACAGAGTTCTTATTAAACAGATCCAATATGATCCAGATACACATGGAAATAAACAGCAGTGACTGATCTCTCTCTGTAATATTGCGATAATAGGACAGGGTTTCTATTGTTCTCTAAATGTAAAAATCCATGTTATTTCCAAAGTTTACTTTAAAATAATATGACAGCTTCACAGGGTCACAGAATATTCTGTGTTGGAAGGAATCCACTAGGATCACCAAAGCCCAAATCCTGGCCCAGCACAGGACACCCCAGGGGTCACACCCTGTCCCTGAGAGCATTGTCCAAACGCTTCTTGATCTCAGTCAGGCTCGGTGCTGGGACCCCTGCCCTGGGGAGCTGTTCCAGTGCCCAACCACCCTCTGGGTGTCCCACCTTTCCCTAATACCCAACCTAAACCTCCCCTGACATGGCTTCAAGCCATTCCCTCTGGAAGTTTGTATAGGTATTGGCTGGTGCCTTCCTGAGGCTCTAGCAGGGGTTAATGTAAATTTGGTTAGGGATTCTCTCAGGATGCTTGCTGTCTCAGCTTGAAGAAATTTCTTGTCTTCTCTTTTACTCTATGCTCTGCATTTTGAAATCAAACAAACATTAAACCAGACCAGCGTTCAAACATCTTTCAGAGGAATTCTAGTAGGAGTGAAATGCATAAAACTAAGAATATAATGTATCAAATTCCATTTCTGTTTGAGAATGTTGGCAACTAATAAATTCAAATATATACATATATAAAGGTCTGCTCTTATTTACATTTTCCTTTCTTTTTTGTTCAGCTGCCATTTTTTGGCCTATAGAAAACAATCCTCTTTTTTCCAAGTTGGATTCCACTGTAACAATGCTCTTTATTGGTAGCCCTCCCTCTCACCCTACACCCACAAATCATGATACAAAACTTCTCAAAAGTCAATCTACACTTGAGCTACACAGGCCTGTTGTCTGCTTTTTTCACTCTTGTATGTATTCATACTATTTTTTTCCCTCAAAACCCCAATCAACTGCTTCAAAGAAGAAAATACATATATTTGCCTGGATTTCCCTTCCCTATACCCATTGTCATGACAATTCCTATCCCTTGCTTCCCAATCCACCTTCAGTAGGTCTGTGGTTATATGGTCTTTACATCTAGAGCTCCTTCAATTGGCTGTAGCCTGTCATTCTGATCACAGGTCTCAGTTTCAGTCTTGCATGTGAACTGAAAGCCCTCCTTCATCCTTCAAACAGGTTAGTGTTTATGCTAGACCCTCATTTTCAAGTTCCTTGAGCTCACTGTTTCCAACAAGCCTTGGTAACAATGAAAATCAAAGGTCCTTCATTTTAGCTATCAGAGTCTCCTGTGCCTACTCTCCAAACTGAAGGTTTCTTCCAGTCCAGAGGAATAATTTCCTTCCTTCTCTCAGCAGTGTTTGCTTTAAAAGATGAGGTGTACTAATCAACAGAGAAGGGCTATTTAGAAGCAAGGTTTTAAGTAAAAATGAGCTGGATGCAGCTCAACCTCCAAAGTACAGAAAGTGACCCCAGTTAAACCCTCTATAACCTGGTATGTGTGTTGTATGTAAATAAAAACTGAATAACTGTTGTGGTTGCTGCACCACATTATTGTCATTTTAAGGTGACAGATGAAAAACATTATGGTTACATAATGCAAAGTATTACTCTAGTCTAAATCACTCAGACCATTTAATTTTTATGTGCATTTTTTACACAGCATAAAGAATCCTCTTTCCTTCCTCCAATGCTGCACCTCTGTGCAAAGACAAGACCAAGAGAGGAGTAAGTGCATGGGCTATTTAAAGACTTCCCTACTCATGTCTAATTTTAGTATAATGCCAAGAAACCTGAGTGTGCAAAAATTTCTCACTAATGAAATTTTATGGTCATCAATAATTTTTTCTTTTGTTTCTGTATCAGCTTAAGTTTGTTAACAAAACACAATATAGTAGCTCTGTACTACATTAATAATTAAAAATATTGTTAATTTATTTTATATATTATATAAAAATAATTAATTTATTATGCATAAGAAAATGAGCACAATATCAGTGCAATTAGAAGAGATCTCTGTTTCCAGAACTAAATACAAACATCTGAGGTAGCAGAGTTTCTGGTGTTCTGTGGTAATCTTGTTTTTTCCCCAAAGTTTTTTGCATAGATTACACTACTTGAAAATCTGTTAGGCTAAATTGTAACCACTGACAAGGAAACCATTAGCAAGGAAAGGAAGGGTTTTGGGCTTGCTTCTTTATTCTTAAATCAAAGAAGCATGAACAAGATAAATCTGTGCTCTGTTCAGTTCATACACTCAGTGCCTGAGTATTCCATGATCTTCAAGTGCTTCAATGCACTGAAACAACTCAAAATAGCCTAACAACAATAATGTAAAGTTACCACACCAAAAATTCTGTTAGGCCTCTGGGACCAAATATCTACCTTTGAGAAGAGCAGATGCTGTAGTTATTTTTAAGGTCTATTAAATTTGATGCTCTTGGTTGATTTTGGTATTGGTAAGAAACTTGGGGCACCTGGTGCTCCTTAACCTCAGCAACAGCATGAAACACTTTGAGAAGGCTTGTTTACTCTTACTCGAGAAAGAAGAGAGTTTAGCATGGTTGTCTCAGTCTTAGTGCACCTCTCAGATGAACTACAAAACCCAGCTAGCAGCTCTAGTGCTCAGCTGCTTTTCTGTAAGCTGCACATGAGGGTCAGACTGAACAATTCCATGCACTTTTTGCTGCATCTTGGTAGCACTGAGCTCTTCAAGCCCCGAAATTGTTAATGGACACTTTGGACCTCATAGGAAGCCAGAAACTGCAATGCTGGTTTAGAGGCAGACAGGGATGTATAAATAAGGCTATTGTTTCTACGGAATAAAACTTCAATATTGTTATATAGTAGTTAAAGTAGAGTATAATAGGCTATTGTTTCAGTGAATAGGTTCTCCCGAGCACCAATCAACACCTTATCGTTAACATTAATCACTAGGATTTCTTCTTCAAGATCAAACAAACACTTCTTGAGAACTCAAACTTCGACTTCAGAAAACATTCTGTGTAATAACAGATTAGATTTAAATATCAGCAGCTACATCCTTATTCAATGAATCTTATTTTAGTGATTAAATGTTACATGAGGCTATCTGAAAAGGTTTAGGAGTATTGTGAGCAAATGTACAAAAAAAAAAGAAAAAATCCAACTATCAAAAGTCTACGTTAGGCAAAGTATCTTTGGTTCTGCTCTTAACATCTGTCATACAGAACCCTAATCCCATTTCTATATGGTGAGATTTTTAGAATTGCTCTGATTAACAGTAGCAGAAACTAACAATACTATTTTATACATATACCAAGTGATTTAATTTTACTGTATTTGTAAATATGTTTTAATCCTATTTTATTTTTAGAAAGAGGAATGGGATTATAGAACAACAGTCTGCAGGGTAGCCAAAACCAGATATTCCAAAGGAAGAAATCTGACTTCCAGGCAGTTTTGACAAAACAATTCCAAAGAGTTTAAATACTCCAAGAATAGACAGTTGTCTTCAAACTGGCATTCCCTAAAGCATGAGTGTTTAGAGTCTTGGGGTATTTTTAAAATACTGATTCCATTATTGATATACATTTCCATTTCAGCTCAATACTCTTCTCAGATGGTACAGTGCTCCATTCTTCTAAAAGTACAAGTTACTCTCTTGTACACAATGCAAAGCTTCATAGTAATTTGGTCACGTTGCATATAATTTACAGTTTCTGTAATCACCACACAAGAATTTGACAACATGCACATGTTGTGGTGCTTGGATTTATCCCTTAAAGCAATCATTGGTGTAATACTGCTTTCATCTACATTTTTTCTTTTCTGTAGGCCTCATTGGGATCACATGAAGGTTAGTGACAAGTACTTCCAAACAGTTTTGTTCCTCTGTCTTTCATTATTCTGCACTGAGTTGTTTGTTGGTTTTTTGTTTTTTTTTTTCATTTAATGCAATACAAAATTAATAGGAAAGAATAAGTCTGCATTAATAACAGTTCCATCACCTTGCTCCCAATGTAATCCAACTCTGTTCCTTCTAACCATCTCAGTCAAACAAAATGATGTGTTTTGCTACAGGTAAAGCAACATTTCCTGTTAATGCTGGCTTCCGTTCTGTCCTTGAGCCATGGGCAGCCGACATGTATTAGAGAGAGCCCAGCTCTGCCCCCCACTGTGTTAAAAGTCTCTCACCTCATATAAAAGATAGCAGCTGCCCTGGCTGCTCACCAGGGCACTTTGAAGCACACAGGTCACACAGGACAGGGCACAAAAGGCTGCCTTCCCAACAGCCCTGTTCAGCCCTGGGCATAACCAGGGCTCACCCAAGGACAGCACCAGCAGAGATTCCTCCTATCCACAAACTTTTGCACAAGGAACACTGCAGGCTTTACCACTCCAAGCTTGCATGCAGAGGGGAGAATATAATTAGAATATAAATAGTCCCTAACATCATTCCAAGGACACACTTCAAACTGATCCAAGGCAATCAGTATAGTTACAAGTTCCATTCTATCACAATAAAATCCAGATATCTTGATTTTGCTGAGTTTTCTTCTTCAACAGTTTTGATACATCAGTGCCCTCAGGTGACAGCCCCTCCTCCACTTTGTATTTGGGGATTTTTTGTGTCTGACGGTACCCAGACACCAACTGCACAAAAAATTACTTGGCCTTCTTTCAGAAATATCTTTTCCTGAGGTAAAAGTAGCAAAATCCCTTCAACAAATATATAGTCCCTCTGCTTGTAGCACCAGAATGCAAAGTAACTTGTAGTTCCCCATACTTTCCCGTAGAAATAAAATATTTTGAAAAATTCTTGAAACTACAAGTATGGTGAGGTTTAAGCCAGAGAAGAACAAACTTTCTAGTATAAAACAGTTCATACAGCATTTAATTTCTGCAATATGTAATGCATGCTTAGAAATGAACATTTTTATATACCTGAAAGACAAACTTATTTAAGGGGCTTATGCAACTACTCAGAGTAGCCACAATTCCATATTTTGCAGTGGTTCAGCAGAGTCCACAGAGGAGTGGGCTAACTAGGACTGTAATCGTCCCTCTGAGTTTGCTTTCTAAAGGTTAGTTTTGAGATTCAGCTTTTTTTCAGTTTTATCAACATGACCAAATATACTGTGCTCATGAAAAATGGGCAGCATTTTCAGGTCTGCTACACATGGTATATGGCTTAAAATGTAAAGGGAAGAATTAAAGAGAAGATCAGTTGCAAAGTGAAAATGAGGTTGAGATGCTTAGGAAAACAAATTACCTACATGAGCATCAGATAGGGCAGGGAAACAAAATTGATGAAAACAATATAAAGCAATGGCCTATCAGCAATACAGGATAAGCTCTGATAGTAAAATCTTACAGACTGGTTGATGCTGTGTAAGGTAAGGAAAAATAAGGTATGGAACTGGAATATTCTGTAATAAAAAAGGAACTTGTCATGAACAAAACATCACACTTTAAGTTTAGGCATTAAGTTCTTTAAGTTGTACATTTTGTTTTGGCTAACAGAAGTAACAGCTCCACAGGACACAACTACTTAGTTAGAAGTTGCCTTAAGTTTTTAAAGCTCTCGAAATTTAACAAAGATAATTCTTCTCCATCCCACATTCACTTGGGAGCCCCCAGTCCCAGGTCTATCAGTTTCTTGTTAATCTTTCATTTGTGCCTTAGAAAACTGGGTGGGGTGATAGCAGCTGTCTAGCTAGAAGTTGCCCAGGATCCTTTAGAGAATACACCAAACAAGCTGAGGCAAAGTTTCTCCTTCACAGGATGGGCTACAATGCTGATATGATGATCCAAGAGTCTCCTATCATTCTGTAAGTCTTGGCTTTCTCCTCCTTCAGATGGATGAGGAGGGAAGTGCCATGGGTCAGCAAAACACTGGACAAAACAAGGAACAAACTATCCAATCTAAAAAGCTCTCAGGTAAGATAGAACACCATGCAGAATTTTTTAAGTTTTCTGACAGAAAAGCTTCTGACCTTATCATGATGTCACATAAAGTTTTGCTTTTGCTGAAAGTACATTTTCCACTGACGAAAATTTAGCTGGAAGTTTCCAACAGGATCACTTTTAGGATGTATGCCAGCACAATTTGATGTCCATGATGTCATTTGGGTTGATTAGACCAAACGTGTCAAACAAAACTGAAAATGAATCCTGTCTCCAGAAAGAAGTGTCAGTTGCCTCCTGTAGCTAAGTCAGACCAATGTTTATAACAAAACAAACCCACCATGTGCCTCATGTAGTTAAGACAGTAAATAAGGGTACTTAGAGCTCTGAAATTTCTCACTGGCTCCTTCATATCCTTATGCATACACTACATTGCAGTGCCAAGAACTTAGTAAAGTGATTTTTTCCTTTTTGAGACATCATTCTTAATCATCAGAAATTTTTTTTCATATCTACTACCTGTTATCCACATAAAAATGAGCATAAAAAAATCAGCAGTCCTGCTCCCTCAGAGTCTGGACCAAAGATACTTGGTTTATTACTGGTATGTTTGTATGGAAATATTTGCCTCAGCCAGTCACTAAATCCACCAAGATTTTAAGTAAAAACCTCATTCGAAAGACATCATATCACCCAGCTCCCATGATGGCAATGAGGTCTTTATGTTTGTTTTCATTCCTCCTCAGCAGCCAAAAAGAAGTATTTTGTTCTGGGAGTTCACAGAAACTAACACACATTCCTGCTGGAGAACCTTGGAACTGCATGGCAGCAAATCCACCAAGATGCACCTTGCACACAAGCATGCTTGAATATGATTTGAAGTAATCAACTGCTTTTCTCTCATTCACCTCAGGCTTCTCTAAATTGTGAGAAACAGACTATTAGGGACACGTGTCTCTAAGGTCACAGAATAAATTTCCATTTCTGGAATTGCCATGTGAGACAATTTACCTCAGGGGAAAGTTGAAAGAAGCAATGCCAATAGTTTTGGGATTAATGCAGATCAAGTTGTCCACAGTCAGGTAAAATGGCAACTATTTATTGTTTCATTGTCTGAACTTACAGCAGAAGGTGGTTTCCAAGTTTCAGCCACATGATAGAAGCTTAAGGTGACCCTCGTTTGGAGAGATGCACCAAGAAGTACAGATTGCAACTTTCACAACAAGGAGTGTTTTTTACACGACTTAATCACCATTACAAGTCCTTTATAAACCTTAGCTGCATTTATACATGTGTGTGAACGTAGTCCAAACATTTGCGAACACTTGGTGGTTCACACAGTACCTCTTACTGAGGCAAGGAGGGTAACAGGATTAAAACCCTACAGAAGGAACATTCTGACCAAAGGAATGACTTAAGGTGATATTTTTATGTTGAAATACCAGACACAGTATTTAGCTCTGCCTCTGTTGAAAACCACCTCTGACATTTATAAAGCTTGTAAGCTGTCCAAATTTCACTTAATGCTTCACCCAATAATGAGACCTGGCGAAACATAGTGCCTTTTCCTACACATCAGAACTGAGGCTTAAGCAGCATGAGATTTAGAGGCAATCACAGAGGCACGTAGTGCTATTTTAGGCACTTCTGTAATATCCAAGACACCTGCATGGGGTTATGCAGATATAACATCAGACCCATGCCCTTCTGGAGAGGCATTTGTAGATCAAACAAGAAAAGTTAAGTCACCAAAAATGGCAGTAAGTGTTGACAATTGAATCTGTTCCAGTAGAGTCTGCTTCTACCAACCCACTGAGACTTCTATTAAATTCCCTGAAGTGTAAATCCTGATTTGACTTTTGCTTTTAAAATCTGAAGACATTTCCATGAGGATGATTGGCTGCTGCTCAGAGAAAGGTTGCTGCACCTATTTATGGGCTAAAATGAGATATTGGTTTTGAAAGTATTTTGCTAGTACCTGGAAGGCTGAAGGACAGCTTGCTTTAACTCTATATGCCTTGCTGATTTCTGCAGGGATATTGTTGAATATAGTTCTTAAAGAGATGACTTTTAAGTAGTTGGGCTTGCTGCTAGCTTAACTTGGAAGGCATTAGTGTTTTGTGACCCTGGATAGTCATACAGTCCTCTCCTTAGGCAGCAGCAGGGGAAAGGAGGAACAGGGGCTGAAGCAGAGAATGCATTGAAATGAACCTGACCTCAGAAAGAAGTTGAAAGATGCTGGCAGCAGTGGGAGTAGGTGGCTTCCTTAATTTTGAAGAAACTAAACCAGCATGAAAAATATGGAACGAAGTTTATTCTTAAGGGAAAACAGCACATATGCTTTATTCACAAAGCATCCATGCTTTCTGCACGATGCCAAGTCCCTCATTAGCATCAGTATACCCACATGAAAGGGTCAAAGCCCACGCATTTTAGTGTGACTGAACGCTTCTCAGTTTCTCCTCTTTGGGAACAGATTACAGGACACTGGCTGCCAAAAAAGGGGGAGGGTCTCTTGAAACAATGGGAAAATGGACAGCCCAGGTAAGGAATGACCATATCAGAGAGTGGTGGGGTCTGTACTGAGGGAAAGTAGGGAGGTGTAAGTGAAAGGGTGAAGCAGTACGGTAAAACACGAAGGGAGCCTGCTGACAGTGTGTCTATATAGGCCAGCTCTACCCTGACACAAGTACTTGGCAGGGTACCTGCTTACTTTTCATCTTGTGAAATCCTAGCTGAGCTTTGTTTGAGGTGCCCTGGCTTCCTGCTTGGGCACTGCCTTGCCTCGGTTTAGTTAAGAAATCGAGGAGCTTTTCTGAAGATGATGACTCATTTCACATAGCATATAAAATGCCCTCTGTTGAAGGAGCTTCTGGGAGGTGTGACAAGCCTATCCAAGATCTTTGATCAGAAGACAAAGTTTGTGCCTAAAACTGAAGGTTAAGAGGCTGTGTCAGCTTGCAAGCCTGCTGCAGGCTCCTACAGCTTCGAACCACTTTGGAGTGATTGCACGAGCCTGTCAAAACAACAGTTGGCAGCTTTATCTGAACTTCCTGCTACTGTACCTGGCCGTGGATTTTTTTCACTCATTATTTTTGGTTTTGTCCTTTTCCTGTGAGCACTCTTGAAGGCAGAAACCATTACACCAATTTCATGCTTACAGTTGCTCTTGGATCAAAACCTTTTCAGAGCAAACAATTCTCACTGGAAATACAACTCCAGGAACAGAGCCACACAACAGAAAGACATCTAAGTGACATCACTTGCATCTATTGGAATGCCAACTTCTGGGAGGAAAAAAAAAAAGTTCTCATAATAACAACAAATTGTAAGTGCTTTTACAGATTTTGGCTAATTCTCCATTCTGCCTGAAGAAACCAAAACGTGGAATACTGTTTTCCTAGTATTCGACAGCATCAACTTAAAAAGGAGCCAGAAAGGGGCAGAAAGGACAGTACTCAGTCCATCTGCACACAACACTAATCACATTTGACATGTTTGTTTAGAGATCTACTTGTATACTTCAGAGCTTTGCTATGCATATTTTTAAAAGTCTGAAGGATAATTATTTGCCCGTGGTGCACGTGATGTGGCAGCATGACCTGGTAAAATGCGGATATATTTTGCTCCTCTGTGCTTGTTCCAAGCCAGGCTACCCTCTGCCACGAATGCTTCGAGCGAGGACGTACCCTTTCACATCCTTTAGTTACACAAGCAGGAGTTTCTACTTCCTTGTTTATCCTCAATGAAAGGGTGAGCAGTCAAGTCAAGCACTGGGCAATGCAGCAGATGTGCACAAAGCACCCATCTGACAATGGCCAGGGTTCCCACTGAGACTTTTGAGTGGAGAATAATTGTACTTTCTTTTGGCATGAACCGAGGGTACAAAATCACATTTACGTGTGCAAGCCTTTGCCCTCTTAACATGTGTTCTCAGCTGCATTTGAGCTGCTGGCAAAGGTCAGTTTGATTTTCAGCCCTAAAAGTAAAAAATGACAGTAGGAATATGGCAGATAGCAAAATTTTAAAATAAAGCACTTCCTCTCCCTCCAACTACATGTAGGTTTTATTAATTAGGGTTTGCAGGATTTGCAGGAAAAAAAAAATAGAAATATCACTCAGTAATAAATAGGCCCAGGTTTTTCAAAACATAGAAGAAACCCCGAAAACAACAACCAAAGAAAGCTGATATGACGTAGAATTAGTCTTTTACACTATAATTTTCAAAAATCTCACAAATTGACATAAAAAAATCAGAATTTAGTTTCAGGCTTATGTGATGCTTTCTTGCAATGACTCTTCCTCTAGTTTTTTTGACATTATTTCCCTTCCAGCATCTCTGTTATCGCTAAGCATAAAAACCTCTCAATATAATCTCCATCTGTTATGTTTTCTATATCCTTTTTCCTTTCTATTTTTCTCTTTCCTTGATCTTGCTTTCTTGTCTTACCTGCCTTTCCCAATCCATGAATTCTCTACTGTCCTTTCCCATTTGAAGAACTGAGCTTTTCTCCATTCATTAACAGCACAACATATTTTATCTGAATCTCACCTCTTGAAATGGAACCGAATATTCTGATTTTCTACATCCTGTACAAGAATTAAGCTGCAAACCAAGAACCAAGAACTTTCAAAAGAAAACCACCAACTGTGTACAGATGATTGTACACACAGCACTCTGGAAATAACAAATCCTAAATTCCTAACATATTTATGACACAGCAAAGAGTTCTTCCTTCAAGCTAAATGTGTGTGCTGCTTGCACATCTGGATAGCTATAGAGTCAAATGCAGTATTCAACCAGAAACAAAGTGAAATTTGTGTGACTAAGTTCTCCAATACCTAGAATAAGACTAGTTTATTCGCCTTAAAATTAATAGCCAGAAACAACCTGCTTTTCATACATTTACAAAACCACAGAACTTCTAACTTCCAAATGTATACTTAATTTTTGTGCTGTTTTGATTTCTCATAATAATAACATAATTTTTGAGAGGACAGTAGCAGATATCCGTCAGACTCCCAACCTTTTTCTTGGCATGACTTAATCACATATGATCTTACCAAAACAGAAAGCCATAGAGTACTTATGGATTCATATAACACATCAAACCCAAGGCAGAGAAATAAACACGTTTCTTGAAAAGTAGAAGACAAACAGAGTGAAACTCCTTGACTTTCCAGCTTCCAAACACACTCTGCACACTTCTTTAAAGGTCACAAATGAGATCTCGGAGGCCAATTTACCAATTTTCTGTCCTTCTAGTAAAGAATGCCCAACTCTTTAAGAAGAGGATTTTGCCTCAGCTCAGTACTAAATTGAAGGTACTTCATCCTTCATCCAGCACTTCTGCTGCATGAGACCCTTCCCCTATTCCCAAAGTAACGTGCTACCCCAGACTACCCTCACCTACTTTCTCCCTGTGTGGTTAATGCTGGAACTGTGCCTGCACAAATGCAAGCAGTGCTCAGTGGGACATGCAGCAGCAGCAGCAGCACATCGTCATTTCAAATGATTTCTAACTGCAGCTGCAACTATTTTAAGGTCACTTGTAAAGGGTGTGACTTGCAGGGACATTTAATTTGTTAGGCAAATGTTCAGCACAAATCCCCAAACAAAGCAAGTATTGGGGTACCTTTGTTTTGCCTGTTTTAATTTTAAGAGCTCCCTCTGGCTCTGGACAAAATCACACCAATATTTTGACACACACCATGCAGGGATTGTGCACGTCCCCTGCTCCCAAATAACCTATGAGAGAGGCAGTTCAAGGGTTAAGCATCAGAGGGCACAGAACAGCACCAGCTCCATCCCTGAGAGATCCTGGCATGGAGAGGGCAGTGCTGCTTGCCTGGCCCTGGCCACCATCACAGGCACGTCACTGTTTGCCACCAGAGGCAGGAGATTCCCCTTCTTCCCCCCATCATTTTCTTAGCTCTGTCTAGGTACAAAGGCAGCAAAGAGAACCTTGCTGGGCTGGCAGGACTGGGACTGGCCCTTTGCAGCTGCTCCCCCAGTGAGGAGGGGGAGGCCTCGTGAATGGCAAAATTAACTGAACTTCCCCTGCAAGCCATCTCTTGCCAGATCTGTAATTTGCCAGGTGCAAATTCCTTGGCATTTACAAGTCCAAGTACTACGTTTTGGTCTTTGGAAAAGCAGGAGCAGGAACAATAGGCAAACGTTACTAAATTGGTCAAACGTCACATAACTGGGGACTGGGAGGAAGGAGTAGAATCAGCCAAACCACAACTGTACCTTCTTGAACAGCCCAGAAGATCTGAGAGAGATCCATATGGATAAATGTATCCTTACATTTGTACGTTGCTTTAAGACAGAAAAAGACGTGCACACAGAAAGACAGACAGAAAGGCAGCAATAACCAATAAAACTCTCAGCTACTGAAATGCTCCTGGCGATTTCTATCCTTTGACAAAAATCGCCAAGCAGGGTGTTATGAAGCTGGTGCATTTATAAACTCAGACAATGAATACGAAAACTCAAATGTGAGTTAGATACACCATGTATTTAAGGGAAAAACAACTCACAAAGACAGGGAAACCAAAGCTGATGGAAGCTGAACTGAAGTTGAATTAAGAGTGAACTCAAAGCCTCACAGCATGGGATGGTTTATTAGCAGCCTGAAGACAAAGGCCACAAAGCAGTTTTACTCCCTTAGAGAGAGGAGCCCTATTATGGAGCCTTTCAACTCTCCAAGAATTGCCTTTTAACTCTCCCTCCACAGTAGGACAAACAGGGGAAAGAAATTAGTCTTGGATGATGTTAGCTGTTTTGTAACTTGTAGTGCTAGTCCCACTGGAGCTCTTCTGACTCCTGTCAGATTTATCCTCTTGACATTCAAAATGGATTAACCTAAGGTATCTTTTCATAAGTAATAACAATAAAAAAAAAAACCCAAACCCTCAATACACATAGCATTTTCTCCGTCTGCCTCAAAAAAAATGGGGATTAGTCAGATGACCAAATGATATTTCCTGGACTTTGCAGTAATCTCTCCTTGACTGTTAGTACTACTTTTAAAGGAAATGTTATATGCTAACACAGAATCTGCATAATCGACTACATCATGGTGTCACCTATGTACAGCATAAAAATGTAAAAATTCCCAAAATCCCCTTGTGTTTTCAGAGACCTCTAAGTCACTGAGCCTGAAACACTATCAATAGTAAAATACATTGGTAGCATTCAGTGCATCAGTATATCCAATTCAGCTCCAATTAGTGTGTTCTCATCAAGAGAAAAATCTATTATGTTTTAATTAATTTAAGAAGAACTCAGAAAAATTATGCAACTTACTTTGGCTAGCTGGTGCTGCTTACGGAAGAGAATTTCCTTTAGATGTGCCAAATTCTGTTTTCCTGAAAATAACTTATCCTTGTCTTTTACTCTGATGACTAACACACAACTAAATTATATCAACTGTTGTCTTGTATTTTTTTCTTACTGTAGGATTGTTTGGAAAAAAGCAATGGGCTATGTTGAGCATCAGTTTAGAGCAAAAATAATGATTTTTTTTTTTTTTTGTTTTTTGCTCCTGTAAGCAATGGATATACCCAATAAAGTGGTGTATTTCAGGAGTGAATTTGCTTCATCTAAGCAGATGGTGCCCCCAGCAGATTTTGACCCACACCATGTGAAAAATTACATTTACTGCTGTGGAAAACAAAGTTGCATGTTAGAGGGCAAAGAAAATCCATGTGACTAAGCTGCAACATAATGATCATGTCAAGAACTTGAATCTCCTCTCACAAGACAAATTTCATGATCCTATGGTCTCTGGCCACGGGCTGTAATGCCCCAAATGTTGTGCCACATTGCTTTGGTAATACTTGCAATAAATCCCCATAATACCAGAACACATTTTTTCAACTCTAGCGCACCAACTAAACATCTCAAAACAACCAGGATTTTTTTCGCATTGCCACGATAGATTCTTATGGGGCTGACACGCAGAAAAAACTAATCTGACACCACGAAAAGCCTTCAGAGGCAGGGCTATCTGATCAACTTTCCAACATCCATCACACTCCTGTTTTTATAGCATGCCAGCACATGTACAAATGATAACTGTGAAAATAGTCAGTATGGATTTTTTCAACATGATTAGCAACTACTGGATTCAAGTAACTAACCCACTGCACAATGCCCTAAACATCTAAGGCATCAAGATGAGTTCTAGCTCAAGACAAGCTTTTCTTATTCAAAAGATGAGCAGAAATGTTTAAGCATGGGGCAAAATATACAAAATATAAAATATTTATATTTTAATAACAAATTCCCAGAATTTCAGATGTCCAAATTTGAGGTGTCTGTTGCAAGAGACATCCTGAATTGCTACACTTTCACTCTAATAAGGCAGTCTAGTCTGAGTTTTGTCAGCAGTCTTAGAAGAAGGCTTGACGAAGAACAGAAATTGAAACAGCACAGAACAATGTGAATAGAGGAGAATGGAGAAAAGAAAACCCTCACTTGCAAGTGTTGTTTCACATTTAAAAAGTATTGTGCTAGAGGAAGAGCTAATACGAACTTGTCATCTCAACCATTCATATGAAAAAAAATGAATAAGCAAAAAACGGAAAATAAAAAAGAGATGCTATTTTATGAACCTTCAAGGCAACTGTATTGAACCTGTGAGGATTTAAGACAAGAAAACCCACTAGAAAGGACTCTCTGAGATTATGACATGGTAAGACGAACAGAACAAACAAATCCTATGCAGTAGTCCATGGGTGTATTTAGGGCTACACTGCTGGCCCCACACCTTTTGGGTTTTGCTAGCAGGGTATGAAATTTGTTTTCCAGCAACACCTTCTCTTAGTGTCTGATTTGTTGTCCCTGTCAATGCATCTCTTCGCACAGTTATTTTCTAGCAACTCCACAAAAAAATCAAGGATCAGTTTTGCTGGTTAGAAGCCCTATTTAGGCTAACCTCAAGGTTTATACTAACAATTACTGATCAAGTGTGACACTCATACTTTACAGCAGTGTTTCTGCATTACTTTGCTGATACTTTTTCACATGCATCCACACTTATTTCAAAGCACGCAGAATAATCTTTTTAACAGTCTCTGTTGAACAGCTGAGCACGTACTTCATGTTTTGATCTGGATTCACTGTACAAAGTGTAGCAAAACACTGAAAATTGTGCTATCCACCTGGTCATGTGCAAAACCACCCTCCAAGCCCTCTGTATGAGAAGTGGAGAGTTTAAAAATTCATTTAATTTCTTAAAATGTGGGGTCTCCCGTTTTTATGACTTCCTATAATTGCTTCTCTCTTCAAACTGGTGATTTTGTCTAGTAATGTAGCAGTGGAACTGATCAGTTAAATGAAGCATGAACTGCAGCCTGCAGAGAGTTGGATTAAAAACTGCTGAGTTTTCAACATGATCCTTAATCAGAAAGCGTTTCTTTTAGAGGAAAAAAAATGTAAAACATAGGGGGCAGGGAGAAAAGGAGTAGGGACAGGATAATGGTGTTCTTTAAAAATAGCAATGCATTTTAATTTTTATATAATACATAAACCCACAGCACCACTATTCATAAACATGTACTTCCATTAATAATTATTTAAGACTACAGTCATGGTTTGATTGTGGCTTTTTATATGTTCATATTACAACTTGTCACACAGGGTGCTCACAAGAGTTTTACAAAAAAAATAATTTAACAGCAGTAGCAGCCTTAGACTGTTTTTGCCCATTCTAATTATAGTCATCATACATATTCACAGATGTGACATCACAAGATGCTAAATTCACAGTGTGTATTTTAGTTTTGGATGGCCCTGGAATGAACAACCTTAAAGGATCAAGAGGCATCTGTAAACTGTGCCTTTTGCACAAACAAATAAAGTCCATTTCTTGAATAGCTGGCAGAGTGCAAAGAATGAGACCAAGATTGAAATGAAGAAGAAAAGAGAGAGGAAATGTCATGTTGCTTGCCCACAAGTGCTGCCAAATGGAAAACTTGAAGGACAATCCATTTCCCCAGTTAATGCTGACGCCATTTTCACTACTCCTGAGCTCCTTTTTCCTTTTGTTAATCCTGTGCCTTGCAAGGTTCATTAACCCTGTTTACACAGAAAACTTGGGTCAGTCTGACATGCTAACAAAGTGCACGTCTGTCTGCACATACACATATATACACTTCAGTTTCTTCTTAAAAAACTTTCCAACTAAAAAATCCCAAACATCTGGAATGTATGGGGTTTTTTTTTCCTCACTTCACAGTAAAAAAAAAAATCTAGCAAACACAGCACTTAGTTTTACAGAGAGCACTAAGTAGGAAGCATGAATCAAAAAGAAACCATTCACTAATACTTGGTCCCCTCCTTCTCAAAGGTTTTAGAGGAGCAGCAGATGTTACTTTAACAGAATGGCAGCTCCATGAGGACCAGAACACTACCTCATCCAAAGGGACCCTGGAGTACAGTACTAAATCCAAAGACCAGTGGAATCCCAAAGGAAACACTGAGCTGCGATTTGCTGGTTTACCTGGGGTAGAAAATGGATGCTGCGGCAATTTTCAAGTTTAATGCTCCTAAACCAGTACTGGTATCTGGACTAATTGCTTTGAACACCTCTTATTTAATATAAGTTTGTGAAAGCCTGAGATTACCTCAGACAAAACCCTGACACAGAACTTAAAGGAGCTCTCCCTCACAGGCTGTACTGCAGCACATGTAATCCTGTTTATTATAAGGGCACTTGGTTGGCATCTTCCACTGTGTCTGGAAGAGCTGCATGGACATTTCATGAGAGAACTGTGGCACAAAGAGAAAGAGATGCAGCCCTGGTCTAAAAAGACTTTAAATTGCAGATCTTAACACTTGTGGCTTGAGAGAGGGTGAAAATTCAGATGACTACCTCTCAGGAAGTACCATGAAAAAAAAGGGATACAAAGCAGCTCCCTAAGCAGAGAAGCAACTTTCCCCATAAAGCAGAAAGGTAGAGCTGCCTTTGCACTTGAAAACCAGAACATTTTTTCATTAATTTTCCTGACAGAATTGTCCTTTTTTTTTTTACACAGAGACTAGAAGCAACCTGATTGATAGCTCTAACCATGTGTCTGCAGTACTCCTATGAGGCTGTCTGCTAACACCCAAAACCTAGCCTGCAGCAGGACTGCTGTGATCAACACACATTGGATAGAGCTACAAATTAGAGATTCTTAATGCAAGCTTTTGTTAACCAAAATTACAGTTTTATGAGATATTTAGGCTTCTTTATGTGGGAAAATAACCTTACCACGATTTGAAACCACCCAAAAGCTGCTGAACAAGAGCTGGGTCTCAGGAGTTCTGCTGCCCAATGTTGTACACACATGGTGTCCCTCGGAAAGTACCAGGTGCTTTTTTGGGTGATCCATTCCCACTGCTGATTCAATAGCCCACAGTAATACACAGAACAAGTGTGCCTGAACATTAGCACAGCAACAACCTCAGTGTTTACTCAGCAAGTCTCCTACAATGAATTATCTCAGCCCAGTAAGGAGGCCATTGCTAGTCTCCAGAAAGGTATTTGAAGCATCCACAGAAATCCCATTTATGACTTTGCAATAATGCGGTCTGTATGTCTTGATCTTGCCAAAGTTCACTTCTGTTTATGGGAGGAAAACGGCAGTAAAATTCTTCTTAGCCAGCTCGATTATGACAAAGAAAGAAAAGAACAAGACACTGATAGGCAAATCAGGTACAATGCTGCTCCTCATTAGCCTTGTTTTAATTAAGTCGGCTATGATCTCACGGCAGGATAATTTTTTAATGTTGGTGTTTAGGAGAAAGGCTTACATTGAAGGCTATTTTGGCTGCCTTTAGTTAAGAATGTGATTCATGTGAGTGGGAGAGAACAATGCAGCAAAATCTACATTTTTGTGTACACACAGAAAATAGGGTATTTGTATGCCAGAGAAAAAAGTAAAAAAATAGAGCATACATCTTTTGCTGACTTACACTGTAAGGAAATCAGCTACAGGAAGCAGAACCATCACTATTCATACAACAGTAGGCCCATCTGAGTATTCACGTGCCACAGGCATTTAGTCCTTGTTTAAACATCTCTCCACCATCTGAACCCTGCACGTTTGTTTCACTGCTCTGAATTAACAATAGTACACCGAGCTGTGTTTACATTTGTGAACACAAAAATAACGCTGACCCAGAATGTGGCTTTTTAAAGAAAACTAACCATGTCTGAAATTCTCAACAATCACTATAGAGCCTTTTATTCTTTATAGAAAATCTCTTCATAGAGAAATTCTGAATATTTTGTTACTGAGGATCATTTGTTTCTAATAAGAACAGATAATCTAATGGTTTCTCAATGAATATGTTTTACACTCTGAATCTTTTTATGTAACCTGTTTCAAGGCAATAACATACCTCTACAAATAGCTAAGCTGTCCAATGAGCAATAGATTTCCACTGGTAATTTACACAAGTGAATTGGATAAATGCATTAAGACAGTTTATAGTAAAGTAGAATGTAAGCACTGAGTTGCACTCGCCTGAAATTCCTGGTTGTAATGAATTTCCATGTACCTATTTAACACATGGGAAAAAAAATCACCTCATTATTAAAACCAAGTTTTCACAGTAAGGCAAACAACATAATAGCCAATATTATTCTGTCACTTAGAATTTCTTGCCTTAATTTTTCAATGCAATCAGATTAAAAACTGATAGGCAAAAAGACCTTAAACCAATAATCATCTCTCTCAAACTACTTTCCTAGTAAAGACACTCTCGAACTGTTCAGCCTAGTCTCTTTGAGTTGTATTGAAAATTGCTATTTTGCCATACATTAGTCTTGTTTTGAATCATAATATCTGGGGAAAAAAATAGAAAACACTTCCCCCCCATCTAGCATACAACTTTCAAGACCAACTGAGACTTAAATAGTGGGGGTTTCTTCAGAACAATGCTTCTGATAAAAATACATAGATTGCCCCTTAATAACCCAGGAAACTAAGTCATGTTTTCAGAAATGACTTAAGAACTTGCTAGATTAAAGGACTGTCTACACATGGAATTATTTAGTAATGACTGCTCAAGAACAGCTATTCCCGAATAATTCCATGTGTAGACACACTTACTCCAGAATAAAGTTGCCTTATTTTGGTCTAATTTAGCCCATCAAAGTGTGTTAAGCTAAACAGAAACGAGAGTGTCAGCACATGGAGTTATTCAAGACTCGCTGCTCCTAAATAATTCCATGTGTGGACAAGTGCTTGCGAGAGCTGAAGTTCAGCTCTGTTATCCCCAGCCACGTTATCTCTGCTCTCAGCCAACACACGGCACCCTGTGGTACACGTGCTGCTGCTCATTCTGCTGCTCTCCTTATTTCTGTTCAACTAACAAAAAAAAATCTTTTTAAATTCAATGTTCATTGTTGAACGTGAGCTAAACAAATACAATTATACAGCCGCTCAAATACAATTCTTCTAGAGATTAAGTAAACTTTGGCATATTTTGTTTTCCGAACAAACCAGTCTGTATATTGGCAATTGTTCTTGTAAAGCGATTGTTCACAAAAACGTCATCTCTTTATGAGGTAGAAGGAACAGTTGAAAGTAATTGGGATTTGGTTTTCCTGAGATGGAACTAATATGGCCAACTGCTGAATTGGCTTTTGGATAAATGTTGTGTTTTGTTTCAGGTAATAAAATCAAGAATTTGTTCATTTTGTTAAAGAGACTAACTACCGGTAATCAATCACTGCACACACTAAAAAAATCACATTTTCAGCAAAGCACAGATCTGTCAAAGGGTGTAATTATTACTGAAAAATTTTCACAAATCCCTATAATTACTGGACTTAACAGCAACACGTTAAGCCTGGCTGGAATATGGCATTAGTTGCCTCTAGTTCCAAAGTTCAAATCCTAAGTGATAGCAAGCGAGGATGGATTTTGAGAGTCCTACAGCACCCAGTGGATCAAGTCACAAAATCACACCCCAGATGGGTATTACTGGAAGCCTGTGGTGAGGAAAAACCCCATGCTGGAATATCAGAGGCAGAACAGATGCCCTTCAGTGCATCCCTGAAACTCCTGCAAACTGTACTGGACTCTGGCCATTGTTTTTAGTGACATTTTCCTTGACCATGTGAAGAGGTAGACTACAAAATTATATCTATTATACTCCCTACAATGTTCTTTGTAATAAACCCAGTGTGATAGAATTAGTGTTTCATTTAACTGGATTACTGATTTGTAATAGCTAAAAAAATGTGTGTTCTGAAAACCCCTCATAACTTTGTTCTGATTTTGTGTAAAAGCATGCATTTACCACTGAGGATGAACATATGCCCGTGGTTTTCCCTAAATTAACTGTAGTAAGAGGAAATCTCAGAAGGGGATAAAGACCTTACAGAAGGAAAAACCTCATACATTGTCATTTATAATAATTTTTAACTGGAATTGAAATCAACCACTAGTTTATTTCACTGAGAAGGTTTACTAGAGGTACACAGTGGAAAAAGTTCTAAAAAAGTACACATTTGGAGGGTTACTACATATAATCTCTTATTGTTGAGACATGATCAGAAACTGGGAAGTACATGGTACGAGTACTCTTTGTGGAGTACTTTAGTGCTATCACTAGATAGTAGTCTTTAGTAGTCTACTAGTAGTAGTCTTTTAGTAGTCTTTAGCACTATCATCTAGACTTTAACTAAATGTTCAGGCCCAGCTTTTGTGCCACAGCCCTGGAAACCTGAGTTCACAGAGGGGACCGCTCATTCTATAAGCGATTTGTTTTCTCCTACTCGTGAACTGTGACATCCTTTCTGTATTTGCTTCACACTCTCCAACCCTTATGATGAATAGAGAATGATTAATTACTTCAAGGCCCTTTCCATGAGTGAATATAAATACTTTAGAAATACCAATACATTTAGCTTCAAAACACTCCTGGCAGCTGGCTGGTACGGCAACACTCTCACTTTGCAGATCAAAAGTAGAAAGGCAGGGTGGTTGTGGCCAAAACCAGGGACTAACTTTACCTATGTAAAAGCTGGATTTTTCAAACTGAATGTACCTTTCATTTTTCATGCTTTGATTGACCTGAGAGGAACTGCAGATACTTCAGATAATTCTACTGGAGTCGGTACCAGGACCTACTGAACGTCTATGCTGAGCCCCTTAGCATGTCTTTGTGGTGTCTTTTTTAGTATCACCTGACAGAGTATCTGCAGTTTTGGTAGTGAAAATGAAGAATTAATTGCAGTTAGAATCACGTGGCACTTGATAGAGTCAAGTACAGCTCCCATCAATTTCAACCTTTCTCAAGTTCAGATCTTTAGATCTCATATTCACCCTCCAGAAAATGGGAGTGTTTTATATTTGAAAGAGTTCAGATCACAAAAGAATTCAGTATTAGAGACAAGATAAAAACACAGTGAGTGCTCCCCTGAGGAACTGGAATATCAGTGTTTAACTTTTTACCTTAGCATTACCCTAGCACCAAAAAATGAGTGTAAAAATGTTATAAAAACCACATGCACAATATTTTGTTACGAAATCTGATAACAGTGGTGGTGTTCCCAAAAGGTTAATTAAGCTTACTCAAGAAGATATCAGGAAAAATGTGACGGCATTATAAGCACTATTTTTTGGAGGAATCATGTAAAGAAAGTGTCAGATAACAAGTACAGAGCTATTTTTTTGCCAGTTAGCATTGCGACTTAATACATACTTTCTAAAAGCTGAGCAAACATAAGATAAAGGAGTAAATGGGGGGATTTCCACAAAATGCAAGTCTGTATTTACTTACTCAATCTAGGTATTCATTAAAAATAGACTTCTACAGTGCAATGTGCATTGCTAATTTAAACCCGCTGTTCGATCTGTGCTCAGTATAAAACATTTTATACACCAGATCTTTTACACTGTCATTATTGCCAAGGAATCCAAAAAGGATCCAGTTTATTGGCTTACAAGGCTTTTAAAAATGAAATACTCTTGCAATCTTTCACAATTTAATGAAATCTAGTGATAGCATACTTGCTTAACCCGTTCTTTAGTAGAATTGCCATTTAGGTGTTTAAAAAGTGCATTTGGCTCTCTGCTTCAGAGATCTGGGTCTGGATTTTACATTTATGATTTGTTGAAGGTTTTTTTTTTCCAGTGCAGAGCACTTACTCTGAATAGATGTCTATAAAAACAAAGATGAATTTACATTATCCACCTCAGTTATAAATCAGAACTACCTCCTCAACTTAAGCTTTGAGTAAATTCCAAGAGATAATATTTGAATAAACTGCCAAGATTTTCTTATGGCAACATTCAGAAGAAAAAAAGTCAGTGATGGACAATTTTGACTTAAAAATTTCCATGGGCCACCGTGGCACAGAAGCGCCCAAGCCAAATGATGCTTTGCTAAATATAAGAGAGCAAAAAAAAAAAAAAAAAAGAAAAATGAGTCTCAAATCTCCTCACTTTGATATCTTCAATGAAGTCAGGACTAAACCCAAAACCTCAAATCACACAAAAAAGAATTTTCAGTATTAGATATGCCCATTCTACTGGTGAAAGCTGATCTATCACAGAATCCTGGCTCATCATGAAATAAAACATGCTTATTTTACAAATGGAATACAATCAAAAGAGATAAATCCAATAATCTTAAAAAGAAAAGGAGAAAAAAAAAACCTCATGATCAAATTTTTCAGGTAAGTATCTCAAACCCAGGTGTTGGTAGTGACATCCCCATATTCATAGGCTGTTTTTAAAAAAGCCCAAGTAACTTGATTTAAGAGCTAACCATATATGAATCCTAAATGCGTCAGGAAAACATAACTTTTATCAGTCAGATTATTCAGTGTCAACAGAGAAGTTTAACTACCTGACTCTCAAATTCAGGTTAGAAATTGCTGTCTCTCATTTATTTCCTGGGAAGTTCTAGGCAGTACTTCCAAGTTTTACCCTTTGAACACCCAAGAAGGTCACCTTACTGCAACCATCAGCAACATCAGATGCTTCTTATATTGCTTGCTCTGTTCTTTTATGATTCCTCTCCAATTAGCCTAAGAACAGATCACCACCCCACCTCTCACCCTACTACATCCATGGAAAAAACCTTCTCATTCTTGCTTCATTGCATGGAAAATCTGGCCTGTTCTCAACCCTCCACCAAAACATGTCCCTTCTCCCCTTTCCATTTCCAATACCTCCAAGGTTTATTCTGCACCTTTCAGGGAGGAAAGCTTTGTGCAACGTGTGCATCTATCAATGTATTGCTCTCAGCCTTATAATGCAGGAAGTTTTTTATATTGTTCTCAGACAATATTATTTAAAAAGGCCTAAAAACTTCTACTGTCCTTAGAAGAGTACAAAAACATGGAAAGGAACACAACATTGTTAAAATACAGGACTTTCAAAGCTGAAGTTACATGTGCAGGAAAGCCAGACCTATAAACATTGGTTTTAAAAGTTAACAGTGTCATGTCACTCTTCCTCCTTTTTTAAAGTCCCTGCCTCTTTTCCTAGTGAGCAGGCACACCTTTCTTCTAAGTGTTACAGGTCTTGCTGGTACAATTAACAGAAATTATCATGGCAATGACTAAAAATTAAGTCGAAAAATTAGGTGTTAAGTGATTAATTTTCAGATATCCACAGATGTCTAATGGATTACCCCTCAACTTGATCTACTCAGGTAAATTAAACACTGAGTTTTAGGTTGAAACAAAGACAATAATCAAAAGAATCATCATGTAAGTGCTTCTATCAAGGTTTCACAAGTGGGAACTCATCTGCTCTGTATTTAAATTAGGAGAAGAACTTTTATCTCAGCAATGGACTTTATCAGTTTGGAACCAGATGAGGTATATTATTTATGAAGAACATTGAAAGAGAAAGAATTTCAGAGAGATATGTATACATTAAGCACTTTCAAAAAATTTGAATCTAATACAATGTCCAAATTTCACCTTTATTTTCAAACATACAATGCTACATATACCATTCACTCTAGTTACCTTCAAATATAAAATTAAACCAAATTTCCACCTCAGCTGCTACCCTTCAAGCTCCCCTTCAGAATCCAAAGAAATGCAGAATGAAAGTACATGACTCACCCCCACTTCTAGCAAAAGTGCTTAGCATGTATATATTTAATCAGAGTCCTGTGCATTACCTCTTCTGTCAGATATGTTTTGGGTTTGCTAGGGTGGGTTTTTTAGCATATAAAACATGCCATAAATTCTTACCTAATCTACTAGAGTGTATCTATGATTTACCAACAGTTCAAACAAAAACTGAGATGAGGGTGAATTTAAAGTGTAACTATTTTATTTCATTATTTTCCCTCTAAGTATAACAACCACCGGATTTAGAAGCAGTTAGCTGAAGTATCACTCAAGTTCCACAGCCAAAACTAAAGGCATTATCTTTGGAGTCAATGAAGTCTGCAGCTGCTGGAATCTGGAATGGAATGCATCTTTTCATTAGGCTGGTGCCAAATTAGAAATGCCTGCTCATCCAAATGAACCATGAATGCAGTACTTTAGAAATATCTGCTCTTCGCATGTAACTCAGCATGCTAGAGAATGTGACAAGCCTAGTAACACTCCATCTCTGGCTCTTGCTGGGGAATGAAAAACGCCACTGCCAGCGTCCTTGACTGAGCCCTCGCACGGCTGCCCTGTCCCAGAGGTGCAAGAGCAAACTGAAACTCAGCCTCCACTTGCAGCTCCATGCTGCTGCTCAAAATAGAACATTTTCTTATTTAGATGAATCGCACGGAGAGAAGATCATAAAGCCCCAGCTAACTGAAACCAGAGCTGGAAACCACAGTAAGAACCAACATGCTGTTAGTCTGCTTAATTAAAGAGCATGGAAACATGACTTGCTTATACATCATGGCACACACCAATCTTCCTCAGCCAATACACTGATGCTGCTGTGTCACCCTAAGTGTCTATCTGCTCCTCTCTTCTCTGTCTCTGAGCATGTCAGCCCTAGAACCATAGGCTGTAGAAGGACTCGAAGTATCCCCCCAAATAGACTAGAACTTGCTGCTCCATTAGCATTTTATGCAAGCAGAGAAGGATTCAGTGAGTCCAGGTACCTTTACACAGGAAAAGACAGAGACAGGCAGCAACTTGCTGAAAAAATAAGGAGGGGGGAATGAAGTGAATCATAGAACAGTTTGGGTTGGAAGAGACCTTGAAGATCATCTTGTTCCAACCCCCTGCCATAGGCAGGGACACTTTTGACTAGACCAAGTTACTCAGAGCCCCATCCAGCCTGGCCTTGAACACTGCCAGGGATGGGACATCCAAAGCTTCTCTGAGCAACCTGTTCCACTGCCTCACCACCCTCACAGTAAGGAATTTTTTTCTAATATATAATCTAAACCTCCCCTCTTTTTTGCCTGTCTCTCAGGCCAATGTTCAATATATATTTCCCATGAACATTTTATAGCCTTGAACTTTAAAGGCTTCTAAGCACAGTGATCTCAAAGACTGCTCTGGGGAGATGATTCCATAGGCTAATGTCCTTATGTAAAAGCCCTTCTGAAGTCCCAAATTACAAAAAACCCCACTTTAATTTTTATCATGTACATCTCAGTGGATCAAAACTAGGAGTATATATGCTCTGGACTGTATCCATGTAGCTACAATAAATTAAAAATAAAAGGGTTATTTAACCCACACTTGCTTGCACGCAACTCTGCTGATATTTTACTGATTATATCTAAACTTATTATTAAGTATTAGTCACAGAGTATGGTTAAATTTCTCTGACACTTGCACATATAAAATACTCTCATTATCTGATGCAAGAAACTGTAAGGGCCAGAGCATGCAAACTTCTGTTACACAGAGTCACAGTGTTTATTATCACAAGCACTCCCACTGAATGTCACAATTCATAATATTAATTTAAAAAAGAAAGTGCTACATTAGTGAACATTACAGACACTTTAACAATGTTCATTTGCAACAACAAGTCATTAGAAAAAGTCTGGTCTTTGACCAGCTAAGTCTTTAGCAATCTTTTTTGTTATTGCATGTATATATTATTATATTTTTGTTATTGCATATATATATTATTATTATTTTATATATATGACAATTTACAGTAGGTAAAAAACCTTAAAATTTGTTCAGTTGTTCTCAGAATGACTGAAAATCAATTTTGCATGGTTTAGCACACTGCTTAAGGACAAAATAGTGAAAATAAGGGCAAGGAACCTGCCAGCACTTTGAACAAACACCTACAATAAAAGTCAAACAAGTATTTACATAACTATGGTTGACAGAACTAAGACAATCATGGCCTTCTCTCAAATCCAACCCTGAAAGCTGTTCGCATGTTTCATGTCACAGCCAGCTTGAAATAGCAAGCCCTGTTGATGCTACTTTTCCCTAATATTTTAAATGTTTATTACAATGAGGAATTAAAGGAGAATTCATTATGGTCCTTCCTTTGATTTTACACACACATACACACAGTGATAAATGAATTCATTGAATCATTAAGGTTGGAAAAGACCTCCAAGATCACTAAGTCAAAATTTTAACTGATCACCATCTTGTCAACTAGACCAGAGCACTAAGTGTCATGTCCAGATGAAAGCTGCCCACCAGTATTCTTAATGCCAATAACATGCAAAACTTGTGTTAAAACTGACAAAATCTTATGCTAACTGGGACCAACAAAAATACTGGATATTGTCAAAGAAACAAGGCATGCAAGCACGAAAGATGGAACTGGAAAGAAAAGACCTAACAAAAAATTTGAACAAAAAACCCAAACCACAAAAAACCTCCACAAACAAACAAAGAAACCAAACCCAAAACACTGATTTGCTGGTTGCCAGCACTGAAGTAAGAGTCAGTGCACCTTCAGTCTGTCATGTCAGAGACAAGGGCACTCTAAACAAGCCCTCTGTCACTGTCAGGAGATCCAGAGACAGTTTAGGAAATAAATATTCTTTCAATTTAGGAAGGAGGTATTTTCTACAAGTGCATACACACAGAAATACTGCTCTTGTTATTCCCATAGTGCTTCAATGAGCATTAATGCATGGGAAGCTGGCCCCAGGATGCAGAAGATATGTCCCTCCTGTACCACAGTACAGAGGAATCTGTCCTGCTGGACGTAGGCCATGGAGTGAAACTCCGAAATTGCCCAGGAAGGCATGCACAAAAATTCTGTTCTTGATACAAAGCCAGGCGCTTCAGAATGTGCCACGGGGTATCTACAGCATGAGTCTAAAATAAGGAAAACCAATTACAAATTTAATAAATTAGTTTTAAATTCCACTTTTCATGACTCTTCAGCTTTTGCCAGTTAATTATCCTAATTATAGTTATTCTATCTCATAACTATTATTACCAATAAAAGCCCACATATTGCTATTTAAATATTAAGTGAATAAGAAATTGACTACTTGAATTAGATTATGTATGAGTTTTAGCAGGTGACAAATCTTAGCTTTTTTATTACTGCAAAATCAACCAGAATTCAAGAGATATTAGTTCATTTAAGTCCCATAAGTTTTACCCTTAGGCATAGAATTATTATAATTTACATCATTCCAATCAACGATGAGCTATAAAGACATTACAGAAAAGAAGTTACAGTCTATACAAATATATAATAGCTCCACTAGGCATAAAGATTAGATCCACATGCAACTTTACTAAATGTTTCAAACGTTACATCACTAATTATATGATACTGTCACTTCTGGTAAACCACAGATGTAACATGAAAAATATTCAGCTTGGTCTCATGTAGATCTTATCACAATGTGCAGGTTCCAAAAAAAGCTGAACCAGCCCTTTTGATCTCTGCACTGTATTAGCTGTTAGCTTAAGAGCAAGCTTGCTGAGCTGAGGAATTTTTGCAAGACTTGCTTCAAATCTCCACATGACAGAGGCAAGAGGTTGCACTTAAAATATGAAATCCTAACTTTCATTTAAATCACATATTGTAGCATTTATGTAAATCATCAAAGTTAGCTTATGTTTTTGATATTTGATACAATGTCCCTTAAAGAAGTCCTTGTCTCTCTCATTCCTCTGGATTTTCCATAAACAAAAGCAAAGTTCAGTTCAGCAGCTTTCTGTCATGTAACTAGCTTTAAATTAAAGTTTTTCCAAAAGTTTCAAAATTTAGCAGCCAAATAAGCACTACATCAAAACATTTTACTGGAAAAACCCACAGGTACACATGATACTTAATTAGTTGTATCTCCTTTAAATAAGAAATGTCAAAACTTCATCTAGGTTAGTATTTCATTCTTCTGTGTGCCAGCACCACTGGCTTCCAAAGTTTCACTTAAGGTGTCCATGAATGAGATTTCAATGTCAAGATCTCACTTGGACACGGCAGGTCCCGAAGCAGAAACTAATCCAGCACGTGGAACCTGCCTGCCAGGTGGGGAGAGGGACAGAGACAGATGGAGAAACAAAAAATGTGACCAAAAAGGATGGAAAAAAGGGCCTTGAGGGGAAGCTGGATGAGGAGCAGCTGAGGTCACTTGGAGGAGACTGAGGGGAGACCTCACTGCAGTTACAGCTTCTTGTGAGGGGAAGAGGAGCAGCAGACACTGATCTCTGCTCTGTGGTGACGGTGACAGGACCACAGGAAATGGCTTGAGGCTGTGTCAGGGGAGGTTTGGGTTGGATATCAGGAGGAAGGCATCATGACAGCCACCCCTTGAGACAGGACACCACACCCTATAGATCACTGATTTGGATCTCATATGGGGACAGAGCAGCTTCATTCTGGAGCTGGCTGAACCTGAGCTTTCCTGAACAAAGGGTAATGCGGAAAAATGGGATTCTGGCTTTCTCACATTTAATACCTAGAGTGGAAATTCTCTCTCCCTCATAGCCAGCAGACATTTCCCTGTGAGTTCAGCAGTGCCAGAGTGGTGTAAGAAGGTTTTCATCTCCTTGGCCACTGGCTGTAAACACGTACAGGGGAAGAACATAATAAAAAGAACCCCTAAAGCAGGGTGCTACTATTTTCTTCTATCCTGGAGAATAAAGTAAACAAAATTAAACAGTTACTCTATTTGGGGTCTTCAACCTTTTTATAAAACAAAGCAAAGAGGAAGAGTGCCAAGCTGTTGGCCCAGCAGCTCAAAAATTCTCCTGAGAACAGTAATCTGCAGAAGAAACAACCACAGGCAGCTTTGCAAGGCCAAGCTGATTTTTGCCAGGGGTTTAATAACTGTGCTATGTCTTCTGCAGCAATTAGAGGAATAAACACAAGGACAGAAAAATCTCAAAAAAAAAAAAGAGAAACAAAAAGCTGCACAACAGCAGGCAAAGAAGCAAAGAAATCAGATTTAGACAAGATTTATGAAGTTTCCTCTCTTCCTGCAATCTACATTAATCAGGGCTCCTGTCTCTTTTTGGGACCTTGGTGAAGATGAGGTGAAACCAAATATGTTTAATGAAGTCTGAAATGAGGCATGAAATTGAACCATTGTTTGATTCTGTGTTGCCTTTGCTTTCATAAGCAAGGCAGTCCTTGAAGCCTGGGTGGTACACCAGCATTCACTGGGAGTCTGCCGAAGGGAAATAGATTTTGCTTTCAGATATTGTTCTTTTTCACTTTTTTTGGTTTCAACTGACCAGCTTCATTATATTCATCATGTAAACGGGTTGAAGAGATGAAAAAGTAGATAGATAATTAGAATAAGGAGCTAAGGACAAAGAAATGTCACATTTTCATAACCTGATAGTAAAATTGGAGTAAGAATGTAAACAAATAAAGGTTAGCCAGAAATCAACTCACCATGAAGTGATCTACAAGTTCTAAATGCACTGAAAAATGTTGAAATTATTTTTTAAAAATGAGTTTTGAGGTCTTTAAAACAATACCCTGTTATAAAAGCTTAAATTGGAGAACTCACACCTATGCATTTGCCTGAGACTTTACTTGATTTTTTAAAGATACTTATATGGTAGACCTGGAGCTACTCTGCAGTCATTTGTTATTAGTTTATGTCAACTTTAACATCAGGATTAATAACCATATGATGGGACTAACAGCAGTAACCTGATATGGCTTTGGACTTTGATATATTTTGCACTCAAAAAGAAAGCAACGATTGCCATTTTAAAAAGAACTGTGAGGTAAGGAAGGTGAGGACAGAACAAAATGGGATGTGAGCAGACTTGCAGCTTTCTGCTGTGGTGGCTGGAGTTAACCCTGAAATACTGTGAGGGGACTGTGAACCTTATATAAGGAGGATGCATACATTTAAAAGAAGCAAAAATTATTCATTTAAACACTTTTGTTCCCATTTTTGCCACTTTGATCTAAACAATCCTAATCTCACTACATGTTGCCAATGGAAAAGCTCCCAGTTGAATCTTTTGGGGAAGCATAGGGGATACACAGGGTACAGTGTCACTGAACCTGATAAAGCACACTCCAGGAAGAAGGACCACCTGCATTTCTAGGGATTTCAGCAACCACATCACAGAACCACCCCATCAATTGACTCAAGAGTTATACAAGTATCAGGCTGGTTCCTGCTGCTCAAATTCCCATTGGAAGGCAGCTCCAGAACTCACTTTCTTGTAGTTGGTTTTTTTTCCCCCTTTCCTGCCTCAATTAATTTGTGGCTAGCTGACACCCATTTGTGCTTTTGCTAGCATTTCCCTCTACAAGCCTCGTAGCTTTTGGTTGCTTTGCCTACTGATTATCAACAGAACACAACTACTGGGTGATCTTTTTGACATATTCTTTAAGTCCTAACACCTAAAAGCACATCTTCTATTTCTAGCTGAAAATCAGGCAAGAGGTGTGTACAGTTCTGTGGTACTGTACAAACCACAGGGGACTGATTACTGCCCTGTTAGAAAAACAGCCCGAAAAAATAAATGTGGTAGAGCTTTGGATAAAAATAGCAGCAGCAGCAAAGTCAACTGTTTGAGAATGTTTCAAACCAGTTTTCTATCCCTGTTTAGCCACAGAGTACACACATCAGGGATAAGCATGAGGCATGTAAGAAATGCATGTTATGTTCACACTGGCTTTTTTCCTTTTAATGTATATATTTACATTAAGTGAGTACATATGGGTGTGCACACACATATATTTTTACATGAATTTTTCCTGTTAGAAATCCTGCATATTCATGCATGCAAATGCAATAAATTTTCCCATGGATCACAGCGGTTAAATTTGTAGAACTCGAGTATTGCATGTTTGCATGCATATGAAAGAAAAACAGAGAAACACAGCAGGAATTGGCATCTCCCTTACAAACGATGCGTTGTGTGTATTAACAAATGAACAGCACACTCCTGAGGGAGTTAAAGTACATGGACCAGAAGTTCACTTCCTTGCCAATTTATTTCAAATATTTCACTAGATGTTCTTGTTGCAAAGAGCACACACGTGTATTTAAAGTCCAATCAAATATCTTCAGTTTTAAAGTCTGTGGTTTATTTTTAGAAAAATAATACACGCTGGAGAAATAAACAGAAGATTAAAAATTAATTGTGCCATGCTCTGTGGAAGCATAACATGCATGCACCTTTGATTAGCTGATGTAAGCGAAGTGAAATGTATCAAAAGGCTATATTATGGTTGTAATTAATTCATAACAATGGATTTGAATAGTTACCCAAAGCAATGGCAGTCACAACTGAATGTAATAAAGCAATTCCAAAAGTAATTTGCATGCATAGTTTATAAAAGTCCTAGAACTCTTTTAAACATATTTCTTTGATTATAAACAGCTGACATACAACAGTATATTCAATTTTTCCAGCCATACGTCCAAAAAAAATATTACATTCATAGCATAGGATGAACTAAGTCATACTATAAACACAGGCTTTGTGTGCAATTTTAGCAAATCAAAGACCAGCTGATTTTAAGAAACCAAAATATATCATTGCATAAAAAAAGCTCAATATGAAAAAAGTTAATCACAAAATTTCCCAAGCAAGGTCAGCTACACCAGCTTTCTTTACATGCCTAGCAAGGATTTGTGAGACAGTGACACATAAAATATACACAGAAGTACCAGTGCTAAAACTCTTTTGTCCACTGTCCTCTCCTCAGAAGAGGACCACTTCCTAAAGGACCAGCCCTTGAGAAAAGCACGCCTGAAACAGATCCACTGCAACTCCAAAGTTCTTTGAAAACATTCTCTTAGGAGTCAGAATACATACATTTGCCACTGAAGCCAAAAGACAGTAAGCTTATTTTTGCAATATGTTTTGAAATTCAATATAATATTAAACTCCATCTAAAGTCAGCCTTTCTAACGTTCTCTTACCAAACTAATAACACGAAAGAAATAAGCACGTGTGGCTGAGCAGGTAAAGAAAGACTGCATTTTCTTGTAGCTTTAAAACAAAGCAGCATAATATCAGTGACATCTGCATCGTGTCCAAACACATGCTGAACACCACTTGTACGCAAGGATTTTTAAAAATTTCAGCATTTATTTATGCTGGAGAAGACTTTCTTCCATGAACAGTTTTTGTGAAATTTTGTGGCAGCACAAAGCACTACTTGAGCATGAGCATGGACAGCAGAAAGTGACCCCAGATCTCTGCTGTCTTTGAAAGTGATACAGCTAACCCACACTTCAACAGAATATCAGGTTCACACTTCAAGGGGCCCGTGGAAGTGCACGGGGCAGATCCTCAACTAGTGAACAGATTCAAGAGCTGAGTGAAAGATAATCTTTTTGTTCTGTGAAAACATATATGATTTCAGAAATNGGGGGGGGGGGGGGGAGGAAAAAGAATCAAAAGCGGATTTTCAAATAAAAATGTAACAATGTTCCAGTTTTGGTCAATCAAAGCACTTTAAAAGTTGGTTTGAAAATTCCAAGATAGGTTAGCTTGTACTTCATTACAAAGTGTTGCCTGAACATGAAAGATCTCTTTAAAAAAACCCTCAACATCTCGACAGGGACTTTTTAACTATCTCAGATCTTTTTTTTCCTCTTTTTTTTTTGTGCAGCCATAGATCAAAACAGACTGTGTTTTAAAAGCTTTTTTGAAGAAGAGCCAGTTTCTTTTGTGACAGCTCTTCCCTCAGAAATTCACAACAAATTGCTGACTAGTCAAATGATTGAACTTTCCTGTGAAAATTTTCCCAAATCTATAGCTGAAGCTAATCTTCATCAAGAGGCATCCCCAAGTAAGCCAAAAGCCACTGAGTAATTTAAATGACGCTCAGTGAGCAGTAGGGGATTATTATTATCACCAGGAGGAAAAGATATGTTCTTTCCTGGAAAGTCCTGAGCAAGTTTCTTAAGAGGCCTTTGTACTGAGAAGTCTAGACCTCAGACTAAGTCAATGGGACTGTCTTTGTTGGGGCTTTCTCAACATGGAATGTGTGATTTGAAATGATTTAGTTAGTTTTTCAAACAATCCATCCCCAAATTCCACAGCTTCTGAAGAACATGCAAGCAAATGCTAACGAACAACGTCTCTAGAGTTTCACACTATTGAGGAAGGAAGCTGAAGGTGCAGGATGAGGCCTGAATTGAGAGCAGCCCTCATGGAACACAAGGATGGACAGGAGATAACGAGTCAGTGTTAGAGGATGAGAGCAACAGTTCTGTTCCTAAGCTAAAAACCCATCTCATACTGTTATGAAGAATGCAGAGACACTAGGGAAGCTTGAAAGTGACAGCCCAATATTCAGCAGGGCCTGTACTCACAATAAGCTAAATAACCTCACTAGAAAGAAAGTCCCTGTGCAGATAAATAACTGTAAAGCACTGCCTACTGTGAGCTGAGAAGAATATTTTAACTGATATTATCTCAGGGATTAGGTGCTCAACAAGTAGCAGTTTTACTGGCCCACCCAACAAAACCCTTGCAGCAGGGAAGAACAATCCTTGACCATGCATGAACTCACCAGACTTGTTCAGTGTTATCTACTGAATGAGGCAGGGAATTACAGAAGAAGAGAAAGGCTAATTACATTCATCAGAAAATGTACCCTTGAGGCAAGGGTATATATTCATCCAAAAAAACTCAATTTCCTCTTTATCGCCACAACACCGAGCACAACATTTCAAAACCATTTTTAGGTTACAGCCCTAAATTGTGGATGCACAAATCGAGACACCTGGGATCTACTACACATCTCCAGGAAGTCAGCAGGACTTGTAGGTGTTCAACTCTTGCAGTAAGAAAGTATAATTTAGGGGAAGTCCTAAATGGACTTTAAAAAACTTTGAATTTTAAGTCTGCATTTCTTTGATATGCTTTGTTATTTCTGAAAGAACTCTTCCTGCTGGGGTGACAATATTAATGGCGATAAAACTGATAATGCATAGATAGTGATAAGGCCTACAGCACAGAATGAGAGTATGTGCTCTGGATTCAGTGTACTCTGAATGCTCATGATAACCAACAGCTGTCCTTCCTAATCAAGTCCTGATTCTCAAAAGCACTGAAATCTGTGCATCAAACTTCTCATCATCAATGCTCAGCCTTAAAGGAGCTTTTGCAGCCAGCCCCAGCCCTCCCATCTGCCCCTACACAGCCATAGAAATTACAACAGTCTCTGGATGTCACGAAGATCTCTGCCTTTTCAGCTCCAGGTCATGAGTCCAACACCTCCCTCAACACTGCCTCACCAGGCAGCACCATTTCTACAGATTTGCACCTGTTTTGAAAATACAACTGGTAAGAAAATAATAGGCACTGACACCAGGTAACTGTTAGGCAAGAATATATTTCTTTTTCTCAACCAAGTCATCTGAGCAATTAAAAAAACCTCTTGAGCTAGAAAGCCATCAGAGGAAGGTCTTAGGGAACAGCCTGCTCACAGAACCTTTGCAAAAATCCACAAAGCATGTCTCTACTATACTATCTCTAGGTACTTTGCCTTGTCTAACTTGTCTTTTTCTCTCTTCATTTAATTATTTTCTTTCCATCGACAGTTTGATGATACAGTTTTAATTGCACATTTTCTTTGAAAATTGCAGGGAAAGAAGGAACCAGGTGGTGCACAACCCTTAATAACCCATTTCTTTTATGGCTTTAAGAAACCCCAACACAAGTTACACCAGGGCAGTGTAGTTATTTAGCAGAGCATCCAGTGCAGAGGTACCTATTTAAGAGATGGTCTCTGTTTCAGATGGTCTGAATGAAACTTGGAAGAGAACAAGTCACCATTCACTGCAGAGATGCTCTACATGGTTGTGTGCCTGGCTGGCATTCATGGGATTGTCCTATAAACATTTCTGACATGCTGTTGTATGCTAAGCTAAACTCTTGGAATGACAGGCAGATATTTTTTGACCTAACAAAATTGCCCTAAAAAAAGCTATGTCATAACTAATGCTGTCTTTTGATTACTTCCTTTAGCTATTTGGCTGAAATGAATTTTGCTTCACTATAGAAGCAATATGATGCTTAAAGGGAAACTTACTTGAGTCGAAAGTACCCGATACATTTTCTCCAAAACCAACATCCTTAAAAAAAATCAAAACATATAAACAAATATTTATTCCACCAACACCACCTCAAAAAAATCTAAAAGCCAAATGAACTTGAGCAAAACTATAAAAGGGTCTCACTGGATGAAAATATTACTATGTTTAGCAGTGGTTTAAAAGCTGCAGCTCAAATGTCTTCTCTAGGGATATATGCTACTGCTTTCAAACCAATTAATAAAACCTACTTGGAGAGGAATTATGCTAAATATTTTATTACTCTATAAAGCATCAATATGCAAAATTCTATACTCTAGACTAGGAAAAACTGTAATAGACCATTTCTGAAAAATACATGACAGAACAAAGACAGCACCTTCTGTACTTGTGTGTTAGCTGGGTCACGGTGTTGGTGTTTCCCTGTGCTGGGAAAGCCTTTTGCAACAGTACAAAGTCATATTTCAATACAGAAATATGTATGGCATATTAATAAAGCCTGTGTGATATACTCCCTGCATGAAAATTTGAGAAACTCAATCTCTGGGCTCAGCTTACAGATTTTGATTACTTTTCAGAAAGCTTTTTCAGTTTAAAATTTTATAAAACAAAGTGAATGCTTAAAGCAAAAAAATAAATCATATTAAACACTGTAGCCCTAGGGCACTCTTACCTACTCTTGCTATAGGGAAATACACAACTTGGTTTCTGCTGCAGATGATCTGTGATGTCCCTTCTAAGCTTTATTATGAAGCTGATAAATGACTCGCTAGAAACATGGTGAAAGCTTTTGGAATTCATTGTGCTATGGAAAACAAATTAGAAACTTAACTTGTTGCATGAGGGATTACCCTTCACAGCATGGCCTTTACAATGTGAAACTAATTATTGCAGGGAAGATTTATGGTGTTTACAGTCAAGAATTCAGGGTCACTTTGACCAAATTCATGTAACTTTAGACCTCAGGCTTGTCTGACTCTAAATAGAATGACGACTCTGACAAATTTAAAGATATAAATAAGACTTTTTTTTTCTATTGAATTGCTTAGCAAGAAGCTGAGAAGTAGGGGCTAAATAACTCTAGCTTTGGGTATTTACTCTAATTATTTTTTCTTTCTGAATAGGCAGATAATGCAGCGTGTCAGAAAAACGTGTTTTAATTTTGGTTAATTTCACAGGAATCCACTGGAGTGTTAAACCCTGGAACCCTCCAAGTGTTTTCATACAATCACTCAGTGATCAAAACATGCTACTGATCTGAAAATATCAGCAGGCTGGCTGCATAACGAAGAGGACAAGCTGTCTATCTTAAGTGAATCATTAAAAGTGACTTAAATTCATAGAACAATTTAAAAAGTCAGTACTAAAACACAGTATCTTATATGGAAATTGGTTTATCCTAAGTTATAAAGTGAAACAAACACTTAAGAACCAGCAAATGATTTGTGTGTCAAGAAGTTTCTTTCCAGTAGATAAATATTTTTAGGCACAAGACTTACCACATCATATTTTGTTCTTAAGATATACCCAGTGTTTTCTATGCCATCTACTGCCTCTGGAAAATTACTTATTGTTTTGCCAATGGCGTAACTCCTAGTTCACGAGGACACCTTGAACCTGCTTGAAACAAATGTCTTTTTACTTAAGAGCATCCTGTAACATCCTGCTGTAGCTGACCCACCACATACTTTTCCCAGACCCTTGCACATTCAGAAAAGTACTTAAGCTTGCACTTCATCAGTGATACAGTAGCTCCTCTACATTATTTAAGAAGATTCTTAAGCTTTATTGAACTGGGGCTGCTGATACATCCAGTGGGGTATTTTCAACCTCTGCGAACACGTAAGGGAGTTAAGCAGCTGCCTGAGTAACACTAATGGCAATAGATAACTTTGATTGCAGTTATACTTCCAGACACGTTACAAACTTAACAATTTCTGGTGAAAGCAGATACCCTCTGAAGTGAAAAGCAAGCAAGCCTACCACAATCAGGATCACCCTGCTCAGACACAACATTTTACGTTGCTGCTGTTGATATACATCACTCCAACAAAGACTGGAACCAGTCAAATGCCCTGGCTTCTCTCTATCCATTTCCTTCAGAAGACATGAAGGAAAGTGAATCTCTCAGACAGAAGAGCTGATGCATAGCTAATCCAATTTAATTAACTGTGTGTCTAATAACATTTCCCCTTTAAAATACAATTTACAGTGTTTTTCTTGGAAAACACTAGCTCATAGTTTTAGCAATGGCCTAAGCATGACCCGAGCTTTTCCTGTAGCATTACCAGGAGGTGATACCCACTAAGTAAAGAATTTTGAGGAAAGCTGGTCCAAACCGAGAACAAAAGACTGATTCCAAAAGCAACACACAGAGAAGAGTTACCGTGAGGCCATACTATTGTATTCCTTAAAGTAATGTTAAAGAGCTGCCAACTCTATAACTTAGCAATGTAGAAGCTTAAAGTAATACTTACATCATTAAAGGTTTTATTTATCATAATTCATAGCCATGCTGTTGTAGGCTGTCTGGAACTTTATTTTCAGTGTATTAATATCAGATCCTAGTTATAATTTCTTATTTATCACCAGCAATGATACAGTAGTAAAGGAAACAACCTTCAGATTCCTGCATAGGTTTGCAGTATTGACAATATACGTATTCATTTAGAAATCAAAACATTAGATGGGTAGTGATGCCCTTTATATAGTTTTTATTTACATCAGCCACTTTCAACAAAAAAAAAAAAAAGACCCACATGTATTGTCTGTTACCATATTAATAGCTAATGAGAAACACAGAAATCAAGGGGAATTTTTTTTTAAGAGGTCCTGTACAAATCAGTGCTATGGGGACAGCACAGCAGTGACATTAACAGCAACCAATTCTTTCATAAGCAGTGTGGAGCAGAGAGACAGGAAAAGTCCAGGGACTCAAGGATGACCAGAGGTGCCATAAGGATTTGCTGAGAAATGTGAGAATAACTAAATTTTATGTAAGACAGATGAAAGGAAAGAGTACAGTTTGGGGCTTGTAGATTCTTTACGACAACACACAGGTGGACAGAAGCTCTACAGTGGAAGGAGATCTAGACTAAGGTAGGAAATCAAGAAACTTAGTAGAAATGTGGTGGCTTGGAGCCTCATACATGTAGCTACTGCTCAAACAAAAGTGCTGCCTCTCCTCACACACAGATTTTGTGTCCTGCTTTGCATGTTAGGGAATATGGTGGCCTGATCCAGATGTATCCTAGGTATCTAAATTAACAACTGTGCAAAAACTTCAATAACTCTGTGAACTGAAAGTTGGAAGAATCTTAGTTTTCTCTACCACTTCTGCTGAACTTCATGTTGATGTGTATAAGATTTAGTCACTATTAGAAATATCGCTAATTATATTATCCTAGGTATCTAAATTAACTGAATTGAAATAATTTAATTTTATATACAAATGCTACACAACCCTTTCTTAAGGAGCGTTTATCATCTATGCTGCAGGTAGATTCTAGCACATATTAAAAAATAATCCCAAATTTGTCATAATTTTAGGGTAACTGTCAATGTTTGGTTCAAGAAGTTCATTAATTATGCATTCAAGTGCCACATCTAATTTAACCAGACAGTACTCCACAATCCTGAAATGGAAACACTTCTACTTTAAATGCTTTCATAAGGAAATAGTGTTATCAAATTATTCTTGCGATTCTCAGAACACTCAGAGGTAAACTAGAATCCATTTTAAATGCAACCAGAGTCATAAGTAATGTATTCAAACAATTTTTTATGTATTAAAAAATTTAATTAAAATTACAAAACATGTAAGAAATTAAAAATCTGAAATCTTCTGCACACAAATGAAGTGCTTGAAGGCACACTTCTTTTAGCTTACCAATTGAAACAAATATTTCATAAATGGAACCTCCTAGAATGAAGCTCTTCTGAGGGAGGTGTTCCAATGTATTTTGCACACACTGCAAGTTCAAGAGATTCAAGACCCTCTTTCTCTGTATGTACAAATATTTCTCAGTTGTTCAGCCTCCAAAACAAGGACAGCACAAGAACTAATGCTGTAACAATTTCTGGTGAAAAAATGCCATAAATCAAAGTGTCAGGCTCATGCAGTTTTTCCCTTATTATTTGCAAAACTTATTAAGCAGCACAAACTTAGTATTTCAAAGAAATAATTTCTGTTTAAAATGATCAGCCTTCCCCCCCCCTCCATTTGCACATACAATAAAATTATACTTGCAAATATAATGTCAGTAAACCTGACAGGCCACATACTGGCTGCTCCTACTTTGCATGGCATAACACATTTAGGTTATGAATCAACAAAGTCAGGTTGATGAACAAGCATCATGTTGTTCATCTGAGAACCAGACACTTTGTAGCAAATTTCCTATTTGAATGGAAGGAACAATGCTGGCAGAAGTCCCAGAACTGCTCACACCACGAAAGGAACAATGTGACAACAGCATGGCAGGTTTATGATAAATATTTCAGAAATGTGTCTTTTAGCAAGAAGGGATTAACATAGACCTTGGGGATAAAAATATTCCCAGTAGCGTCTGGTTGGCATCTCTTTTATGCAAAATGAAAAGCACAGCACAGAGGGTCATTTCCGTTTATTTGAATGCAAATTCATGACTATTAGAATAAAAATAAATTTTAATTAATTTTATGGTCTTTCAGTGGGAAAATCTGAAGAAAACTGTGTCATTTAATTTGTTCTTCTGAAAAGCAGATCTGCATTTTTTATTTTCCAGGATTTTAAATGTACATCCAATGCCAATGAGGAGAAAGGAAAATCGCCTTGATATGATACGGGTAAACGGTTCCCCATTGCTATTTCATTTCTATATAAAATTCAGCAGTTTTCACTCAAATGGGGAACAGGGGCTATGCAAAAGACACTAAAGCACATAAGAACCTTGCAACAGACCAAAAACGTACTCCGTAACTCTGTTTTGCTAGTCACCATCATAAAATTGTGTCCCCAGGTAATAAATAACCTCCTCAATAAAACAACAGATAAAAGAATCATTGCCACATTCAGGTACATCAAACCAAGGTGCTGTCAAAACAGTCAATGCCTCTGTGCACGTGGAGCAAAGATTGCTTCATGTACGTCCCCTCTCTGTCCAGCTGGTAATGAACATGAGATTGTGCTCTTTGGCTGTACATCAACACCAGCTGACTGATAAATAACACCAGCACAGACCACATCTAGTTACAGTCTGGAGGAGGTGTACCAAACATGCAATGCTGAACGTGCGATACAGATTTGTTTTTGCCTTTCTAGAAAATGAAGGCTCTGTACTGCTCACTCAGGCTCACAATGGCTTTAAAACTCACTAAACATCTCTGTCAGCATTTCAGAGGTCTCACATGAAAAGTATAGCCTAGGAGGCTGTCCTTGACAGTGTAGTTGCACTTGAAACAAAACTGTAAGTCTCCAGTGTGGCTTTTTGCTTTTCTCTGGAACACTTAGAGCCAACTTTCACTCGGTGTTAGGCAAGGTGAAAAAGAGAAATAGTAAGCTGGTAAACGGCTTGCTCTGAGAAAAGCACTAATGTTTTGGTAACGATGATGCTTTACACTGAAGTTTTTAGAACAATATTTATTAATAATGTTATGATTACCAAAATTTAGTCTAGTAATATATATTTTAGTACACATTGTTTTAAGGCAACATTCAGAGTAAGGAATTGTGTTATTTCCCTTCTTGGGGGAGAAGAAGGATTGGTCTTTAAAAGAAAAAAAAAATTATTTTAATATAAGCTTTTGCTATCCAGTGAGGTTCAAGCACAATTAGCTGTTAAGACACTGCACACCACCTACAAACTGCTCTGTGTTGCTCAGATAAAGAAAATACTGTAGAGTGGTTTTTGTGCTTTGGACTACTTTGTGCACCACAGCTCCAGGTGCTTCTTTTTTGGCTAGCTCTACATACAGTTTTAGGCTTCCAGACTGTCTCTACAAATGCAAAAATGTTGATTCTCCATGCACAGGAAGACTGAACTCAACTAAGAAATATCTATGTACGTATAAGGTATACAAGTCCAAATGCACTTGACATTGCATTTTGAAACTAGAGATAAAAATACAGTATAGTCAGGGTAGCGAGAAATATATTAAAGAGCAGCACACATTCTCCTAAAAAAAAAAAAAGACAAGAACAGTAACACAAAACAACTCAGTGTTAAACCACTGCTACATTACTCAAGACCACATTGATCACATGGACCCTGGTTGCAGTACTTAGTTTATACAGTGTGACTCAACTGTCACTATTATAGAAACCTATTGAGTTCAAATATATAGACACTTTATGCAGCATGGTGACACTGGGAACATGTCAAAACTAGCATTTGTTACTAAACCTGGGCAAAGCTCTTCATTTAACTGGTCATAAGGACAGCTCTTCTTGCTGAGCACTGGAACTATCGGCTCATGCCTAATCTCCTCCTCCAAGAATGCTCCAATTCCTCCATGCACCAGTAAGATGTGAAATATCAACTGAAGTTTGCACTTTTTCTAAGCTGTTTCTTCTTTTAGTTACTTGTTTTTCTACATGTGACAGGGTTATTTATTTTTTAAACTCTATATTTTGACATACAATGGGAATTCCACTGCAGCCCTGTGAAAGCGCACAACACAGGAGGAGAAGCTGCTGGTTTGACAGGTAAGTGTGATCCAGACCTTTACTTAAATCAGCTGTTGATTGTAAGAGAATTAGGCCTGTTACATCGGGATAAGCTTGATCTGTGTGCGAAACAGTAGCAGTACACCAGAAAAGCCAGTAGGTAGAATTATTTTAATATAAACTCACTTCACCACCAGGTGATATTAGGTACTTACTAACCCAAGCAGAGCACGTGAAATGGAGAAGTTGACAGAGCACACCCCTGTAACTCAGAAGCCAATGTAACCCCTGGCAAACCTTTTTCACTCTTTCGCCAACCAACACCCATTGATCACTGTTTAAGGAATTCTTGTTCCCTTCTGTAATCTCTCAAACATGCCTGGTGGGTCAATGGAGACATGCACAAACTCAAACCAGTGAAGAAACAGGAGGGGCTTTTTTATCTCTTGGCTATTGACACCCAAAACATCACAGAAAAACATGACTTATAGGCCCTGGAGTGTTCCTGAAAACACATATTAAGTATGAACAGCACTGCACAAACAAAATGTCACTACCCATCTTGACTGTATTGTTGAAACAAGAGCTATAATAACTATTAATACGTTACCTGCTTTCATCTACCTCATGTCCCAAAAATAACACATTTCACAACTGATCATTTGAAGTGCATGTTGCAAGCACAATATCACTGGTTCCGCTGATCTGTGCCTATACACAAAGGGTCAGATTCTTTTTTTTGTACCATTGGACTGAGTATGTATTGAAGAGAATGCTCTACGGAACAAACTCTGTGCCTGTACTATGCATGAGTAAACAGGTTTGGAATGTGGCTTTCAGAGTAACCACTCATATCAAAGTGATCACTTCATTATGCAAAATTCATCTAACCCCCTTCAGCAAAAAAAATGGTAACACAAGCCCAAAATATTTAGGAGATGCTTGGACTCTGTATGCGCTTGTAATCTTTTCTAACATGAATCATGGTAGGAAAGCAATCTCTTAATGTCTTCAGATATCTCTAGTATGAAGTGCTTGGCCACACCAAAACTCATTATGGTACAACATCCCAGTCACATAACCACAGAAATCAACTGGGATGACCTGAAACCAGGACTGCACATTTACGGAAGACTGTCCTTTATACAGCAATTAAGCAATTACACAGTAATTCAAGATGTAAGGCCTATTCAATACATGGAATATTAGTAATTTTTATCTGCCTTTGTTTTGTACAAAATCCTAACAGTATTTACACTGACAGGAAACAAAGGCAGGAACAAGAGAACAAACACAGGCTTTATCACCAGGATTATCTAAGTGAGAATTTATTTCTTTAAATTATCTCCAGTTCCAAAGTAATCTGGAATAAGGATGGAGACTTAATGTGTAGAGTGAAAACTCTATAAAATTAAGACATAGGAATGCACCACTGGAAAGGCACAGGATCAGAAATCAGTGTGAGGGTAGTGAATAAGCACACTGCTGATTTATGTCAGGATTTAAACCCCTGTTTTCAGCGTCCTGGATAAGAACAGCATTGACGTATTCCATGGATAAAGCATTTCTAGAATTGCTTAGTAGGCAAAAGAAACCCCTCTCTGGTCGCAACTGCAATTAAAATCTTCTAATACTAAACCATCTAGACTCAGTATGGTCAGTGCACAGGGAAAGAAGGACAAGAGGATGTGACACAACGAATGCCTTGATGAGCAGTGAGCAACACAATGAACCTTGATGGAAGCAGCAGGTGAAGTACTGCAATATACAGACTATTTGTCATTGCTTAAACAGAGGTTTGACTAGTCCAGTACCTTAAATTATTAAGGTAAAAACAAGATGTTTTCTGAGCAGCTGATTTGCTGCTAAAACAAGTTACATAGGAAAAGTAATGATGCAATTGAGGATTCACTGACTTATTTTTATTTCAAATATATAAAAAATATATTTATATCAAAAAATATTCCTTTTATATTTTCTGAAATACTTTCTATTTTTAAAAAGATAAAGGCAAGACAAAGTATCTAGCAATTGGATATCAGAGAATGACTAGTAGGCTGCTCCAAATGCAAGGAGCTCTTTGTCACACGTTGTCACATGTATCTCTGCCCCCAGGCTAATACTTGGAGGGGTTTTTTATGTTCTGCTGTATTCCACGCACCCTAGGATGGGGTTTGCCCTCTTGGTTATGAGGGAACACACTGCTGACTGCTATTGAGCACACTCAGATTCCTTTCTGCAGAGCTACTCTCCAGCTACCCCTTTCCTAACTGATACTTATGCCCAGTGGTACCCCATTCCAGGTGTAAAACCTGGCATTTGACTTGTGGAATTTCATCCCATTAATTATTGAAAAATAATTGCAAAAAACTCCAATCTATTTAGATCCCTCTGCAAGGCTTCCTGTCCCTCAAAAGAGTCAACAGCACCTTTCAATTTGGTGTCATCACCAAACTTGCTAATGGTGCAATCAACTCCTGCATCCATACCTTCAATAAATATATTGAGCAGCTCCAGGATTGAGCCCTGAGGACAGCACTGGTGATTTCTTACCAGCCAGACACAGCCCCACTCACTGGAACCCTGCAAGCCCTGCCCTTCAGCCAGCTCCTCACCCAGCACTCCATGAACCCCCATCCCACAGCTGCACAACTTGTCCAGAAGGATGCTGTGAGGGACAGTACCAAAAATCTCACTAAAATGCAGAAAAAATACATTGACCACCCTCCCTTCCCCATAGAAGGAGATCATGGGTTAAGAAGGAGTCCCATTAGTTACATGGGACTTTCCCTTTGTGATTCACGTCGATGGCACCTGATGACTGCATTGTTCTTTAAACACCTTTCAACAGCACCCAGTACAACCTTCATAATTTTTCCAGGAACTGAGGTTGGTCTAACAGGCCTGCAGGTTCCTGGGTCTTTCCTCCCACCCTCCTGGCAAACAGAAATAACAGAGACCCAGCAGAGACCTCCCAAGGCTCCCTGACTCATGGGCCTCCAGCTCTGGGGATCAGGCAGACCAAGGTCTATCAGTACCACCAAAACCTGAGGCAAAATACACAGCCTCTGCTTTCTCTTCATCCCCATTAGGCAGGTGACCATCTTCAACAAGGATCAGTCCAGTGTTTTCTTTAGACCTCCTCTTGCTATTAATGCACTTCAAAAAGCCTTTCTTGTTATCTGAAACAGCACTGGCCAGTTTCTACTGTAATTGAGCTCTGGCCCTTGTTGTCTTCTCCCTGCACAGACACACCACAGCTCTGTAATCCTCCTGAGAAGCCTGAACTCACTTTCAGAGATAGCCAGAGCTAAAAGTCATTACCCAGACCCAGGAGTTACAGAGCTATTAATATGAACTGTACAGACTAGTGTTTTCCCACGAAGTCAAATCAAAGTTGTAACATCAGTCTTCCAAATTTTCATTCTCTTCCAAACAAAACAAAAGCTAGAAGCCATTTGAGTTTTTGCAAAATACAATACTAAAAAAGAAATCAAGCATTTCTGAAGACATCACTCTAAATGGAAGAAAGGACACTGACAATAAAAAGCTTGTTCTTCGAAAGAAAATAGTAAAAGTAACACTAACTCACTGCCTAACTGTTGCCAGCTGAATTTAAACAAAAGACAGGTCCAAAAATAAGTGTCAACTCTATACATCCTCTCATCCTGGGGAAGGAGAGTTAAAGATTTGGATCCAAACTCTGCAGCACAAGATCATCTCTAATTAAAATGAATCAGATTTAAGAAGTAGATAATAAATTTATAACTTTGACTCCTGTGGTGACAGTGGCCTGTGTGCCAAATTCTTGCTCAGGGCAAATTTCTATGGTCAAGCTATAAGGCTATAAAAATAAGGGTTTCTAACAAAAGTACTTACAGATGCTTAACTCCAGCAGTGCTTTCAGAGACTCCTGTAACAAATGCTACCTTGAGAAGGTCCACAGTCCATTCACTGTGCTTAATTGCAATGCTGATTCAACCTTTATCTTCCCAAAGAAGCAACAGGGCAACGCTATCAGCTCTGGCATCTCAGATGGAGCACATTCCAGCAATTCTGCAATGCTCTATTTACACAGCAGCTGCAATAAGCTTTCTGAACCAAGCTTTTTCCATGTAAAGATAATGTATATAAAGCATACATGGGCATAAATGAGCTCTTATGAAGTCAACTATCTAAATCAAGTACAATGATTCCACAAGATATCCTGGATAAACACACAGCAAAGAAAAGGAAAGGGAATGTTTGGCCAAAGACATTTCAGAATATGGAGTGTAACACTTATAAGTCTAACTTCGGAAGAAAAGCTTTTAATTTTGTAATGAGACACATTGTTAACAGCAGACTATAGAGACAAAGGCAATAAAAATGAGGCACTACAACCTTGAAGGTTATCCACAGCGGCCAGGAAGTTTCTAATTAAGATGAGCCATTTCAGCCAGTAATTAGAGGAGAGGCAGCAGCGACACACTATCACATCGGCCTTCCAAATCCAGGGCTCTTATCAGCCCCTCATTCTCTCTTACAGCTCCACAATTATCTCCTCCTAATTCCTTCTCTACCAAGGAAACACAATGCAGGTCAGTATTAGGCACAGAGGTGTGTATGTTAAAAAGACCAATCACAGCCTAAGGAAGCCAGAGCAGTTGTTTCAAGAGCATTTTAAAGGAGTTCTCCTAAAAAGCAGCTACAAAAGAAGACTGCAGACATCTTTATCTATTCATAGCTATGCCACATGGTGCAAAAGGCTGAGCTGTCAGGCCAGGGCCAGCCATACATCCATGCAATGCACAGGCAAGAGGCATTCATGGGGGCTAATGCAAGCAATGTGAATCCTATTCCTGTGTCTGTTACTTTAGATCTGTGCTAGAGATCTATCAGACTTCACAGAATCATTTCTCATGTTGCATTCAGCTGGGGGTTGAACCAAACACAGTTTGGTAACTGCACTAGGGTCTCTTGTCCCTGTGTCCTAGATACAGCGAGGTGGCACAGCTGATGGTTTGAGGGTATCTGCTGGATTCCCACTGAGTTAATAGCACTCCAGTATGTGATTCAAAAAAACACCAAAGAACAAAACCACCATGAACCAAACCACCCGTGCCTGCAGCTTCATGTGTCTCCTGTATTTCAGTGTACACCATTACCTTTAAAATAAGTAAACAGCATAGGCAACACAGCTGAGCCAGAAGCTGTTATAAACACAGGGTTGAATTTCACCACAAACTTTTACACAGTTACAATGGAAAAACTCCAGGCTGATGAACACTCAATTGGTTTGGGGGATTTTTTTGTTTGTTTACAGGGGGGGTTTGTTTGTCTGTTGTTGTGTGGTTTGGGTTTTTTTGGTGAAAAAAATGTATGCATTAACACTGTTTCTTTCATATCATAATTATAAGATTTACAGGTAACTGAATTGTGTAAACTGCCAAGGACAGTAATGCGAATTACTCAGCTTAAGTTTGGAGAGATTTGTCTCACAGTAATGATTTGAATTTAAAGAAAGCTAAATTTAGTTTACAGAGCATCAGAAAATTTCCTAACAGTAAAATATACTAGACTGTGCAACAGTCTCTTAGTCTCTCATTATCACTTGAGTCAGATAAAAATGGACAGTCTAACACCAGAGGAAAATACAGTAGGGCACAATGCTGCATTGGCAAGAGTATCAGCCAAGATGATCTAAAGGGTTTTTCTTCCTTCTTTGATTTCTGTTATGTGTGAGTCATTCATAAAGTGATTGCAGTGGAATATGTTAAAATATTCAGGACCACAGTAGCCACACTGGCTGTTAGTTGTTCCCTTTCAGCTTTCCACAGCCCTCTTCCTACCAAACATAAGAGTACCTTTTAAGCAGCTCGAAAGGAGCAGAGCCTCTCTGCGAGGCTGCGACGTCACCCCTTGAAAGGCAGTGCACCCTGGAGTCACTGCATCCTACCGGGAACGCACACTTTGAACTTTTCAGCAATTCTTGACACCTACTGCGTCTCTGCTTGGTCTCTTGTAGTAGGATTAACACAAGTATGTGTGACAGGAAAAGCGGCTTTGATTTGCTTGTCTTCAATTCAATGGTCAGTGCACCAGTTCTGAACTGCTCAGACTGTGAACTAGCAGAGCTCCGGTTCAGAATAACTTGCAGAAGTTAATTATTTTGTAAGCATCACAGATGGTTTTTGGTCGATTTAAAGGCAGCATTTGAATTAAACCTGATTTTTTATCTTTTCAAAACAACAACAAAAAAGACAAAACACAACAAACTTGGTTTCTCCTTTGCAATAAAAGCATTCTTAATCTCTACCAAACCAGGGATACACTACACATCACGCTGTCTCCTCGATGGAGAAGGGTTAACCACGATTATGACACATTTACAGCAACAAATTGTTTATTCCATTCTGCTTCCAGGACTGACTAAAATACTAGGTCAAAGCAGTAGTCTCAGTTTAGAAAAATATTCAAGAATGTGCTTAATTCTAAGCATGTCAACAATCCCGTTTAATTAGATTTAAGGAGATGCTTAAAGTTGCTTGCTCATAGTAAGGCTATGATTTTTAATGTGCTTAACCTTAAACATATACCTATATACCCTACAAAATGTACATACCACTTTGGAAATTAACCCAGAAATAATGATGGTGGTAAATACTAGCAAAAAGTGTGTAAAGGTGCCACACAGAAAAAATCATGAGAATAAGATTTTCAAAATAAAATCCATTTTTACAGGAAGATGCTGTTTTGAAAAGCTCTTGCATGTGCTGAAAAAGTTCAAGCACTGGGGCAGGCACAGGTGACTCAACAATACTTTCATAGTCAGAGAGAGAAGCAGTAAAACAGTTCAGGTACAGTTCTGTGCCTGAGGCCACAATACACAGTTCTATTACAAAACAAATTGTAAACATCATTGTTCATCAAAATGCATCATCATCATAGTAACATAGTCCAGGAGAGTTTTTGGCTTTGCTGTCAGCTCTTTCTCAGGGTTTAATGTACTTCGATAATCTCTACAATAGTTTTCCACTAGAAGAATTTAACAGAATAGTAAAAATGGGTATTCTCCTTAAAATTTAACAAGTGCATCATTCACAATTTCCTATCCTGAGACTTTCATTCTATAGCTTTTAGGGAAAATTTCAATCAAATTTTGTTTAAAACAAAATTTTTAATGAAAAAATCTTTGTTAAAATTTTTGTTTAAAAATTTTGTTAAAAAAATTTGTTTAATAATTGCTAAATTAGGATTTTAACTATAAGGTTAAAAACAAGCTCATTTTCATCATTATCTTGATTATTTTTTGCACATTTCAAATGAATGCTTATATTAAATTTCTTCAACTTAAGTTTAATTTTGCATCTTCATTTTCAATTGCTAGAAAGCTCTGCACTGCTTAGCAACTGGAACAAACACTGTGCATGGTCTGTACTGCACTGCAAACTTTTCATGTAACTTTGTGCTTAGCTGGCATGTATAATTTACCAAATATCTCTTATCAAGAAGCTTTTTTTTTTTAACATACAAATTTAAAACTATTGTTAGCTTAGAATACCATTTAGGTATCATGAGAACAAATTAAACTGTAATTGCTGTAAATTTTAAGCCAGTTGTGGCAAACTGGTACTGGAAGAATTACTAAGAATAAAACCTGTACTTAGATGATATATGCTCCTAATTTAGCATGAAGTGCTTACTTTATTGATGCTCTGTTGAATAGAGACATATCTTTGAACTGCCCTCTTCTGAGACTTCTATGCCCTCCAAAGCATGTGCCTGCCTTGCGTGGAATTATACCAAGCCAAGTCCTAACTCAGAAAACTGGATGTGTCAGATGTTTCCCGTGTCCCTAACAAGAGTATATGAAGCTTTTTATTTTCAGTGTCTTTATATCCAGCTTTCAGTGGGCTGGTGTCTAAGAAGCACATCCATAATGCGTACCTGCACTTCTACCCCACTCATCAGCCCCACCTTCCTGCAGCACCATTTACTGTCTAGTGACAGCTGTTGGGTTGTTTTCTGGCATGTCCAATTTCACTCTCAGCTTTGGTACTGAAGGAACTCACAGTGCACTGCTTTCAGGTTGGTTTAAAAAACATAATCCCAAGCACACAGACCCTGTTTAGATTAGCAGCACTTCCACTCAAGCACCAGGTTCTGACTATGCCATCACACACGGAGCAAAGCAGCGACTACAGACAGAGGAACAGCTGGAACAGAGGGATACAGCTCGGGACAAATCCTGGAAACAAAACAACACTGAAAACTCTGCCTAAAATCTAAGGCCTGCTCAAATTTCTGGCAAAACCCCCGCTGACTTCCATGAAGCCAGGAACTACCCACCTCCTCTCTCAGGACAAAGGAATGCTGCCAGTGAATACGGATGTCAATGCTGCCTGCACTGCAGCACACAAAACACACCTCACTGCTTCGCAGCACCGAGCTACCAACTCCCAGGGCTGCGAGCTCTGCTGAGGCCACGGATGCTCCTGAACTAAACCCAAGGCAAACAAGTGCCAGCCAAACTTTTCTTTTCTCCTTCCCTTCCCTGAGTGCTCTCTTCAAAACACAGGAGGGGAAAGAAGGGGGAGGAGGCACAGATTATGTTTTGAATGAAAATAAATGCAGTTGTTCCCAAACCAGTCTCCAGCTGCCATTTGTCATCTTCTCGAGGACATAATACAGGTTGTCACTACTTGGAGCCACAGAGTGCCAGCTAAGAGGAGCTGAAGGACAGGAGTACACAGCTTACACTATGGAGATATAGAAAAGCTGAGTGTAGGAAGCCTGTATCAGCCACCTGCAGCATGCACTCAGAATTTCCTAAGCACTTTTTAGTTAAATTACATTAATGAATCAAAATAAGAAAAGCTGAGAAAGAGCAGGGAGGAATAAAGAAAAGACTGTCAAAAAAACATATCCACTAACAGTGAAGACACAAAAATTAAAATTTTTTTACACATTTTTTTAGAATGAATTGGTAAAAAAATAGTTTTAAAAGCTCATTAGAGCCATTTTTTAAAAAGACAGTCTGTGTTAAATACAGTATTTCTCAATGGAATGTTTTCTGCCTGATTTTACTCTAGCATGTAATACTCATCTCATTTCTGGGCCAAGACTGCTGACTTCCCATCAATGCTTATCACTAGGATTATCATCTTTAGGAACTACAGAAATCATTGTATAATAAATAATGGTCAATGAATCAGGCATGACTTCACCACTGAATTATGCAGCTTCCCTCACAGTTGCCTACACTCACAGAACCTTAAAGATTAGATGGTTTAGCAATAGAATTTAGAAATGTGCTCGGTAATGAAAGACATATTTGGGAAATTAAAAAGCTTTCAAGCTATTACTTTAGTTTGTTTCAAATCCCAGAGTAAGGAATGGAAAAAGCAGCAACTTTTCTCTCTGAAAATAAAATTAACAGATTCTTACTTTTTTTTTTTAACCAAACTCCCTAACTGGAGTTGCATTATTTATAGTCAAATTGCTTTCAAGGCCACAACACATATATGAAAAATGCAATGAAAACTGACAGCAGTATGAATCTGCACTTTGTAAAAGAGGCTCTGTGGTTACATCTTTAATAATGCTAATGAAAGAAAAAAAAAATAAAGGAAGCAATTTAGTGAAAATGTCAACCTGCAATTACACATATCCACCCTAGGTCTGATTTTCCACACCATGTTCCTATTGCTGAGCTAGTGCTTTGGCCAAAGCTGATGGCACAAGGTACAGCTACACAAGCACACAAACAAAAACATGAACACACAAATTAACTACCTCTAATTCTTTAGAAAAAACCATCACTGTTAGCAATGCCTATACATAAATTCCCTACCGTAAATGCAAGTTGCAAAGGGACTTGGCTTTCATCACAGCTCAATATTAAAGGGTAAACAATGTTCCTTTGGGAAAGATTTTTAAAAGAATCTGGTGATTATATATTAAGTGTTTTGCACTACTGTTTTTCTCTTTTGTGAACTCTGCTTTGGCTGGTTTGCCATGTTAGGGAGTAAGGGGAAACCAGCTGAACATAAACTGATTTGAAAGTTTGCATCTGTAAACTTCTGAGACAGCCTGAGGGAGGTGGTGATAATTCAGTATCTTATAATAGCAGGCAGCATAGAGATCAAAGAGAAGGAAGACTTGGCTGAAACTAACTATGACTGCTTCACTGTGTGAGGTACTAGTAAAAATAAATAATTTTTTATGCCTAAGGAAGATTGTCTGAACTGCAGCCCTGTACATCTTTCACTTTTTTGGGCTTTGTTACAGCCACAATGCAGTAAGACCCTCCTGCTGACAATACATGTCTTTGATAAACACTTGGAATAGATGTGAAGGTTTGACATGGCTACACTTGCATGGTCTTTTACTTGAAAATACAGTTTTTGTTCAACTAAAATTTGGGGCTTTTTTTCTTTTTTTTTTTTTTACAGCAGAAAGCTAGGAAATGATTGAAACTCAAGCTCCTTGCAGTACAGGTAGAGACCATTGCACTGTGTAATGTGGCAATGCGTTCATATGCAACACCTCAGCATCTGGACTGAAGCCCCAGTACTGAATACTGACTTCTTATAAAACGCCAAAGCAGACTATGTCACAAAATCTGTGTTTCATTTGTGTGGGATTTTTTTATGATGTTCATTAATTATGCCAGACTGCAAGCCTCTGGGTGTGATTTTGTCTCTGGGAAGACTCTGGAGGCTGGCTGACCTGTACACAAAGACACTATTTCTTTCTGTAAACCTAAGACAATTGTACATCTAGTACTGAACATGGTTTTCCGAATGCTACTTAAAATACTGTTGTGCAATTTTTTCAGAGCATCCATTGCCAAAGAGCAACTAGAGTACTTGACTTCAGATTTCTATCTACATCCTCTCACAACAGCAAAACAGCAAGTGATCCAACCCAGAGGCAGATGTTTCTCAAGTGTAGAGAAACATATTCAGATAGAATTCATGGTGTTTGTGATGCTCATTCCATTTTATACAGGCATTATGCAGCTCCTTTTTATTATGAAGTATCCAAAAAGATTAAGGTCTGATTGTCTTGAGGTGCTCTTCATTTTACACACCTCAGTGCATTGCACAATGACACTGTTACGACAGACGGGTCTTGGAATGATCCAAAGGTGTCAGAGACATGGAAATGGCTTTGAACATAATTCACATCCAACTTCTTATGGGTGTGAGCCCAGGGGAAAAAAAAAAAGTTTTCTTATCCATAAGCTGCAAATCATTTGATACTCTAAATCCCAATTAGGGTAGTGCTTAAATCCTACGCAAGCCAACAGCTGCCTATCACATCAAAAGCACATCAAAGCATTTTGCTGAACTATGGCTTTGGAAAACAATGCAAGGCCCACTGTGGATCTTGTCTACCCAGACTGCAGTAAAGCCTTTGGTACCTCTCCCATGGCATTCTCCTGGAAAAGCCGGGAGTCTATGGCTTGGACAGGTGCAATATTTGCTGAATTAAAAACTGGCTGGATGGCCAGGTGCAGAGAGCTGTGGGAAATGAGAGTTCTGTCTAGCTGGGGGACAGCCATCAGTGGTGTTCCCCAGGGCTCAGCAACAACCCAGAACTGTTTAATCTCTTTATCAGAGATCTGGATGAGATGATTGAGGGCACCCTCAGTCAGTGTGCAGACACACCAGGATGGGTGTTAGTGTTGATCTGCTGGAGGGCAGGAAGGCTCTGCAGAGGGATCTGGACAGGCCGGATGGATGGGCTGAGGCCGATGGAGTGAGGTTCAACAAGGCCAAGGGACTGGTTCTGCCCTTGGGTCACAACAACCCCAGGCAGTGCCACAGGCTGGGGCAGAGTGGCTGGGAAGCTGCCCAGCGGAAAAGGACCTGGGGGTGCTGGTGACAGCAGCTGAACACGAGCCAGCAGTGTCCAACTGGCCAAGGGCATCCTGGCCTGGATCAGCAATAGTGTGGCCAGCAGGACCAGGGCAGGGATTGTCCACCTGTACTCGGCACTGCTGAGGCCACACCTCGAATCCTGTGTCCAGTTCTGGGTCCCTCACTGCAAGAAAGACATTGAGGGGCTGGGGCGAGCCCAGAGAAGGGCAACAGAGCTGGGGAAGGAAAACATCCTGTGAGGATGAGAAGAGGGAGCTGGGGATGTTTGGCCTGGAAAAAAGGAGGTTCAGGAAGGATCTTATCACTCTCTACAACTTCCTGAAAGGCGGGTGTAACCAGGTGAGGGTTGGCCTCTTCTCCCATGTACCAGATGACAGGGAGAGAGGACATGGCCTCAAGCTGTGCCAGGGGAGGTTCAGGTTGGACATCAGGAAGAAATTCTTCACTGAAAGTATGGTTAAACATTGGAATGGGCTGCCGGGGAAGTGGCAAAGAGATTATCCCTGGCAGTGTTCAAGAAATGACTGGACATAGCACTTAGTGTTATAGTTTAGTTGGCATGATGGTAATTGGACTAAGGTGGGACTTAATTATCTTGGAGATCTTTTCCAACCTTAAGGATTCCATGACCTCAGTAAGTGAAAAAGATCCAGAAAATACTTCCTCTAAAAATAAATGGAAGTATGACAGAGGCAGAAGTGATATCATCTTATACTTGTGCCAGTAATGGCCTAGGTGCTGAAATGACAAATCCACTAAAAATATCGATGAAAAAGTGATACCACATTACATTTATATTTTTGGAAAAATAATGCAAAGAGGGTTTTTCATCCTGTATCAAGACATCCAACATCGTTACTGTCAGTAAAACCATTTGCAATTCAGATTACACCACCACCTCGAGGTTCCATGCAAATAAAAGAAAAAAAAATTCTTTTGATTAAAACAAATTTACTAAATAATGTGCTGACAAATAGATTCTTTAAGAAAACATTTACTATTCTTACCAAACTTTTTCAGTATTATGCTGAAGGAAGATTGCATGTTTCAGATCAGTAAGGCCTTTTACTGCCGCCCTTTTTCTAGCTGTTTCAAAGATGCTGATTAATCTAAGTTACTACATATCAGACATTTTAATTGTGAATGCTTTCAAGCACATATCTGCCTTACATCTGCATTCCCCTTTAATATATAAATATTACCACTGTGTATAAAGCACCGAAAAACACATCACAGAGAAGAATAGCCTGTGTTGTATACATACGGCAGACAAACAAAATTCCATGGAAAAACACACACTGTAAAAATCAATGCCTTCCCATTGAGGACAGCTGCTGTAACACAATCCAGGGTGCCTGCTGCCAGGATTTTCCACATGAGTGCATCTTCTTTTAACCGCTGCTCAAACACTGGCTGAAAGAGGAGCTTCTAGACTGAACATGTGTCTGCGCTCGGACGACAAATACACGGCACAGCACTGGAATGCAGAGCAAACCTCGGGATTTGGGCGGGAAACGAGCTACCCGCTGCCTTCCTTTGGGCCAAGCCCACAAACACTTCTGCTCTGGCTTTCAGAAATGCATTTTACACTTGCCAGTGAGAAACGAGCGTGTTTGTGAGCATGCACGCAAGGCACAGAGGTTTTAAGGAGAAATTACCAATAAATGAATCACAATTTATAACAATGGTCCAAAATATACATCTCCTGTCGCAGCCAAGTAGAAAGGAAGGACAAATCTACTGGACACATTTTTTCTAGATTAAAAGAAATAAGATAGTGGCAGAAAATTTCAAAGATATAAAATGCTGCAGGGACGAGGTCAGAATAGGTCACTGCAGAAAATCTCTTCATAATATTAACAAAATGCAAACTAAGTCATAGATTAGATAGAAAACAGAATGTTTCCCTGCACAAAAGGCACCTCAGCTGCCAAAAGTGCAAGAGTAATTAAGGAGCACAAATCAGCTTAAAAGCAGAGAGTAATAAATGGTGTAGAAAAAGGGAAGTGCTCACTTGAATTAATGAGTTTGTAAATTAACATATACACACATTTATCCATACACACAGGCAGTGCCTTCCACGCCGTCAGGGTAAAGCGTCCTCACTGGACACAGACCAGGCTGAGGGGTCTGCTTGGCTCTGGGCTCAGATGTCCTCTTGTTTACCTCAGCTCAAAGGGCCAAGCTGATGGTTTTCCCTCAACTTCTGCTGCATACTTCCTGCTACACAACTGCAAAAACTGAAGCCTTTTGCCTGAATTTCCCAGGCAATAAAACAACCACTGTTGATTTTTGACATATTTCTTATGAGATAAGCTCACAAACATTATAGATCTAAAATTCTAAGTATTTACCAGCCAAAGTAGACACAAATTTTTAGTAAAAGTAGTTTTAACTGGTAAAATAATAAAGGTTTCCTGCATAGATGAGAATACTTGAGGACACCAGAACTCTCCTCCCTCTCTAAAGCCATAAACTGATCTGGTGTCCTCTCTCTGGGTGACAAAAGTAAACAAAGACATGGGCTGTGTGTGTGAGAGAGAAAAAGATTATATGCAGACCAAGAGAAATGATTCAAGAAAAAACCTGAAGGATTGAACCTTCAAGGATTTATGGGAACACCTTCAAAATTTTAAGTGTACTTCTAGCTTTAAGGAAGGGCTTAAAACTATGTGTAGCCAAAGGGCTAAGAAAACAAATGGTTAAAAAGAGATGCTGATACTTCCTTAAGTCTTGTGATTCAGCAGGGCCTAACTCACAATTTATGACCTTTTCAAGGCTGGCAATGCTATGATTACTCAACCTGGCTCATAGTTGGCAGACACAGTCCAAACAAGAGAATTGGAGAATCTCAGTTCTAATCCCTGATCATTTACAGGGATTCAGCTGGATCTGATTCAGCAACACATGCAGGCACATGCTGTATGTTAAACAAAACGTTACCTCCACTGAAGCTATTAACACTCAGAAAGCACTCAAAGTGCATGCTTAACCAATTACTAAATTGGGGGCTACATGTTCAGAAGACGGCTGCTCCCAAAAGTGGTGTATTCTTCCCTTGGCTTAATTGCCTGCTCAGCTGAGAGTGTCTGCTGTTTTGTGGGGAGCATGGGATGGTCAAGACCAGAATTACTGACTGATAAAATGCATGATACAGTATTCAGTTGAAGCAATGAACAGAATTATCAATGCAGCTACAAGAGCAGAAGAAGCAGAAAGGCAGCTTTCTCCAACTTTAGAACAACCCTTTTGGTTCCAGCATACCTTGTCTCAGAAAACGTTTCCCAAAAACTTTCAATTGTGGCACATCTTTAGGTTATTGACTAAGTCTAGTGGCTCCAGTCTTGGCATAATTTAGTCCTGTATCCTCTCAGCTACAACCAAGCTTGGGCATTTTTTTGAAAAAGAAACTGAAAACAAACCATGAAAACAAACTGCTAATCTTAACAGAAGCCAGAAGGACTTAAGACTCTTATGGCTATAAATGGCATCATCACAAACGGAGAGTTAAGCAATGCATGATCTGTGAGATCTGTTTTGGAAGTATTGATGAAATTTCATTTAAAGAAGAAAACTAAATGGAACTCTGATGCTGAAAAATGAAATATCTGGATGCAGGAAATGAACAAAGAGATATAGAATAGAATAAGCACAAGATGCAAAGTCACCAATTCCATATATGTTAGTGGTTGAACACCCCTCGCAATACTAAAAATCTACAGCATTCCTTTAGGTTAGGATTGACAGGTAAACACCAGTACTTTCAAACACAGAATCAAGTTAAGCTGGACATTAAAAAGCCCCCACTTTCTGGATGTCTTAGAACATCATCTGAGAAAATGGAAGAGCCTCAAACAGAATATGTGTATGGGACCATATTCATTCTTCTGTGAAGCCACACCATTTAGAGACCCAATTCCTTTTGAATTTCACAGAAAAACGTGAACCCCTGCCTACAAAGTGAAAGGGATTGTGGCATACTCTCCTGTGAGGAGGATCAGTGAAGTCTGCATCCCTGTAAATGAATATCCACAATATCAGGCAGAGACGAGAAGGTAGCTGGCGGGGGGAAAGCTCAGCATGAGCACACCAAGGGTCAGACATGGCTACGCACAGTCAGACATTTAATGAATTTCTGCAGACAGCTGCTTACATAACTGTCAAGCTGCCCTACCAGCCCTTCAAAAGCACTGAGGCATTTCCCCTCCTTTAAGGAGGGAAAAAAAAACCTACTCTGAAAGATAAGAAAAGCAAAACTCATAGGCTGCAATAGTCACAATTACTTATAATAGCTTATGACTACACAGATTAAGCTTTAATAATTACACTGATGCCATTTGTCTACTATTGGACGTGTGGGGAAACCAGTTCTAACTTGTCAGATATGATGGACTCACATCTTCCAATGTTTAAAGAGTTATACTTTGCCCTTGCCTTTTGCCAACAGTATATTTCCCCAATTAAAGGAAGCTATTTTATACTATTTTAAACAAAGGTTGAAGAAATTTGCCGTAGGAACAAACTTCCTGAGCTTCATTATCCAGAGCTTTAAAATGACTGGCAAGCTTCACTTTTGAGTCATCTAAGTTAATTGATGACACCATAATCAGGAGGAGTAATGCTAGTCTAATCAGGTATTCTTTCTTCCTGGTAAATACAATCCAGGATACCCTGAGGGTTTCTACTAAGCACAGATGTAGAGAAAAGCACACAGAAAAAGAGGACAGGAACACATTTTTCAACATGTCTTTTCCCCTTATTCAACTGTCGAAGAGAACAAACGCATTGTCCAATGGGGATTATAAATGAGCCTCTGCCCAAGTTAAAACTGAACTTCTGAAAATATACATGCTACCACTTTGATTCTCATCCTTTAAGTATTGACAATTTTCATCCTATAGCAAAGATTTACAAGAGAAAAAGCTAGATATAAATGATTTTTAAAAATACAAGACAGATTATGAAATTACATACTTTGTCTTTCTGGCGAAAAGAAGGGACAAAAGGACAGAGGAATCCAGCCACCAACTTATCCATGGATTTACCAAGTTCCATGACAAGCTGATGAAAAAACCTTTAACTACTTCCATTTGATAAAAAATGTAGTTCAACAATCTTATAGGAAGGTTCCTAAGAACATCTTCACCTATCTTTAACAAGCCAAGACAATCAGTACACTCTGCAGTGTACTTCCCTGCCCATAAGGCAGCATTTCCCTCTCATGAATGCAGCAAAAACAGAGCACAGATGCAACAGCTTAGAGGAACAAGTATTGGAGAAGAGTCAGTGATGGACTACTACAAAATTGTTATCAGAAGTAATTTCAAGAAAAAAAAATTGTTCAGGCCTCATGTACACCTCACTTGCTTTGTCCTTTAATGGAGATAAGTAAAACATAGTGACTGCTGTCAGAAAAATTAATTACTTCGAGCGATACCCTAAGCCTTACATTGTCAAAGAACCACTGCAGTACCTTTCTCCCTATCTGTCCCAAACAGAGCTGTTGTATCTACTTTTCCCCTCTATCACCTGGAGTAGAATACACACGATTTCACATTGGAAGCAGAAAGATGCTGGAAGTGGAAATACCTAGTTCAAGGTTAGCATAATCTTGCTAGTTTGGCTTTGAGTGAAATATTCATTCCCTGACCTGAAATGTCAATCAAACTGTGGTATGAAATCAATCGGAACCGACTTGTCAAGAAGAACAGAAAAATGATCAGGAGGACAGGCATTGTCTCCTGGAGTCAGTCATTCAGTCGCTGTAAAGATACTGGCTTACTGCAAGAAGTGCAAACACAGTTGAGAAAGCAGCCTGTCACAGCCATCTCCCTCACAATTTCATTGCTCACGTGGTGTATACCTGTATCTTTACTTACATAGGGCTTCACTTCATTAAATTATAGGCATTTCCCAGCTCTCAACTTCGATAACATCTCATCCTCTCTCTAATGAAATAAATAGTTTTATGCACAGGAGAATTTACAAAACCTGGTTGTTTAGTTCCCTTTGTGGGTTTTAAGCCTTTCACTTCAGTGGAGGAATCATCTGTGAGCTTTCCCTCTTCCTCCTCTCCTACACAACAGCTTAGTTAATGAAATTGAGTATAATTTAGACTTAACTCCTAGGAAATTAAGGTAAGGCCTGACATCAAGGTCAAAAGTCATCTGAGGATGGATGACATGGAGACAACAGGATCACATAACCCTATGCAGCAACGTATGCATATCTACCCAATTTTTTCTTGTTTATCCAACCTAGCTAACGAAGTTAAAGTAAGGGAACTCATGAAGGAGAAATCATCTCCATCTTTTTACTCTTTCACGGTAGCAAAATATGCCATATCCGATGAAACTAATATTCAGCCCCCCAAAAATACATAGCAAAATGCTATGAGACATGATAAGGAAATATTTAAAAAAATGCAACTTCCCATGAACCATAATTTTCCAAGGAAATGCCCACTTTCTACAATAATGACCTCAAGTGAGACACACTAGGAGATGACAACATACACTTCAGGATTATCACTCCTCTGAGTCACTTACACCCTGTTTATATCCAGTTGAGGACTCAGTAGTTCCACCACTATTTATAACATTTTGCCTCATCTTTCAAGGGTTTTTCCTTTTTCTTTTAATAGTTTCCAGAAACCATGGAGATTCTGACATGCTAAAGTGACAGAATGCTATAGGTAACCTTGTTCAGCAGCAGAATACTAAAGGTCTACCAGCTTTTAAATATGTGTTCTCTCATAACAGGAAACAGATTCCAAACTTAGAGTTCGATAACATGTTAAGTTCTTAACTTCTTTCCCACCCTGCAGTCTCTTCTGAGACCTATTCTCACCATGGACCTATGTTTGAAACTTGTGTGCAAAGCTGTGCTCACGACCTGTGCTGCAAGACTTGTTCATAATGTGTCACGACAGACAGGAATAAAATCACTTTACTTTAAAACTATAGTTCTAGAGCCCTGTGCTCATGCAACTTCACCTGCAAGGCAAATCAAACAGTTTCACCTTCATCTTGGGAGTAGTTGGATCATTCAAACACAAAGCAGAATGACTGAGAGAAAATACTATCACTTATCTGGACTACTTTAAGTTTTAATGCTTCCCAGCAAACCCCGATCACTGTAATAGTGCTGAATCTTCAGTAATTGTATTGACCATCACCCAACTGGCCTTTAGGAGTGCAAGCAGCAGGCATGAGAAGGAGGGAAATAAGGCTTCCTGAGAACTATCCTATCTCACGTCCAAAACAAATTTGGAGAGGTCTCCTACTCAATCCCTCTCAGAGATCAACAACTTTTAAACCATGTACACTTTCCAACTAAAATCCTTTGTATCTAGAGTTTTTAAAAGGTACATTATGTTTAGATTTCCTCTTATTCCACAATTCTGAGGTGATATTACCACTTGAGTGAGATGTCTGTAGGTGAGATAAGTCTGGAAAGTACTGCAGTCATCTCATCTAACTTACTTTAACATACATGTACATATATATGACTTTAAGGCTGAAACAGTTAATCATACACACACAGATTTTTAATACCCTTAAAAATAAGGATTACTAGTAAATCCTTCCTAAAATTCTGGCAAACACTCTACTTGGAGCATCAGTGAAACCTGTTGAAATAAAAGACTGCACTCATGCCACCCTACAATGCTAATTTAGTCACCCACTTGTTTATTAACCATAGCTGAGTAACTCCAAAGTAGGGAAAATTTCATACATAACATGACTGCCCCCTTGTGCCGAACTAGATCCCCTTCCATTAGAAGGGTGATTTCTCACATCTCTAACTTATCTTGTCTTAATATGAAAAAAACCCAACTGAAAACTAAGTAAGCTCCTTTATTGAGTATGAAACTAGAACTCTACAGTTCTTGAAACTATGACAAAACAAAATGTAAGGTAGGGATGATAGAAAGCAATTTGGGAAAGAGCAATGCACAATTACAAAGTGATAGGATCTTAAATCACTGTCAGGTTTATTAACAACATAAGGAAAAAAGAAAAAAAGAAAACAGCCTTTTTCCCTCTCAAAGGATGTTTTCTTTATGCAGTCTCTTTTTTCACAGAATGACCTGGGTTGAAAGTCGTCTAGTTCCAAACCCCTGCCATGGGCAGGGTACCTTTCACTGAACTGGGTTACTCAGATCCCCATCCAACCTGGCCTTGAACACTGTCAGGATGGGACATCCACAGCTTCTCTGGGCAACCTGTTCCAGTGCTTCACCGCCCTCCCAGTAAAGAATTTTTTCCTAGTATCTGATCTAAACCTGTTCTCTTCCTATTTGAAACCATTCCCCCTTGTCATGTCTACATATCCTACTACATATCCTTGTGAAAAAAGTCCCTCTCCATCTTTCCTGTAGGCTCCCTTCAGCTATTGGAAGGCTGCAATTAGGTCACCCCAAAGCCTTTTCTTTTCCAGGGTGAATAATCCCAATTCTCTCAGCCTTTCCTCATAGGAGAGGTGCTCCATCCCTCTAATCACCTTGGTGGCTCTGTAGCTCAGTTATGAAATGAATTCTATGAAGTCAGATAGCAGGTCTGAGCTCGCTGGGTCAGACACCCAGTGTGACTCACTGGCAGCTCTGAACACAGAAGCCTGGGTTTAACATGTGAAACAAATTGTGCTACCTAGGGAAAACTCCCAAAGGATCTCAGAGGTCCAAGTGGGCAAACAGACATATACAGGATAAACATTTACTTTTCAAATTATTTGGATAGAAGCCTAGGAGCTAAGAAATGGCAAAGTTAATTTTCTGGGAGTTGCTACTTCTGAACATACATCCACATAGTTCCTAGGGGAGCACAAAGGTGTCTAGCATGCAGCATCACAGATTTAATATCAGAAAAAGAAGAAGCAATCAAGCCAACTGTAATGATTTGAGCCTGAAATACACCAATTTGCCAACAGAATTAAAGGCACCACATTCCAAACATAAACATATCCAGTGGTATCACCAAGATCAGCCCGACTTTTCTCCCATATCCTCAGCTCATTTCCTCCTTCTGTCGCTGCTGATACGGCTATTCCTGTTCGCCGAAGCTTACATCCTTCAATTACTCTTTTTCCTCCTCTCTCTTTCTCCCACAACCCATCTGCTTCTCCACAGCATCCCCAAGATTTGTCCCCCTTCCTCTCCAACCCTCCCCAAACACAATTCATTCCAGCATTAGTAGTGCTCCAGTCTTTCAGTAAGCTTTCAGAGGAAGCACAGATGGGACAAGAGTAAATCAGGAACTCAGGTACAGCTTTCTGACTCATTTTGTTTTTCTACTATCAAAACTCTTTCCTCCTCTTTTTTCAGTCTCTGTGCTAGACCTGTCACTACTGCCACGTGCACTTTGCATGTTTTCTCCATCAAAGTGTAACTCTGTAAAGCTATACATCTCCTTTCTCCACTGCATGTTTTATATGTTCTGCAGTCTACTGTCTAGCCTAATCAGGCAGGAACTGAACTCAAAACTTGCAATTCAGATGTGACTATTCTCAGACTTCAGACTCTTGGCTTGCTTTTATCCTTTCCTCCCTTCTTCTCTTTTTTTTTTTTGTTGTTGTTGTTGTTATCTTTAGATCTTTCCGACACAGGGACACCTTGCACACATAAAAACAGTTATCAACAAACAAGAGACTGCTGCCATCCAAATATTTTTAATAATACATTCTTCTCTCAGGGGATCTGCAAACTATACCAACTACAACTCCATTAGGTATGATTTATATTGAACTGTTTTTGTGAGAAGTTCATACCTTTAAAATGTGCTTCCCTCATAAAAAGAGTTCCTAGTTGTACCACATCTCAGATGGGCCATTGGTGGTAATACTCCAAGGCCTATAGTATACATTATTTGCCAGTTCATAATTCACAGCAAAAGTCTGAAAGCTTTCAAACTTTCAGACAAAAAGACAGAAACAATTAAGAGCTCTAATAATCTGATCCTGCTGTTTGCAACACACAGTCATTTAAAATTATTCATGTGTTTCAATATGGAAGTGATTTAACATAATTTAGCAAACCTGAAACCTACATTAAGATGTAATAATGATGAATGGATGAGACTCAGCACACACACTTCCAGAAAACCTCAGAGCCCTGCAGAGTAAAGGAAGTACCCCAGAAAACCTGGCAGGTGCCCCCATGTGGGTGGTCTAAAGAAAAACCAAACCAAAAAACCAACCACCCAAAAAAACCCCACAAAATTCAAAATTAGCATCTGAAATTTTTATATAGGCAGGACTGGGTTGGGTTTCTAAAATAAAAAGCAGATGGACTGAGAACACTTTCTATATTCACTGAAGAATAAATATTGTGGTTGCATCCCCCCATTATTTATTATCCCAGCAGTCAATTTAGGACTCCAACACTGCTATTTCTTGTCTTCTACCTTCTGGTTCCTGGCATAGGCTCCATATACACCAACCACAGTGCAAATCCTCTAGGACAAAGCACACATGCAAATCTTTACCTTTCCTTTCAAATAAAGACATTTCTCACAAAGCCTAACAATTGTGAAGTACTAAGAAATTAAAAAAACAAGAACAATGGTATTTCAACTTTCTGGTGTATTTATCACAGAACATGGATGAAGTTTTGTAACATCTGTTTAATTAGGCACCTAACTTCCGGCTCCCACTGCATTAATTATTTATTTTATGGAATGGGTAATAACAAGAACCATTAAATGTTGCCCACTTTTAAAAATAGCAAACAGTAGAGGGGGGAAAGAGAAAATAGATACTTTTTCTTTCATACTGTACTAAGGAATGTTATGATATTTTGGGGTTCTATCATCAAATAGAAATGAGGAACTATTTTTTAAGTAGTAGACATTTTTATAATAAAATAATCTCATTTAAAAAATAAAGTTGTCAGTTCACAATTTTTTTGGTTTTTTTTTATTAAAAAAAACCTTATCAAATTATATACATACTGGTGTCAGCCCTGGTATGACCTTGGTATCTATGAGCTGTTCTCAAATTATAGGCAGTGCCTAAATAAGTATTGGTTATGAAAAAAAAATCAAGTCATGAGGATAGTTCAAGCACTTTTCACTACCTACATGTTAAAGGTTTCAAGAACTGTGGCAGGTTGGAGCCTAGTTGATGGAAAAGCTTCTGGGCCAATTGTGCTTTTCTGAATTTCTATGTTTAAACCCCACGGAGATGTGAGAACTGGCTTTGTTCTCCCTCCCCTGGCCGAGAGGTGGTTGGGCTGGCTGGACCCCGCCGGGACAGGCCTCTCCTCCCTCCCCTGGCTCCCCAGTTTGCCGTGGGAGAACCTGCTCGGAGCCGCAGGAGGCCAAGGAACAACCGTGAGCTGCCCCACCACTGACACCTCCCAGGGCGGCTCCCAGGACTGGCGGGTTCCCATCCCATGTGGCCCCACACAGATCCGGGGGTCGATACCTCTCTGCAACTACTGCAGCTTATGTCGAGGCTGAAGAAAAGACACCAAGCAGCTGGCAGCATAAACAGGTTTTTTTCCAACATAAAGCCCAAAGAAACTAACTCTTCAACATGGCGGCATCGAGGCCAGAGAGAAAGAGAAAGTAAGTTACATGGGACAGAGCTGAGGATGGCGGTGGGAAAAGAGGGCAGAGTCACGCCTCAGCGGGAAAGCTTAAACTTGCTTTCCGCAGGTCATGGTAAAGACTGTAATATCACAAACTGTTTTTTCTCTTTAAAAAGACATGGGGGGGAAGGAGAATTCTGTGTGCAGCCTGCAGAAAAAGAAAGGTGACCATGCTGGGTCACCTAGGAGCTTGTGAGGAGTTGCAAGAGACTTTCTTTTAGAATTTTTGTGAAGAAAGCTGTTAATTTCCTGGTTGGAATTTGCCTATCCTTAAATGAAATACACTCTGTATGTAGCCCAAGGCTGGCAGTGTGAAAGACTGAGTTTTTGTCATGGGAGAGATACTTCCTCACAGCAGCAGAAATCTGGGCGGGTCTGCTTGCTAGTGGCAGTTTGGAAACCATGATAAGCAAAGGAAACCTCTTTGCCCTCAAATATTGGAGAGACTTTTAAGAACTGCAGCTACTGACCAAAATCTGTGTTCTGTTATTCTTTGTGCAAGTCAAGTAAAAAAAGGGAAGTGCTGGAAGGAAAGGGGGCTTTGCTTTAATTTCTTATTATTTCCTGTTAGTAATAAACTTCTGTATATTCTTCAATTTTTAAGCCTGCTTTGCATTTCTCCAAGTCCCACATCTCACAGAAAAGAAAAGATGTGAACAAACCCACTACACTAAATGGTGTTTCTGCCCGATTTCAAACTCGACCTGCGACATCAACGTGAACATACTGTCAGACACAGACACACAAGTAATTTCAAGTGATGCAAGATCCAGCTTTCTGTTCACTGCCCTTCATATTTGCTCTGGAATGACCAAAAAACATTTCAGCCATTGCCTGGTGTTTTCCAATCATACACAGACTGGATTATGGAACTGGCCTCCTTGAAAGTGCCATCCTTCTAAAAAACACTCCAGCTACAAAATTCATCCTCACAACCTCTCATTAACCAAGACTCACATAATGAATGTTACATTTCTGCTGTTCTCTGCTCACTTCACCAGCTCTCTGCAGGATGTTGTGTCATGTTGAACATTCTCTGCCTCTGTTTCCAAGGCTGTAATTTTTAGAGGCCCAATACCCCTGAAATATCAAGTCCCTGGGAGCCACACCACGGCCAATAATTCCCCTTTTCAGGAACAGACACATTTCTGTACCAATGACACTTGGCTGCACAGGAGATGGGGCTTGGCTGTTGGGCAGGCCCCTCACCAAAATGACATGAAGACAGACAAACAACAACAATTACCACTTTCTGATGCATTTGTTTTTTGACATTATACTCTGCATTTTACATGTGGAGAAAAAGGAAAGAAATGAACACAAACACATCAGTTTTGCTCGGGAAAGACAGACATAGAGGAGTAACTGACACAGCAATGACAAGCTTCTGTATTTACTTTTATCCCAAAAAGCACTCAGTAACCACATAATTGAGTGGGATACAGGAACCTGAGAAAAACACAGACCAAAACACAACCACAGGCAAGAGGTCAGTGCTTAGCTTTAGTTTGCTAACAGGCTGACAACTAGTGTAAGATATTTAAGGTATTTTGTCTGCAAGACAGTGAAAATACTTTTGCTTTTCCCAGCTGAACTTCCTGCTGGAAGTAAAACAAAACATACAGTTCTACACATGGGGATGATGGGAAGTCCCCAAAACCCTGAGTGGAATCACAATTATATTCAGCCCTTGCAGTCACATGAAAACAAATTTCAGTCAAGAGTTCCATGATCTCCTATGGGCTCTCTATCCAGGGCTATGCATGCTGCATTTCACACATCCAGCATCCAAGATGACGCAGAGAGCTCCCTGCTTTACAGCTCTGCTATTGATTTGGCAAACGTTTAAACCAAAACCTTCCATTGCAGCAAGTTTTGCTACACCAGTAGGGTGTTAATCACACTTGGCCATGTTTTTAGCTTTGGAAAAAAATCATCAATAGTGATCAGAAACAGCAGCTGCAGAAGAAAGTCTTTAACGTGTCAATGTTGTGATTGCATTTCCAGAGAAGTACAGCAAGAGGAAAATGCTATATTTAGTCTGAACTGGGTACTGGTCATACTGGGAGCAGCATTTGCTTATGAAAAAATCCTGCAACAATTTCTTTGTAAAATACTGTGAAATGAAGTTAATAAGAAAAACATATTGATAATATATTAAAGCAATTTTCAGGTCACTTATACCCGCAGAATGTACATCATGCAATTTCCTGTACAATTACAGTATTATGCCAGGTAAACAAACCCATTTACACCTCTTGGAATTGTTTCCCTGTGCATTAACACTTTACAGAAAGGCATTTTCTTTTAGCATTGCTGTTCTGGGGCACTATTCAGCAATATTTAAACCAGCTGCTGATGTCCATTTTCCAACAAAGTGCACTTTATGACAAATGATGCTCTAACAAGACCTTATTAAAATTAGCGATCCAAGTATTAAAGCACAAAGGTCACATGTGCTGTTGGTTTTAAATACCATAATGTTCCATGCCTGGACTTTGATAGCTGAGCCTGGAACTAGATGATTAGGTCAAAAATACATTAGATGAATTATTTCCTTGTTAAGCTATATTAGTTTCCAGGTATCTGTGACTACACTCACATCCATGGTTATCATTTCACTAACGAATTTATTTTCTTTTTACAAGCACTAATATTGGGATCAATATCAGAATAATAATTTTGCTAAAAATGCTCTTTTACTAGTTTTTATCTGCACATGGAATAAATCTCAGTGGTCAACTATGTCTCTTGGTTAGCACATACTGACCTTGACAAGCATTTCTATAACCTCATGCTGATATCAGGTTGACTCCTGCTGGAGAACTGTGATGTTGAATCCAGGTATGTTTGCTACATAGATTTAGCACAGTCTATGCAGCATCTGTGGGCATAATATTGCCAAAGGATTTTGGAGTACTCCAATCTAAATGCTACTTACAAGTACTAAATATCACAACTTCATAACTTTGTTACCCCATTAGTAAAAAACTATTACTTTTTGCATAACCTAAACACTAAACATAATTAAACATATCCTGTTTATTGGATAAAATAACTCCCAATAAAAGTGCACACATTATAAATTAATCAAGTTTTTAACTTTTTTTGTATATCCAACATATCTAAAAAAAAAGGAAAATTATTCTCCATCTTCATAACATAAAATGTTTATTTCTGTCTTGAATTTTAATTCTGGAATTAACTCAAGATGACGATAAATTTAACCTTTTTTAATACTAGATAAAAGTGGGATATTTTTATTGTCTCCCCCATCCAATAAAAATTAAAAGAAAAAAAAAGTTTTTTCACTTATCATTCGGCACGATGCCCAAAGTAAACAATGATAAAAGTTAGTAAGTGGGGAGTTGCTTGTTGTTTTTACAGCATAGGAGCCCTGTACTTCTGAATTACTAAGCAGCTGGAGTCTGGTTTAATTACTTAACATCAATCAAGACGTAAACCAGCACTTGGAGACCAAGGAATGCAATGTTCATCTGCAACACAAAAGAAATAGCTAAGCTATCATAGCTTCTGCCTAGACGGTTTGTACACCAGAAAAAGTCAACACATTACTTTTATACCATGCCAATATCATAGAATAGCCAAACAGTAATTTTGTACTGCACTTGAGTACATCAGTGACAATTTGCAGTAAGGAAGAAAAGACCATGAGAGTATTATTTCATACAGGTTTGCAACCTCTAACACAGGTCCATTACTGACTTCTGCCAAATAGCAGCACCAGTACTTGACAGCACTTCCCTCCCCAATAAAAAATTAGATAGAATGTTAACATAATAAAAAGAGGAGATGTAAAATTGAAGACACTAGGCTCCTGCCTGAATTTTTTTTCATTTTGTTAATTCTTTGATACAATTCTTTTATTGTGATTATGCTCATATTAAGGACACAGCACAGTAATGCTGCAGCTTGATGGAGTGCTACAGCCTTTTACAGGATCAAAGGGAATCTGATTATCCCTTCTGGTCTTCAGAGCTAAAGACATAAACTGCACACTCTATCTAATCTATGAAAAAAACAACCATCCACCACAGTACACAAGAACTTCCCGCTAAAGATAAAAGAGGCAAGTAGCCACATGGGACAGATGTTTGCCACACCACTCATTGCGCTGTCAGAAGCGGCTCAGTTGCTACAGTGTCGAGGATGAAATAAGACACCGCGAAGAACTGCCCCAGTCTTCAGCACATCTCAGATTTATCCACATAAAAAAATAGATATTGTAAACAACTGCCTGTATTATGAAGACACAGCTAGTTGACTTTAGCCAGCTCTGCCACGGACATCGGACACAGAACACAGGAACAGTTTTGTGCCGGGATCCCACCTAATCGGTATCATACAAACAGAAGAGTCCCCACCTCAAAGGGCTTCCAGGTGAGGCATAGGATGGCAGAATGAATAGATCCAGATGCAACAGCTCCTGGTAATGTCACATTTGTCTCAGCACAGCAGTGGCTACTGTACTTTCCAGGTGCAGGGAAGAGTTTATAGGGATTTTTAATCTGGGCGGCTGCAACACATCCAAAGTATTCTCTCATTGCTACAGTGGATATGCCATAGCTATTTTGGCAGTGCCTCTAGATGGTATCAATATTCATAAGCCAGAAATAAAGTTCTTATAAACCACGGTGAACATACTAAAATATCCATTTGCCTTTCAATATTTAAGAGAGTTTGCTGACATCCTACAACCACCCAGCTCTCGAGGTGCAGACAAGCTCTGCAGCCCTCTGCAACTGGGACTAACAGCAAACTAATAATTTCTCACATCAGAGATGCTTTGGGTCCTCTCTGATGGCTATTCTGCATAGTTCACTGCTCACATAAGGAGGACTTTAGGACTGGACTGCCACAGCTCTTTTACTCTCCCATACACCCAGCAACAAGAAATCAGAATGTGATGATGACACTGAAATCATTAGAGTGGCTTGATTTACAATGATTCTGGAGTCTTTGGCTCCAGAAAGGAACTTTCTGAACCTTCTGAAAAAGGAACTTTCTTGACTTCTTGTTAAACCAGATTTAGGGACACTTGATATCCTCAAGTGTCTCCCTGTGGCTGAATAGATGAAACAATCAGATTCCTGATACATTCAGAGTTCTAGGGTCAATTTCTATGGCCAAGTTATTGTAAATTTATTACAAGAAATACGGGATATAATAATGCTATTCCATGCCAAAAGGGAATAACTGAGGGAAATAGTCCTCCCCTTTTCAGTAAACTGTTAAATCAGCAGATTGCAAGCAGAATTCCTAAGGGAGCTTGGTGACACACTGAAACATGCTGAATGAAAAAGGATGCTGCCCAGGGTACAGCAGGCACCGAAGCCTTTCCTGCTGCAAGCCAAGTAAATGACTGGAATAATGGCACGTGACAGTAACCAGCAATGATTGAACATTAGGCTCTGGTCTTAACTCAAGCATGTTCTTACATAGCTGCTATCACTGCTGTTCTTCCAACGTGCCCTGTCATTAATGATAAAATGGACCCCATGCAAGTCATGGTTTAAATGCTGTTAGCAGCATTTCAGAAGGAATTCTTGTGACGGCAGAAGGCAGCTCTTCCATCTGGCCCATTTGAGAGCAAAACTGAAATATTTCCTCAGACTTCAGAGGGTCATTTTGGTATAGAAGAAGATAAAAGCAGGAATCTTTTACAATATGAGCTAACAAATCAAAGCAAATAGGTATTCCACTCACTGATAATCCAAAAGAAAAGAGACAATTATAAGACAGAATTTTGTTCTAGGCAATGTGCTTGTATCTCTAGCCAACAAACTATATACTGGTAATTAAAACATAGAACACTTTATAAAAATAAAGAAGAAAAGAGAAAGAAAACATTATTTCCAACAAAAGCCAGTGGTAACTGCAGCACCATGGACACTGCACTCAGTGTTTACCAGCACATTTTATTTCAAATATTTCAAAGCGATCAAAAGCATCCATTTCAGTCATTCAGAAACATCCATCTGTTATCATGTTCTCTTGATCTGCAAATTATTAAAAATCCTGAAATCTGTTTGCCTAATTATTACATCTATTATGCCGTTTAACAAGGAAGGGTTTCTTTTTAAAAAAACCTCCACCACTGAAGTCTCCCTCATATTCCTAATACAATCCCTAAAAGGCTCTGTACCACATTCAAAATGTTGATGGAGAGAGCAGTAAAAATGAAGCTGATGTCATGACACAGTTTTTTCAGGATGGAAATACACTTAATAACAAAAAGGAAGTGCTTTTTTGTTTTTAATGTAAAACTTTTCTTTAAGCATAAGCCCACTGTATAAAATCTAAGATCACATCTGTATGTCACTGCAGGAAAGTATGTATATATGTATATAGACAAACCCAATGCTTAACTAATTAAATGCATTTTCATCACCCCAGTTATGAGGTACGTGAAATATCTGGGGAAGAGTCATTAAAACATCAAGAATTATTGTTAATTTGCTACAGACAATAACAGGATCGCAAATATGCCATGTTAGCTGGTGCTTACACCCAGAAATACATGCAGTCACAGCTGGATCCACACTAATGCTGAAATCAAGCAATTATAAAAACAGGGCAAGAGCCTCTGGGTAACTGAGGCTCAGCCACAAGTAGCACCGATTTTCCACTGCTTTAAAATGCAAATGAAACAAAAGAGCCAACACAGTGAAACAGGGAACAGGAGACAATCTGGGAACACACAGGTTAGAGAGAAATAAACCAGTGAGAAGTCCAGAGGAGAGGAGTGGTATAGCTGCAGTCCAGTTTGCTATTTCACTTTTACAAAACAAAAGACCACAGCAAGCATTAAAGTGAAGGGCCAAGTTCTATCACAAACACGCTGTGTACTGCATTCTTTAAACTGCTACAGATCATTTTATAGCTTGTCTTTTTTGAACATCAGGCCTTAGTGTCCTTTAATTATTATTTTTGTTTCCTCAGAGAGGTACTGATAATGGTTAACTGATACAGTAATCTTTCTTAATGAAAGATTTCCAATTAGCAATTCCACAGAACTAGGGCTACATTTAATACAACATTTTTTTCCAAAACAGATTTAAAATACATTCAGACATATGTCTCACAAAAAAACCCCACACCCGCATTTGTATTATTGGACACAAAACCAGTCCTATTAAACCCAGTGAGAATATACACCTACATTTGCCTAAAGAGAGTAATTTTTGCATAAAAAAGCAGGGCTCTGAAATTTAATTTAGAGAAGACTTTTGGCCTAGAAGCCCAAAGCCTTTTATCATAAGGGCTGAAGTAAGTTGGCATTTACTTTCCAGGACAAGTGAGGAAAAATCCCTCAGCCTCACTGGTTTTTAAACCACATGGATGCCAAGTGTTTGCTTTTCAGTACCTCAGTAGGTACCCCACTCTTTTGACATATTTGTGCTATCTGTCAAAAGGAAATATTTTTCAGACTGTCGACTAAAAGCCACTTTCTAATTGCATGTCTCAAACTAACTGCGTAAAATTTACTCATGTATTCATGACTTCCAAAAATTAGTGTTTTTTCTGGAGTCACCTTTCTGTGATTAATGGATAAGTTAATGCACATGTTGCAATAAATACATAATTGGCCAGGAAACAGCTCCATGAATCCCAAATCCATGCATCCTCAGGTCAAGTGTTGTACATTATGCTTCCAATTTTGAAAATGTCTTCATGTTTCTGCCTCTCTGATAGAGTATGTATTGCTTTTAAGACCTGGAACTAGGTATTTTTGCACTTAATTTGACTTATCTATACTACAGCTGGTGCTACAATTTTGTTAAGTACTTGGGTTTAGACTTTATATGGTTGCTTATTTCCTTATCAAGAAATCTGGAGTGATCACATTTTTTATATATGATGGCTTTAAGGAAATAAAATGATTCACAACTGGGCACATCAGAACAAAACAGTTCATCTTAGGTTTTCTCAGGCACAGCATAACTTTCAAGCCTGAATTAAAAACACATACAGACATGGACCTGAAATGAGTAGCCACTTATTATACAAAACGTTAGTATGTGGCTTTGCACACAGAGTCTGTGTCTGAAGTGCATATCTAAATTTGATCCTAAATTCTATGTCCATGTGTCTAACAGGCAAGTCCCAGTAACATCTGTAACTAGCTCATAAATATTTGTTCCCTAGGACTTTGAAATGAAGCATTTGTCTAAATAACTCATAGAAATGGACTGGTCGTTAGCATCCAGGAATATCAGTAATCCAACTGACATTACAAACCACAGTATTTTCACTAACTTTTTGCCAAACCCTCATATGTATAAGCTGATCTGGCACTGTTTAAGGCCTTTTAAGTAACTGCATAAAAAGTAAATGCACTTCCAAGTGAACAGGATCTACATTTGGGTACCCATGTTTCAAAGGCACACATTTAAATTGATATGCCATCCAGTTTTACATTTAATCCAATTTATTCAGTTTTGAATTGAAACCCAAAGTCTTAAAAGAACCACTGAATTCCATTTTCTTCCACCCTAGAAGTGACTCAATTCAAGCCATGGGGGACACGTTTTGTACTGTTCCATCACTCCTGACTTGGAGCAATCAAAGGAAATTTCAACAAAGGTTACAACCAAAAATTAAGGTAGTAAAAGAGAACCATATAAGTTACTAAAAGTCTAGAGCGTTCATTGGGTGAGGTTCTTCATCTGAAACACACTACCTATATTCTAAGGTCTCCCTCAAGTAGTTAATAGAAAAAAAAAAATTTGAGCTCCCATGCAAATTGTACTTAAAGATGACATTCTTGTGAAATGTGTCAATAAGAAATAACTAAATAATTCCCAAACTCAGAAACGATAATGGAAACTCCTAGCACCCAAACTTATTTAAAAAAAAAAAAAAAAGCCTGCAATGTTGAGGCAAAATAAAGTTTTTAAAAGGTACACAAAGAAAACATCTAGATCTGGTTTTGTTGCTCCATTGTTCTTGTCTAAGGCTTGAGGAAATTTATTACTTCCTCCTCCTGCTTGTACCACTAAGAAATCTTCCAGAATACAAGTCTCCTAAATCCTCTGCTTGCAAACAGATGTACACTTGGGTGAGTCAGATGAAAATGCAAATACCTTTAGGAAGAGGGAAGACTCCATCCAAACTTTTTTTTTAATAAAATAAATCCCCTTCCAAAATGGCTCTAAAAAGTATGTTTGTGCTTCTCTGCTAATTACACAGTATAGGAAGAACGCCTGGAAATAGGAAGCAGGCATTTCCACATGTTTTGTACCTCAGAAATACAAGTATGCTGAGAACTTTTATCTGTGATTTCACTGCAGAAATCCTCAGATTTTTAGAGGGGAAGAAACTGTTTCATTCCTCTGCTAGAGGAAATACTGCCACGCATCTACTATGGCAAATAATAAACATTTTTCAGGATTTTGAATTAAACAATGACAGATTTATTTTTAAAGGCATTTAAAGAAAAACCTGCCGTAACTCTCTTTTTTTTTTAGAATAACCTGAGAACCTGAAGATAACATTTTAGCATAAAAGACAAGTGGAAAACCACCTTGCAGAAGGAAAAATAGAAAAAAAAACCCTCACAAACCTACAGGCCTATTTCAGATTATTGTTTTTATATACAACAAAGCAATAATAATCATCAAACAGAGCTTTTCTTCCAGTACAGAACATCATTTGACCATTAGAGAAGGTGCTGCTGAAATGAAGAGATCAGGCAGATTTAAAATTTGCACTTTACAACCATTCCACTGGAGAATGTTGGAGGGAGTAACAGAACTCTCACCAGGCAAATACTCCCACACACTGTCTCCACGTAAAAATCTTGAGGCTATCAGCCACCAGCTGCCCAGAGACATGAGCTAAAAACTAAAGCCTTGTGTCACAGCCAAATGAACTTGCCTTTAAGTCGGCACGGAGATTTACCGGCACTCAGAACAGGATATACCAACTTCAAGGTGAAAAGTGTTTGACGCAAATATCTGAGATATTTGAGCCCTACCAGCTCCTCCCACCTGAGCTGGCTTCCCTTGTCTAAGTCAGCCAAAGCACAGCAGCCAGTGCAGCACTTGGACTTACTGTGAGATGTGAGTTATTGGGGTCAGCAGCGTCTCACCCTCCAGGTCAAGCTCGTCGGCAAAGCTGCTGGTCCTGATGAAGGGTCCTGTGCTCACATCTAGGAACGCTGGGCTCTTTTTGACTGTGAAAAAAACCATGCAGATAGCAGTTCAAGCTATAGCATTTCACTGCTGCTCATTTGGACCCCTGAAATACTGAATATTTTAAGAGAATATTGAAAACAAAAGTTGCTACCAAAATTGCACGTGCCACAGAGCTCACGAAAAGCAAAATTTTAACTCTTTTTCTGCCCCAAGCATCTTCTGGTGAAGATTTAAAACCAGTATCTTACTTTTTTTTTTGTTCACACTCCTGATACACTAGAATGTTCAAAATTTATATGACACAGGGCTTCATGCAGTATTAAATTTCTCGTACTGTAACAATTCCATTGTAAATGGGCCACTGCTCTACAACAAGAGTGCATGAGTGCAACTCAGTGAGAAAAATACTTCCTTTTTAAATTTTCTCTGCTTCATGCTTTAATTTATAATAACAGATTCTGATGTGTAATTGCTGTCACCGAGATCACAAAACAAGGCCTAAACAGGAGCCCACGCATTTTCCTGGTGAGCAGGAAGCTCCTGTCAGACACTGTCTCAGACAGTTCCCTCTCACACTAAGGCACGAGGCCACCTCATCTTTGGGCTCAGAATCAGGACAGCTGGCAAGATCTCCAGTTCATCCAAGATGAGGTCCTTACTGGGAAGGTTGATGCGCAAAACTTCAGATATTGAAAGTTTTACTGGCAACGTTACTTGTATATCATCACTTTCACAGATCCAAGAAATTAGGGAGTGTTGCAGTTTTCGTTTTTAAACTCAGGCTCTGAAATTCTTTCAGACACTAATATTAAGAACACTAAGTGCTTTTTCCAACATTGTCCTAACATTTGTTAGAGAAGCATATAAATAAAACGTATATAAATAGAACATTTGCATATATGTGTGGTTTACATGACTGCAAATAAATTTACAGAAAATAAAACTTGGCAATATTCCATATAAATTATAGGTAATTATGTCAAGTCCACAGAAACCTTTGTCTGTCTAACTGGATGAAATATTCTATAAAATAATTATAATGTAATAATTTATGAAAACTCTATTGTATTAAATAAAATACTTTATAATATAGCAGTAAATAATGCCCTGCCAAAATGCCACACAAAGACTAAAGGAATAGAGCAGAAATAGACAATTTAAGGGTAGCCAATATTTTCAGAGAATAGAAGTGGGGATATCAGGAAACAATTATTTTCTATTAATGCAACCATTTTACTCAGGTAATTAGGTATTTTCATATGGCAGAAATGGATTTGAATTAAAAAAAAACAAAAAACAAAAAACAAAACAACCAAAAAGCAGAAGAGAAAGTATTATTTCATCATCAAGCACATGTCCAAAAGTACAAAAGGAAAGTCTCTGCACTCCAGAAATTTTAACGGGAAAGGATGACCTCTGAAAACACCGTTTTAAATAAATAAATAAATAGATTAATAAGACAACTGCTAGGAAATACATTTATTACAAGCAGGAGCCACTTGCAGCACATAAAAATGAAAATTTTGTAGTAAGTTTTAGAAAGCGTTAGCTTGTATTTTTGGTTTTAGTATCATATTAATATTATGGTACCATACTATTTAATCACTTCACTGTAGCCATCATTCAAAAGAGTGGCTGTGAAACAAGCAAAATAACTCCAAATAGAGACGTGCAGTGAAATATCTTTCAAACAGACTTCTTTGGGCTTTCACTAAATTAATTTTCACTGTTTCCATTTCCACAAGACATAAATGAAACTTTTCCAGCTTCTTGCAAGTGAGGACTCACAAACGTTTTTGTTTTCCTGATGGCAAGTGATAAAAACTGAGCTGAGCCTAAAGCCATGCAAAGTGTTTGCAGAAAACTCAGTAAACTGCGCTCACAAGAGACACAGCCCACACCACGCAGGAGTGGATCTGCAGAAAGCAGAAAAAAATTCTGGTTCTTGGATCAGTCCCAGCTATTGCTCTGCAGTTCTGTGGGAGGGGAGACAAGGACTGGCCCAATGAAAGAAGAACCAGAAGGCAAGACTGGGCCTCAGGCTATTTCAAAGAGCTCTTACCTGAGCACACAGAGATGAGGAGCTGATTAGTATGAGGCAAACATGGTATCTCCTTCCCTCTATTTTAGAAATTTCTGAGACCATCATAACTAAGAAAAGAGTATGGCCTTCATAAGAGCTTCTCTATCTCAAAGTGTCCTGAAACAGGGCTCAAACAGAAGACCAGAGAACTCATTTTTTTACTTATAAAAATAAATTCACAGCCATTAGGAGAGAAGACTTTCTGGACAAGTCTTTCTTAAAAAGCAGTGTTAAAAAAAATCCAAAAAAAGACACAAAATCTCCAAATATGGAGGTTAAAGAGAAAAAAAGAGAAAGCTTTAGGCATTATTTTTTAATATATAATAACGAGTGAAAAGAAACAGAAAACAGGTATGTCAATAAATGTTTGGTATCATTCAGGGGATCCTCAGCTTTATTTTCTCTATTTTTTATAGGTAGCAGCATGACTACAGTAAGAAGCACAACTATTCAACTGATGATGCTCACCAAGTACTACTTTGAAATGGCACAAAATACACTCCCCACGAAATGAGAACCCCTGCTTTTAAACAGAAGTTCTGAACTTTCTGGAAACACTCAAGGTTCGATGGGGCTCTGACCAATCTGATCAAGTTGAAGATGTCCCTGCTCATTGCAGGGGGTTGGATTAGAAGCTTTTAAAGGTCCTTTCCAAAACAAACCATTCTACAATTTGATGAATTTTCAATCAAGGATTATAAAGACAACAACAACAAATTACTGATTTTTTCCTATATTACCAATATAACATGTATGTAGAAGCTTTTCTGATAGTGGACTTCTTGGTTAGAAAGACAGAAAATAGTTACACTTCCTCTTCTGTAAGCATAGAAAAAAGCTTAAAACACTTTATTCTTTTCATGGAAAAGTCTGAGTTTTAATTATTGCATTTAGAAAACACCTCTGGTATTTCTGCAGAAAATATCTTTCTATTTTATTTAAACATTTTCAATTTACAACCTGAACAATTTCCAAACTCAAAATTCTGCTCAAACACCTATGCTATTTTTTGAAACCAGCTCTATAATTTTTTGTGCCACAGCAGACAACTCCAGACAGAGCATTGCAAAGATTTAGTAATTAACAAAGGTAATGAAACATGATGGAACAATGAAATATTATGAGCTTTACCTGGAGAGGAAGGAGCGCTGGAAGACTGCTGGTCTGTGGAAAAGGATGGCCAGGAGCGCTGACAATCTGAGTCAGGGTGAAGATGCACATGAAACAGAGATAGGAGAGGAGAAAAAAAAAAAAAAAAAAAAAAAAAAAAAAAAAAAAAAAGAAAGAAAGAAAGAAGACCCAGACAGACAGCTGAGGAGATGCAGACATACCTAAAATTTAGCATGTTCTACCTGACATCATACCTGTCCCTGTTTGCCCCTTTCCTCCAGACCTGGGGGTTTCTCAAGGCTCTCCCAAAGTGTGCAAGCTCCCATGGGTCAGACCTCTCTTGCTGTGCTTCACACTGTTCACAGGGCAGCTCTCTCCTGGTCAGATTTCGGTGCTGTTAGGTGCACAGGGCAGTTCTGACACCCATGTTTGAAGCTTCCAAACACATCCCATATAATGTTTTTGAAGCTGCCCACTTCAACCATTTAAACCAAGTGCTTGCCTCAAGCTGAATTTTTTGGGGAAATGTTTCAGGCCTAAGCAAGAGGAGTCAGTGATGGGAAAGAGTCTCAGCAGAACACAATCTTTACATTATGTTTAGTTCTTTTGAATTGCATTAACTTAGTAGCAGCTATTTCATTGAGAACTGTCTGTGAATTCACACACTTGGACAGAGTGGTATTTTTCAGAAAAGGTGCCTTACTTTTACGCAGTGAGAAAAACTCTTAAAATAAAAATGTATTGCAGTAAAAAAAAAATCAGAAAAAACCCCTTATTTTGCAAGTGTTCTCTCAGTGCTAGGCACATGTCCTGGTTCCAGCCAGAACAGGGTTAATTTTTACAGTAGCCAGGATGGGCCATGGCTCCTTGGGTTTTTGCTGAACTGATGATGCCAGGAGAAAGAAAGGAAGGAGAAAAAGCTGGAAATCTCTGGCTGCACAAGGATACTGGCCGGGAAGCCAGCTGAGGGATCCAGGAGTGTGAAGACTGAAATACAAGGGGGCAGCCCAAAAATTTACCGAATGTGAGAAGGCAGCATATGGATATGTTACTAGAGCCTTTCTGAAGGCCAAATTAAAGTTCAATGAGTATCTTTTATCCTTGTACTTTCTAGTTTCTTGCTTCAGACCTTTTGATTTGGCAGCTCTGGTTTTCTGTGTAGGTAATCTTTTACGCAGTAAGTAAAATAACACTCTCTCCTCTTTTTTTGAGCTGCTGTAAGAACAGTGTTAGGTAACCTCTCAGGTCCACTGAGCTCAGGCTGCCTGGCTGGGAGATAGAAACTGAACCTATGATGGTTGGTAAAGCTCCTCTGATACTTCCCCCAGATAAAGGAATTTCTTGTTCACATAAAACATTTCTTTGGTGGCTCTCACTGCTCTCCTGATCTTGTTCCACCATGTCCATCCCCAACAGAGATGCATCTCTTGGAATCGTGGAAACTGGGAAAATCAAGGATGGATCAGGGGAGTCAAGGAGATTCAGTTTGGTTTTGCTGTTTTAACACCTTAATTGCACCTTAATTTGTGTTCCATGTGGGGTCAGAGTGAAACTGAACTTTCCATTTTCAGTCAATTTAATCCGAGCCTGAGCATCCTTACACTTGATCACTGGAAGGAAGCCTCTGCTGTCTGTAGTGGTTTCAGAGCAGAAAACTTACAGGTGACTCATAGTACTCTAAATCTCAGAGGTCTTTTGCCCAGACCCAGTTCTAATCCTACAGTCTTTGGGGAACACTCAATTGTTTAAAAAGTGCCTAAGCAAGCACATTAGAAACATCACAAGACTACATGGCTGCTTAAGTGATCACAGAACCCAGACAAACAGTAAAATAAATTATTTAATTTATGGGTCCCCATCTGTTCACAAATATCTGCAGCACATTTTTACAGGAACAGATGCATGTACTTCAGAATGCACAACCTTGGGAGGCCAAATCTGAAAGTTTTGTTTCATCCTAATATAGTTACTTAGAAATTAATTTGCATCATATTCTTAGATAACCACTGGATGACTTACAATTTATTTATAAGAAAACTTTCTTTTTCTATTGGTTATATATACATGAGAATTTTTCCTCAAGTATAAAAATCCATTCGAGGTCCTCTACTTACATAAATGAGTGCTCACTTTTCCCTTCGTAATGAGATTGGGTGCAATTGTGATTGTAAGTGTGAGAATGTGCATTTTTTGTCTGTCTAGATCTCCTTGGCTGCACAAGATTTCTAAGAAAATTATATGGCACTGGACACACATGAAAAGCACTGCAAACATTACATTCTCATTAGCTGGCATGCTGTACATAGAATTATTTTCCTCAACTTACCAAGCAATTTTAACATTCCTGTTTGTCCTGTATACTTGTAACAGTTTAGAGAGCAGAACACAGATAAAAAAGAAAAAAGATAAGTGTCAGAAGAAATTAGAGAAAATCCTTTTACTGAAAGCTATAGAGCTGACTTTTGAAATGGCAGTAGTAGGCTGCAATCAAATTGTATTGTCCTTTATCATCTTAAAAATTTAGTGATAAAAGGTAGGACTTTACAACTCTTACTATTTGTTCTGTCATTTGATTTTTTGAAGAAAGGTGCCTGTACTCAAATTCTGAGACATACACTAAGCTCAGTACATGTACACCTTTTAGCAGCTATGTCATTTCTACCACCAGATGCAATTTGCAACCATTCCTTAGCAGAGGCCCAGAAAGAGTGGAAAAGCATGGATGATGCAGAACAACACAACACAAGCACACCAAAAAAGTACAAGGAAGGTGAGACTTTCTGCTTGAACTAAAATATGCCCAGTGCCAGCCCATTGCTGTTGCTGTCTTATTTTAAAGCCCATTAAATTTATTAATGTCAGCCAAATTTTTGAGGAGAAAAAACATAAGTACTTAAGGTATCTATAATCAATAAAACACACCTTAATAATTAAACCTTGCTCTTCTTGCCAAAATTTGAGCAACACACACTAAAAACTTACAATAAAAGTTCATTTTTAAAAATGCCACATTGTAAATTCAGAGTTATTTTGGAAGTTCATTACAGCAAAAGCAAATATAAATAAGCTATTAATCATAAGGTGATTATCAATTTCCTATCTTCTTTTTCCTCATACTGTACCATTTTGTACAGCGACATTTAATATAGAGAGATCCACATTTATCTTAAGTACTTCTGCTTTCCAAACTTGATTCACAGCCTACTCCACTGAGCAGACGGCATGAGCACAGGATGGTTTCATGTAGCAGACTATGTTTAGTGCAGCCAAGGCACACCAATCCTTTTTGGTTCAGGTACAAGCACAATAGTAACACATCCTGGGTAAATTTCACATGGAAAAACTGACAGCTAATCCCTGTAGTTTCAATCAGTTGCAGAATAGGGGAATGTAAGCACCAGCCTAAGACTCATTAGCTCTTCCAGCAGGCAGAAATGAGAAATCATTTAGTTTGTCTGCAGTGAAGTATGCTCATTAAATCAATGGTTAAATCTCACCCAGACAAGCCAATCACCAAAGGCAAAAAGCAAAGTGTTCTCACTTTAGAATGACAAGAGTTTGTTCTGCCCTTCTCTCCTACAGATACTAAAAAGGACCTGTGTGCAAATCTAATCACAGAACTCATTGCAGTTACTGGCATTTTATAATGGAGCTTCTTACCAGAATTTTCAAATGGTTCAAAACTGAAATCAGGTTTCCTGTCCTCTGCCACGTGGTCGTAAGTGATGTGTGGTATAGCCAGCATCCTGTCTGGAGAAGAAGGCCCATTGTCCTTGTCTAATTTAAATTTCTTCTTTTTAACCTAGAAAAACCACATAAATTAAATTACTAAAACCAAATCACATGGAGTTGTCTCTTTAGTGATGTCTTCAACAATAATGCAGTCCCCAATGAGCTGTAACCAATTAAAAGAGTGCCCAACCAATTACATTTTCATGATCCTACATTGTGTTTCTCATTATGTTGCCACCCCCATCCTGCCAAAACTGGCTAATCACCAGATTTCTGCACATTGTCATTTCCAAATCCCTTGCCTGCAGTAAAAAAACCCAAATCTGCTAGTTCTGCAGCAGCTTATATAAATCAAACCATTCTAGAATATCTTTACCATTTTATGGGTGCAATAAATCACACCTTCAGCACAAAGCCAATGGATATATTGTTGCTGAACTCAGATGAACCTTGCAGATACAAGGGAAGATTTTTGCACAGCATCCTTTCCTTCCAGCTTGAGACTACTGTGAAGCACTCTTACAGCACAGAGGATAGTGTACTACATAAAGATTCTGACAAAGAGTTATTGTTGCTGCATTTCGAACACAAAAATTCCGATTTTATGGAATCTGTTGTTTTGACAATACTACTGTATGTAGGCACAAGATGGCTTTACCATGAAAGCTTAGAAAATCCCAAAATCAATAGTTGAGAGAAGTAGTAGTTTTGTTGGTTTTCATTTGTTTGGCTTTCCATTTTTTTAACCAATTAAAAGTTACTATTTTGGAAATGGTGATTTTTTTTTTTTTTTGCCTTTCTTTATAGTTTTCCAAACATCAGTGGTAAGTAACTGACTGATGTGCCCAAGTTAGTTCATTACTACTCTTTTCCAAACCCCTAGGTCCATTATAAATGGGGAAATGAAGCAAATCAACATATAGTTTATAATGTTTGTATACTGAAACTGTCAAAACTGAAATGTAAATAAAAATTTGAAACCAAGTAATAACCTGTAAAACAAACACAACAAATAGATAGCAAAAAAACCTCAATCTAATTTAAAATGTTTTAATTACTATAATGGGAAACATTAGTTACTGATACCATCACTGATTTCTTCGGTTTTGGACTGGGTGACAGCAAATGATAATTCCTGGCAGGTTTTCGAATGTATATTTTCCATGTAGAAGAGTCTGGGTTTTCTGCAGCATAGCATCTCCATGCAGTCTGGAACAAATGTTTTAAGCAACAGAATAATTAATCAAGCAGTTTAGCAGCTCGCTGTACAACACTGTAACTTCCAAGTAGCATGTCAGTCATTCTTTATTAAATCGTAATCTTGAATTTGCCCTCTGGAAACAAACTCAGCATGGTTTAAAACCTTTATTTACTAAATAGAAACCACATAGTTTGAACTGGGAAACCACACAGAAAGATCAGTCTTTTCAAGTGCAACTTTTATTCTCAGTAGCAACAAACAAATAATAGTAGAGAACTCTAGACTAGACTCAAAAAAAGGTTCAAATTTCATGTTCTAGCCCAATTTCCCTACCTGACTTTAAGCATTTTGCCTATTACCTCCTGTGTTACAGGCTCCTACTCAGAAAATTACAAAACTTGTTCTTTCATGCCTCACAATAATACTACCAGGAAAAAAAAAGGAATTGTGATGTGGTCAGTAGGGTTATATTCAGATGAAGAAATGGAATGGAGAGCACAACAGAATAGTACCAGTGGTTAACCAAGGGCCAAAACCCAAATCCAATCCTCTCTCTGGCCATCCACCAATGATTCAAGTCCCATGTTCTAAGACAAAAGGGAGGAAAAGCAGGGCTAGGAAACAAGACCAACAAGAAACAAAACACTACTGCATTCTCTCTTAACTGTGTAAATGTATCAGAATTAATTAGTAATGAGTCTCCAAATTTAAAAGGCAGATCCTCACTTACTACCTGAAGAAAGGACACACTTTTACACAAACAGAATCTAAAGCAGGGAAGGCCAGAAAACCCTAGATGAAAGAAACAAAGCAAGGCAGAATGAGAGAGGAAAACAGACAGCTGGAAGGTAAAGGATCAGACAATCACCATATGAATCCCTCCATGATTAACAGAATAGTGGAAGAAACAAATGGCCTCTAAAAGAAACCAAGAAGGATCACAGGAAAAGAAAATCACTCATCTGTGCTGTTCTCTTGTCTTGTAACTATTTCGTAAACATCTTGGTTTAAGAACAATCTTTCTATAAATTATTTGTGGAGCGCTTACTAAACTGGGATTTCAGAAGTCTGAGACCACTAAATCTTAAATCTTTATGATTAAATCATAATCACAACTATTAAGAACAGGTACTCAGCAACTCATTGTCTATCCTCTACTCCTCAATATTTCTGACGGAGCCAATCACAACATTCTGGATATGCAGTCTCAGGCTTCCCAATGATTTGGTGTTCGTTTCCCAAAAGAATCAGTGGGAACACTAAAAAAATCCATTCTTTACAAAACCATACCATACCATATGAGTCTCAAGATTTTTAGCTGATCTCTGGCTATAACCAGGGTCTTTTTCACATTAACTCTGGGACTGTTTAGTTTCAAGCATAAACTTTACAGTTAGCTACTGTTTCCATAAAGATCCTGACCTGGAAATCCACATTTACTCATGAAGCTAGAGAAATCAGTCACACAAGAATGCAAAAATGATATGGTGTACATCAAGTTTCCTTTTAAATTTGATCTCTGTGCTTCTACAGCTATGCGCAGATACCGAGTAGAGCGAGGAAAAGCTGGAAAAACCTAGAATGAAACAATGTTAATACTTCTCCAGGGTGCAATGCTGGCTGGTGTTAATTGCTGGCAAGTAAAGGATAAAATCTCCTTGACCATACTGACACTGAACAGCAACTGCATTTATAACAGGGGGATCAATATTTTCCTGCCTGTCAGTTACCCTACAGGAAAAGACTGATTTCAAATAACCCCAGTGGTTCCACATATTCTAGAGCTGAAAAGTCCAAATGAGATTTTCCTATTTAAGATTCTGATTTATTTCTCTTAAATTTGAGATTAAGAATTTAGTTGTCCCAACTGAAGCATATTTGACACTTGTCTTTACAAGCAGCCATGTATTTTTTAAAAGCACAATTCTACATGAAGCCTCCTCTTGTTTTTTCATTACTACAAGCATAATATTTCATAACATTTTCCCTGGGTAAATTCTTTAATAATTACAGGATAACTTTCAATTTTGATTTTCATCAGCTGAATTAAACAGTTTACACTGATTTAGGAATGTACTTTTCTGCTCATCAGTGTACACTGAGGACTGGATTTCCAAAACTTGCATTTGTAACTCCTGTACAATTTTTAATGGGAATCAGGGAGGGAAAAACTGCCAACCACTTGGGGAAAAAACCAAACCCTAGTATAAATGGAAAGAAATGACAGTGTGCAATATGCAAGAACTCAGTACCTGTATGAGGGAGGCAGCAGCTGGAATTTGACGGTTGAAATGCTTCTGTCTTTGTTTCTGTTGTACCTTTAGGGCAAAGCCAGAACCAAGAATTCCCTGTGGAAAGAAAACACACCTTTTTTTTTTTCCTTTTAAGAGTGGAGGGAAAGAACCACACATAAAATTGCCAAATTATGTCGTGTTAATAAACTTCTATGCAGCATCATAAAACCCAACAAATTATTTAGAGGAAATGACTTAATACAGTGAAATTTTTAGTCTCAGTTATTATTACTTGCTGAAGCAAACTGTGAGTGCTATCATGCCCTGATGCAAAGCCTGTTGGACTCAAACCCGAAAAAGGAAACAGAAATGATATTTCATACCCTCTAAAAGTGTCACAAATGCTTGTTTAGGGGAACAACAGAAGAGGGAAAAAATAAATCTGGTGGTCTAAACTTAATTTTTATGACAAATAAAGCTTTGGCAGACCATGATATAAATCAATAGACCTTTTAACTGTGGTATGGTAATTTCTATTTCCATATGTTAATCCATGGTGGGAGTGAGGAAGGAAGACGAAAAAGAGAAAAAGGCATATTTCTAAACAGTCAACTGAATTGAACACAAACCCATCTGATTCACTCTCAGGACAAGGGACATGGACTAATGGCACTGGATGGTGTGAAACCTGAACAAGACTCAAAATGTTGTATAGCTGTGAAATCCAAATTTAAGTAAGGAGCAAGTCATTTATGTGGGCATTTGCACAGCTATAGACATATTTAACACAAGTTTTACTAAAAGTTAAAAATGAAATCTTTTATAAATCAACTTACATGATTACACTTACTCAAGGAAAGCATAATTTTTTTTCTACATATAGTAGAAGGCATTAGAGTAGCCAAGGATCTTGGCTCAACTTCTAAGAACTGTATTAATCATCAAATACTTTGAAAGAAACATGAAATGCTCTTCCTATTATGTTCACTTAGTAAAGATCAAAGAGGTGATGATGCTCAAACACCACATATTTGGGAAATGAGGGATCAGCGCCTGATCCAGAACCCACACCAGTTGCACTCAGCCACTACAATTACTTCTGACTGTGATCTCAGCCAGATCCTCTTACTTAAAACGCCAACAAGACAGCATGCAATAGAGCTTCAAACCCCGAATTCCCCCTTGGGCCAACTCACAGAAACAACTTCATTCAGTAAGGAAAAATCCCACTACTACTGGGGTGATTGTTGTTGTTCTACTTCATCAAAGATTAGGGAAATCTGATAGGTAAACATAAAGCATGGTTGTGAAGGCATGGCTGCTACACAATCATTTATGAAATGGTTTTGCTGGCATTCAAGTCTGATAAAAAAAAAAACCAAACAGCAAAACAACACCTCCAGGTTCCACTCTTCAAAAATTAGTTTTGGCATTTTCCATATGGATCATTTCACTTACCTGATTTCTCTTCTAAAATAAAAGTGGGAGAGATTAGAATGAGGAGGGGGAAACATATGCTTTAAAGGAAAACTGATGCTGAAGAGCTTAAAAAACTACATTTAATTATTCTCACCTGCAAAAGGATATGTACCATTGAAGTAGGCAACTAATTTTAAAACATCACCGGAGTTTCAGTAGCTACTATTTCATGCTGTGAAGAATTTTTGTGATGGCACTGGCATAAAAGTATTCTTATCTATTCTGCACTATCCCCACCACTTCTCTGTTACAACCACACAAACATCTGCTAACACAACTGCTTGTGCCACTGAACTGAAAAAATAAACATTTAAACAGAACATTTCAGGTGGCACAAATGTTTTAACAGCACAATTCAGGAGTATTGCTAAATTTGTGAAAAACATACCCTTAACTACCCTTGGCACTGAATATTTTGGCTTTCAAACAACAGTCCAAGTTTCACTGATTTTGAATTTACCCTTGGTATTCAAGTGCCTTGTTTCTTGTCTGAAAGCACTTGGGAATCTGTTTCCAGTGCAAACAAAGTGCCATAACAGCTTTAAAAGGTCACCTCTAGGTCATGTTTGAAAACAAGACTTTGGCCATGGACAGATATTAATTTTGTGAAGAACTGCATCAGTCCCTGGCTGCTGATTGTGTCTTTCTGCCAGTGACACCTTTTTTGAAGCTTTTCTAGAAGAAGGATGTGCATGAGAATTCTCCAGTTCACCTTGGATCTAATCAGTTAGTAACCTATGAGAGAATGCCTTAAAAAAACCAAAACATCACTAAATCACTGAGTCCAGAAGTAATTAGCAATAATTTCCTTCACACTTCTGAGATAGGCAGGGAAAAGTACTTGGAATTAAACAACTCTTTCTCAAATACAAATCTTTCCTAAATCTAGTGTTGCATACAAAAACCACTGCATATTTACTTAGCTACTTCTAGAAGCTCCTTTGTTTCTACAAGCTACATAAATTTCAGCTACAATACAGAAGTTTAATACACAGCTTACATAACACCAGGTTAAATGAAAGTTTAAAGAATCAGTAACAAAGGTTTCCTCTCATGACTAATGAATCAATATCAAATTGCCGCAGAAGTACAAGATAACCTACCGCAGGCAGTGCAAAAAATGAGATTGCAAACACAGAAAAACAAGATGCAATTGTCTTTCCTATCCAGGTCTGTGGCACTTTATCTCCATAGCCGATAGTTGTAACAGTCACCTGCAAAGAGAAATACAGAGGGCATTACAGCAGGTATTAACATGGCACTTTGGGGTTGTTGCTCTCTCTTCCTTTATTCTTTATTTCAAAGAAGCATTAGCTGCATTCCCAACTCTCCCACTGTCAGCCCATGTGACACTAGGGAAGGTAATTCTCCCCTCCAGGTTTGCTTCCCCACCTAATACTGGATGGAAAAACATACAGGAAACTGAATTACAAAAAAATACATGTTTAAGTTCTTGCAAAGTAAAACCATTAATTTAAGTCTTCATGGCTGAGGCAACTGTACAGCATATGAAGTTACTGGGTTAGGGGGTGCCTGCCAGTTCTGAACTGGTGATTTTGTTCATGGGCAGGAGATGGTTGCTGAGAGGGTCACAGGGCTGCTGCGTGGAAAGAGCCACACATATGTAACCAGGCACTGCGACTGGGGTCAGGCATGAAGCCTTCGAGAGATAACATTGGTATAAATAGCAAGAGGAGCTGAAAATTTTCCATGTAGCGAAGACCCTGAAAACAGTCTAATGAATCACTAATTCATTTAAAACACTGAGAGCAGGAACAGATAATTTAAAGCACACATGCAGGAAACATCTGTTGAGTTTGCCTCTCAGAGCCCTGAAGTAAAGATTACTACCACAGTGATGTAGCATAACAAGGCTTAATAAGTCATTATTTGCATGAGCTCAAGAAAAGAACGCATTTGTTTGAAGTAGAAGGATACATTTGGCATCTGAGAGCAATTTAAATTCACCTATGTCACCAGCTATTTCTGAATTTGTAAATTAGAGAGATTTTTATCTGTGACTTTGAGGAAGGCTAACCAAATCAGAGCATGGGAAACCACATGGAGCTCTCAGGCAGCTGAAGCACAGCTCAGTTTTTGGCTGTCAAGACTTTCTTCTGACACTATGGGCTTCAGCTGCCCAGGACACAGATGTTGGTCCACACACAGCCCATCCCCACCACGTCCTGACCTGCCCACCCTCCAAGTGAAGTCACTGTGTGCCAGTCAGACACACGACAAAAGGGGCAGCCTGAGGGGGTGATGTTTATTGCCAGTTTCGTGCTGGTTGCTGATACTCAAAACAGTCAAGTATTAGTTTTTAATTTTTAATACAAGTTTTTAAAATGTGGTCTTTTTCCAAAACTGTTTCACACCCTACAGAAGCATTGGAAGGGTTAGTTAACTATCCAAGTGCCTTTGCCTGTATTCTTGAAATTGTTATTAAAATTCCACCTTAATTCAGCACCTGATGAGGGACAGAAGGGTGATGTTATCTCCTTACCTACATAGGAGGGTGGCTTTACAAAAAAACCTAAAGCCTAATTACAATTTCACTTTGAAAAATATGGAATAAAAAAGAAAATACAATTATGGGAAAAGTTATGGCTTCCAATACTTTGTTACAGAAAAGATTATGAGAGATAATAAAGGTTTATGCTTCTGTTTTTGAAAAGATTTATAAATCCTTGTGAATGAAAAATGTCACTAAGTATTTTGTGTTACAGTCTTAAAATCATGTTGAAATACACACAGTAACTAGAAATGTGAAAAGAAATAGGTGCTTCTGAGCTGACCAGAGTATAACTGAAAAAGAATTCAGAGAGATCTAAGTATTTGTCTCCCCCTTCTCACCACATCCCTGCCCGTTCTTTCTTTATTGGTTTATATGAATCATCACTAACACAGAAAAGGTATTTCCTGTGATGTTTGTTCAGGAGATTTTAAAAAAAAAAAATTTGGAAATTGGGTTGCAAATCAAAGTGCATATCTAAGTTAACATTTTTCCTCTGCCCACATAACTTTAAACTATCTACAAATCCATTGTACTCTGAAGTTACATTTTCTTTTTTCCCCAAAATATATCCTATTGAAACCTTACATGCCAAGTTTCTGCCCTAAATTATTCTTTACAGACAGATTATAAGTCCCTAAAGGGCACAATACTAATTTTACAGTTGTAAAATAGGATACTATAATGGAAATACTGACTCAACTTCTAGTCTAGCATAGTAAACATGTTGGCATAATGAAATTAAATTGATACAAGAGCTCACACATTAAATTTCATTGAAAAGCAGCCTGTAAAACAATTGCTTTAATTAGGAACAAAATCATGTTCATCCATTGACTATTTTAGAACTTTGATCTGATGAACATCACCATGGACTTTGGTATTAAGACTAATGTTGTTCCTATTAAATATGTATCAAAAGTCTGAAGGGGGGAATACGAAGCAAAAACCCACACAGAAAGAAGAAATTGCAGTGTTCATCAGCACTGAGTAGGGAAAGGATTTTATTTTAGGTTATATCAGGCTAAAGTGAGCACAGGAAACTAATCAGGTAAGCAAGGATGTTCTGTCCGTGAAATCCTTGCTGTGTACCTTGGAAAATTTGGATAGTTAAACAGGTGCAAACACAAGAATCCCTAGATGTAACAATATCTACATCTGTATTTTGCAAGTAACAGTTTTAAAAGGTTTCTTCACATCTACCCCACAAGACTTCACTGAATGAAAACAAAATATAGTTGGAACCACTGACAGGGTTAAAGCTCAGAGATGAGAAGGCAGATGCAAAACAAAGAGATGTCTTGCAAAAAGCATTTAAAAATATCTTCATCTTTCAACCCCTGCTCCAACAATTCCTAAAATAAACAACCTGCCCACAAAAACTCAAACAAATAATCCCCTGTAATCCCCCAAATCAGAATTATTTTAAAAAAAGATGTCACAGGTCTATAGTTGGTATATTTGACTTGTAAACCACAGAGAAACTAAAAACGATGTATCCCCTTATGTCAAACACTGAAGTCAGTGTACAGGTCTAAACAGCTTTATTGATTGAGGAGAGGGGGAAAAAAGGGTTCTGAGTAACACAAGATCTGCAAGATCACTTTTCATGAAGCTACTTTTTAAAATTTACGTGCGACTACTTTATAAATTAAGTCAGACTACTTTTAATTTAGCTAAAGTTTTATGCATGTGCAGTTTTCTGTGTTATTTCCTGTAATTTCTCAGCAAAGTTTTCCCTCAACTTTGATTTTCGATTTACATCTAACACATACTGATGGGCTTTGATAAACAGGACGTGGCTTTATTTATGCTTAGGAGTAAGCCAACTTGTAAATGTTTTGTTGAATTTGGTCGTTAGTGAGAAAGCCTAGCTTCTATGCTGCAATAATTAAAGACACAAGAAATGCTCAGGTAAAGCCGTTATTTGCAGAAAACTGGTCGGTTCAATTCAAAGCAAAAGGCACAGAGAAATATCCATGCGTAGCTATATTCAATAACTGCTTGTGGTAAATAACGTTCATGATCAAAGAGAGTGTTAGCAGAGTTTTCCTGAAGCATGTTTGCTCCAATGTGAAGGTTGGAAATTGTGTATTCATTCAGTGGATGTCAAAAGAAGACTTCCTCTCAGTTGCTCTGAGATGAGATTAAAATGAATGCTGAAGGAGAGAGGGATGGGGAGAAATAAAACAACAAAACCCCACAAGCTAAAACCCACAGAACCCCCAGAGATAATGAGCAGTTAATGCTTTCTGAAGGTAGTCATCTCTAACAGATTCAAATGAGAACAATTACCACTTTTTTTAAAAACACTTTTTTTACACTCTCTTTTTAAAAAAAAATTATTTTTAATGAATTCTTGGTTTTATTGGTCCTGAATCTATATTAGGTCTTTAAAATTGTCGGTCTGGACAACATAAGCAGACTAATTTTGAATACTGGCACTGGAGAACTGAAAGATTCATCACATTACATTTATTTTACTTGCAAACACTAAACCTGTTTTTGAAAGACGTACAGATATCCTGCCACTGGCAGAATTTATATATCTTGCACTGTATTCAAAACCAGCCATTATACAGACAACTCCTTATGCCATAAGGTAACCTTAGGTTTTTTCAAGAAGCCCATAACTAATGGCAAATAGCTACAGTCCAGAGTTCTCAAGGAAATTCAAATAAAGCCCATGAGGCCAATTTACATATGAAAATGGAAAAGCAATATAGACTCATAAATAACAACAATGACAATGAAGAACATTCAATTACAAGTTATGCACCCTAGGGGTGTGCCTATAGTCAGCAAAGCAGAGAATATTAAAGTACCCAACTCCAGATGCAGTTTAGTTGTAGACACAGACCTTTTATATGGTTTACTTCAGCTATGTTACATATTCTGTTACTGCTGCCCAAAGAACTTGTTTAGCAGTGCACACAAACTCAGATAACAAAAAAGTGCAGTGCTGGAGAGTGAGAAAAGGGGTGTGAAAACACTGTCAAAGACATGTTGAAGCATTCTCTACTACATCAGGTAAGTGCACTTTCAGAGAAGTGAGATCACTTATTTATGATGGTTTCTGAGACAGGAGCTGTGAATTATTCTCTTCTGCAGGTTCAGCTCAAAACAGGTTTTTGTCAATCAGAACTTGTGGTGTTTAAGTGATTCAGAAAATTCTGGCTAAACATAACTGAAACTTTTGAGATCTAACACCTGAGAAGGTTTTTGTACTAGTTTGACTCTTTTGTTAGGAAGAATCCTTGTGACCTCACAGTTATTCATGGAATCACAGAATGGTTTAGGTTGGAAGGAACCTTAAAAACCACCCAGTTTGAACCCCCTGAGATGGGCACCTTCCACTAGACCAGGCTGCTCAGAGTCCCATCCAACCTGGCCTTGAACACTGCCAGGGATGGGACATCCCTGATTTCCCTGGGCTGACTTCTTCTCTGTCCCAACTCTACAGGGCTTTTTCCTAGCAAAAAGCATGAAGAATAATACACTATCAAGACATCAGAAATAGATGGACCTGAATCCCTCTCAGTTTTGTTCTGTTTAATCTTTTTAGCAGCTAGTGAAAGTGTGTTAGAGCAGAACAAGGACACGTAATTCTGCTTTTAATATTAAAGAAATTACATTATGTGTTCGTTGAATGCAGTCTCACACTTCAAATGGCATGCTGCAACAGAATAGAAGCCATAACAGAGAAAAAATATCATCATAATTAAATGTATTGATTAAATAAGTTTATTGTAATTAGGAAGACAAAATAACTGGCACGCCTATTAACCGAACAATAATTCCCTGAAAGGAGAAGATTTCAACAACCTGACAGATCGTGTTGCTTCTATGGGAGGTTTTACTGTATTTTCAGTAAGCCAATCTGGTCTGTCACATACTCAATTTTTAATGGCAACGCCAATGACAGCATGTGTTTTTAAATGCAGCTACATCTGCCGCTGTTAATTACTGAGTCATCTGACCACTGTAGTGGAAAATAAAAATGCCATAATGACATGAAAGCATTGAAAAAGCTACTTGACAGAAAGCCACTTGCTTGTGCTACACAGTAAGTCTTCTGGTCCTAAGAAAGCCTGTATTTAACCACAGCAGACAGCAAGAAGAAAGAATTCTGCAGCAGATCATAGCAGCAAAACAACACAACAAAACAAAACCTGTTGTATTCAAAAAGGGCTACATATGCATTTCAGCACCAGCAGAGCTGCAGTAGATTTGTTCATCAATAGATCTTTCCTTCCTGAAAAAGCAAGCGGTAGTTTGTGAAGACTATATAAGCACACACGCAGAGGTTTATTAAAAATATTTCTTAATAAATATTCTTAAATACATGTATGTATTTTATTAGTGAAACAGAGGTGTTAGTCCTATCATTCTTAAACAGAAGACTTACTTGTCTTATTTTTAACAATAAAAAAAAAAAGAGAAACAATGCCTTTTGATTTAAAGCAGCAAAGAAAAAGCTCTAGGATCTGCACATTTTGAAAGTGCAAGTATGTTATCAGAGATACCTATGCATTTCAAAGATCTGTGGCACTTACTGATGACAGATTGTTTGATTGAGCTAATAGAATTAAAGCCGATAAAAGGACAATTGCTTGAATGCTAATGATAAGGAAAAGTATCTTCCAAAAAGTACCTTTATTTGAACTGCAATAGGAAAAGGAAATGGGGAAAACTACAGATGGGAAATACCAGAACAAAATAGCCAACCTAGTATTTGTGCATGATGTAAGAATGAAAGAGGGAATAGTTACTAGCAGAAGCATCAAAATTAAAATGTTTACAAAAATATAATCCCAGAAGAGATGCCACACCAGTAAGTACATATAATAAACAGAGAGACAACTGTCACTAGCAATACAAAGAAGGGAGAACTTTACTAGACCTAAAGATATATCTGCACCAAAGATGAGGTAGTACCTTAGAAAAAGCTGAGAAATCTCTGAACAAGATGGTGTGTCAACATAGCACAGACAAATGCTGTGTGAGGATACTATGGGGCTGCCAAAGCAGCACTTTAGAACAGTCCTGTGCCCAGATTTGTTAAATATCTTAGATGCTTCTTGCTCCAGAATTAGACCATTCTGGATAAACTGAGAATTACTGTCCCAGGCCTAATTGTAAAACAGAGATAACTGTTGTAAGGAAAAAATCCCAACCCAACAAAAAGATGGACAAAGAAGCCCTAAACACCACACTCCCCAAAAAAACCTTAGCCCTGATTTAACAAGACTCTTACCACCTTAGACTGTTGAAGACTACCATGAAAAAGGTAGCAAGAAGTAATTACTACACCATTAGGGAAGACAGGATAAAGAAATAGAACACGTGTTTCTACATTTTTTTTAATGTAATTTGATTGCTTTAGACCATGTAAGACTGTAAACACCAAATAAAACTACTGATCTTCTACAGTATTTTTGATTACAAAACCAGGAAGTGTACTGAAGTAGTAAGAAGCCATTTCAAAGCACTGTTCTTAGTCCATGCTTGCTTGAATTTTATTCCACGTTGGACAGTGTTAACATATGAAATTGCTATACTTACTACTCCCCACCACAGGGCATCTGCATAGCTGCCAAATTCCGTTTCTCCAGAATCATTTACAGCATCTTTCTCAGCCAGGTACACAAAATAAGAGGAAAAAATCAGGCCCAGAAATCCAATGTAGAGCGTAGTTATCAGTTCCTGCAAAGAGAGTCAGAGAATGACAATATGATCTCATTGAGACACCTAAATCATCTAACTCGGATGGGTTATAAAGGATAACTGAAAGAGAAGAATGCAATTTCAGCAATTAATGAACTTTGACACTGAGTGTTGCCTTTGCAAATTAACAAAAATCCACTGAGCTCAATGGTGACAAAATTTATAACACTGATGACTTGGTCCAGCACTCACATTGCCAAAATGGTGTCAAAACAACCTCCTCACTTGCAAGCAGGACTGGTTAACCTCTTGGCCACCAAAAAGTAGTCATAGTAACGAGTAGTAGCAACTTTTTCAAACACTGCCAGATTCAAAACAACTTTGGAATTTAGATACATATTTCAGGAAATATTCAGAGCAGTTTTCCAAAATCTAAATTTCCATGGTTAAGTCCAACTACAAGTCAAAATTTGCCGAAGTGGCAGTGAATATAAGGCAGAACAACCACACTCAGTTAAAATAAATGACTACTTGCCTCCACACTAAATATAAGAGACATCATCAGCGTGTCTGGGTGTGTGCTGCTCTGAATATAAAGGCTTAGGCATCAGCTGTGCCATTCCTGAGACTGCTCAAACTTACCTGTCTGTGTATGAACACCACTGATCCCAGCAGCCTCCAGGTGCCGCCCTGACGGTCGACATGCAGCATCCGTAAAATCTGCAGGAAACGGATGCCCCTGGAACACGATTTTCAAATTAATGAAGAGAGACTAAAGACACAAGAGAAGAAACACAGGTGGAAAAGCAAAGTCTGGCTTCTAGAGGAGGATTTTAAGAGACATATAGTATTTTATGCTAGACTTAGCAGCCTGCGTCTTTTCACTCCACTCACCCATCTTTCTTCTTGTTTGTTATGAAGACAGAGTGGGGACATTGTCCAAGGGAAGGACTGACCTTTGGCTAGTAAGGATAACCCAAGGAATTTTGGACACAAACTGTAAATGCTCTAGAAATTATTCATCAACTCATATTTGACCTGGTCACCAGGATGGGAAACAAAATACAGAACCAGATAACTTAAGATCTGATTTCCTTATCTTTGAGGAATTTCATAGGCAATTTGAACCAGACAGTCCAATAATATTTTTAAATATTCTTTTTATGGGAGTCACTGCAATCCTGGAGCATGGCTGCAGCCAGTGTGAAGAACAAAGCACACTGCCACTTATTCATCCAACGAAACCAAGGTGTGACCTTCCTGAGCACAAGGTGCATTCAGTCCATCAGGAATTCACAACCACAGACATTTTATGAAGAGGCAGCTTGAAGATGCCAGAGATCTGAAGCATCAAAGAGTTGCTACAAAACCAAGCTAAGAAACTAAAGCAGGATTTGGGTAGAACCAGCCTGGTTGGGGAAAGGCAGAAGGAGAATGAGCTTCTCTGTCCCCATTAGCCATAAAAGCATGACAACAAAATGGTATTTTCCCTACGCTTTATGAGATCACCAATACATGATCAGTGACCTGCTCTATTACCTGACACTGGGCAGCAACTCATTTTCTCCTGCAAGAATTGAAACAGGAGGTAATTTTTTTAAAAAAGAGAAGCAACTTCACCTTGCTCAGACAGCACTACTTTCTTTTATTGCATGTAATTACCTGATAGCAGAGGTTGCAAAGACTTGACCTTTAGAGCCCACACAAAGAACTATCATGGAAGCAACAACTACAATTAAATCTGGAAAATAAAATTCAATTGAAGAAAATTAGTTAGCAGCATCTTGCAATACTTCTGTGAGACTACAAGAACGAAAGACAAATATTACTTTAATAAGTAATTAAAATTGATATCTTTGTTTATATATCAAAAGATCTCTATTGTGTCATGTGAAGAAAATTTCATTATGTGATATGATGGACAGGTTTCACTAGGATGGGTCCAAGCTGGCCACAGTCTAAATGAATGAGGAATTACCATCAAGCAGCCTGGAATCCTTATTAGCTATAAGCCAGGAAGAATTTCAGTAGTTTCCATCTATTCTCTCTTCTCCAATTCTTATTTTCTCTTCTGTGCTTAGACAGGATTTTAATTTACAGAGATTTTGGGGTTTATTTCATATATAAGAAAATTGCCTTACTATCATTTAATCTGTCCAGGTCTAAAAGGGAGAGAAAATTGTAATTGGTGTATGAGTCTAATTTCGTTTAAGTCAGTCAGTACTGTACTCTGAATCTATGTGCCTCAGGCCTAGTAAATTTTGGAAAGAAACTCTGTGTTTTGGAGAATTAAATAGTTCTTGATCCATATCTGGGAAAGGAGAACTGTGTTTTCCTTTCCAGACTAAATTAATTTGGGTGATGTTTCTGAATGTTTAGTGTCCTAGCACTTGAGAGAAATGGATCATGGCCAGAGTGCAAAGATGCAGTCAAAGTCTTTTTACTGCTGCAGTCACACCTCAGATACAGTTTCTATTTTTATATACATATATATATGTGCGTGTGTATGGATGCACAGCGGAGCTAAACTGAAATATTTTATAATTGTAAACCTCAGGTACAAATTTTTGTAATTTACATTCAGCAAAACTGTAATTTTATGAAAACCTATGTCCTGTACTCAACAACAAATAATGTTTCTGAGTAGTGGAAAAATCTATGTCCCAGAACAAGAATTACTATTCTTTCATAACAATACTCCTCTTCCAAAATCTGATTTATTTAATCCATTTATATTTCACGTACTTAAGTACAGGGCAAGGGTCTTTACACATTTCTCTCAAAACTGACTAACAAAATATAGATTAATTTTGGATTACGTTTCTTTCCATGAAACTGTTAGATGAATGACAATCTTCCTGAAAAACAGCCATTAGTGACATATATGGAATATTTGGATGTAATTTCCAAGAACTTCGAAGTCATTTTAGGAAGGCAATTGAGTACAAAGGGAATTCAGGTCCAGCTCCAAATGTGTCACGTAAAACCATATTATAATTCAATTGATACACAAAGCAACTACAGTGCATCTATTGCGCTCTACCATGCAGTATACAGCTCAACTAGAGTGCAAAATAGACTCATAATAATCTTTTCAAATGGCTACTGAGGGGATAAAAAAAGGCAGTTCAGTATCTTTAAAAAAATACAATTGTAGCTCTTGTACAGTGTCTGGGATACTCAGGTCACAGGAGACAGGACTACAGCCAAGACTTATTCCTGGCAAAGCTTAAGATCACTTGTGAAAAGAAAACACTCTACTCTTCTGGAAAAACAAACCAAGCCACATTTGTTCGTAAATGACAGTGCTGTGAATTCCTGAAAGGAAATTCAGATCTACATTCACACTAACGACAAGAGCTCTTGCTCTAACTTGGCTTCAACTACTGTAGAAATTGGACTTCTAAAAACTTTTAGGGCAAGTTTTATTCATCGTTTACATCAACTTTGCAAGCTTTCCATACTCACCAATGATTGAAATAGGCTTCCTAGCAAAACGAAGCCTTCCCCATATTCCAACGTATTTACTGCGGCATCCTGCTGACCATAGCCGAACCACATATTCTGTTCCAAAGAATACCACTAATACAATTTCCTAAAAGAAACACACAGGGAGCTAGGTTAATTCTCTACTCTGTGTATACCTTTCATCTCTTTTCAGAATGTATTGAAACACCATAAATAAAATGTAAAATTAGGAAGGTGAAAAATACATCAACTATACCAAAACGGATCTGAAGTAAAATAGAAAAACCTGTAAAAGGAGAGAAAGAAAATCTTAGGAGCAAATTGAAATATTCTGATTACATGCAGTTTGGTTTATCTACACGTACTAAAACTGAAAACCATTCTATGCAATTCACTTGGTCTAATTCAAATAAAAGGTTTCCTGACTGAGCCAAAGAAAACAAGCAGAGTCTATATTTAGAAGATGAGCATTTTGCTAGCTTATTTCATTTCGGGAAGAGGTGTGCTTCACATGACATTTATCAGATCAGCTTAACTTCCCCCTTACTTATACTTTTTCATTCTTCCTTTAAGCTCACATGGATTGAAAAAGTATTTCTAGTATCTGTCACCAATATGTCAATCTCCAAGTGCACTGAAGACATAGTGAGCTCTCTAAGACACGTTTCCCATCCTATTGCCAGCATTTAGGGACTTCAGAAACAGAGATTTAGTCCTGCAGCACTGCTGGCACCAAGCCACTTATAAACTACTCACATATATTAAGGTATGACTTTGGAAATGCCTCCAAGGTGACAGATATCAAAGACACCTGATATTCTTGCTAATTGGACATAGGTACAGTTAGGTCCTGTTTGGAATGTCATCGATATGCAGGTAAACACCAGGTTTTCTACAGACCAGATAAGCATGGCATAGCCAGCATAGTTTTATTATCAGGGAGCTGCAATACTTCCTTATTGGCCAACTCAATTAATAAATGGTCACATTCTCCATCAGAGCCAACAACAAAATCTACTTACTGAAATGGCAGGAGTGGCTTGTCATTGAAAACACACAACACATGGGCATGAAGTAAGAGCACAGCTGAGAAACCACTCTCAAGATGTCACGGTTACACAGGTTAATGCAGATTAAGAGAATGAGCTCCCTATTTCAGTGTGATTTCACATAAAGAGCAACTGCAGAGAACACAACTTGCTGTTGAACATTTTATCCAGCCCTCTCACATGTCTGCAGGGTTCACTGCTGTTTTGCATAGCAAACTGGCAAATGGCACTCAAGATGGTACTGATGGTTATTTCCTTAAGTGAAAAAGCCAGGACACAGCCCTAGTCTAGTCAAGATGAATGGGAGTCATATTATCACCTTCAAAAATGCATGGGACATTGCCCTGAATACTGAGCAAAATAGTATGTCTGTATATAGCAAAAATAGTGGGGAAAGGGTTAGGCATCAGTTGACTTCCCTATAATATTTCTGTGGCTCTAAAACATCTTGATGGCATAAAAAAACCCGTTCAGATCAGGGCACTAAAGTGTTGAAGTTCAACACTATGACACTTCTAGAAAAGCCAGTAGAATATGAGCCAGGACTTTCTCCCTTAATCCTGACATCTCATAACCTATGCAAGATGTCAGATGCAGTAGAACAGCTATCACAATTGTTTCTAGTCACTTGTAATCAAGGTAGATTTTTAAGATACAATGAAACTATCCAGAGCATTGGTTGCAATAAACATAAAGCTCAGACCCTTCAACCCAGCCAAGAATCTCTTGTACAACTTTCTTCTGAAAAGACCCACCAGAACCCTCCACCATTTGTTTTTTAATTTATTAAAAATTTTTAAATAAAATCAAGACATAATGAACATCATAAATTGAAAGAAACAGCGCCTGCACCCAGATGCTTTAAGAAAAGCCTGTGTCTTAAGACAGAAGTTTCAAAAGCAATGCAACTCTCCCTTTGACCAATCTAAAGTCACTTATGAACCAAAAGTGAATGGGAAAATTATGAGCTCTGCTTGACATGAGGTGTTGTTTAACTGTCACAGAAAATAGAGCACTGGAGGCAATTTTTGGGGATCAGGAGACTGTATTCCTTTTACACACAGTCAATAAACCCTAATATCCAAGTGCTCTTCTGTATGCTGAGCGCTAGTACATCTCCCTTCAGCACTACCACGGAGGAAATTCCCTTAACAAAAGACAATTCCAATGACACAGGAAGCAAAAACTGTCCTTTATTCAAAATAGTCATCTGAGGAAGGAATGTATGGCTTCACATCATGTGTGATAGCACAGATAATACTGTTCAGATATCCCCAAAAGCAATTATTAAAAGCAAAAGAAGAAAAAATATACCTTGGTAAGCAAAGAAAAACCCAGAGAAAAAGTGAATGTTTTAGCACAATGGAACCACAAACAGCACCATGACAAGGCTCCGTGGCCCTGTCAGGATCACGGTTTCAGTTTTACAGCAGCAAGGTAGGAAGAGAAAGGCTGGATTGTGCTCTGAAGGAGCGAGCGCTCTCCAGGCAGGAGATTTGCATGGGAGCTGTGCACACACGTTTCCCAAAGCCCCTCCATGGCTCACTGGCTCACAGGCACACCGGCAAGTATGCAAATGGGGCTGTGCCAAAGACAATGCGACAGACACGCAGTCAATGGTTACTGTCACCCAGCTCTTTGCATGACACGCAGACAAGCTCAGAGAACATTGATTGTCCTATAGACTCCGGTGACTGGAGGGAACGACCAGTCGGCTTACACCAAGGCACATTTTTCACTCCTGACGTTTTGATAAAGGCTTATTGACCTAAATGAGACCCAAGTTATTCAGGGAACATCGGGGGTGAAAGTGCACAAGCTGTTCTTCATGGTCATACACAAAAACGCCAGGTATCCATTAGCAACTGGCAAATTCCCCCTCCCCTGCCCGTGGCTGTGTGACAGACAAAAGTGTTTTTAATATCTTGTGTTGCATAAATCTAATAAGTAGTCTCCTGGGGGTGGGGGAGGCTGGTGAATTTCTGTCTGTACACTTATATTAGTGGCCAAAAGCTTGTAGGTACATTAGAAAATAATGCTTTCCTGAGCTACTAAAACATTCTCTGCATTTTCTTGATTACCAGCTTAACACGAAATTTACGTGTTAAGAAGAAAATAACTGCCTGAAAACCACAATTTTTTTGAGATTTAAAGCTTAGTGGAGGAGTTTTCCTGGTTAAAATTGCATACATATTAGAACTACACTGTGCAAGGACCCATTCAACCAAATATAACTTAATAGCAATCTCCTGTCTATGAGGTGAAAGTAGAAATACAACAGTGAGATTAAAAACTTATATGGTATACAGAGCCCTCTAAGATGTGACAGTCATGTACATTCATACTATGGGCATACAGGGCTGTCTTACTTAAGAGAAAATACTTTTTTTCCTTTAATTATTGATTTCTACATTGAACCCTCACTTCTGCTGTCCTTCTTGTTCAGCCCAGAGCGCCATTTTCATACCTTCTCAGCCACATAATCCCAGCACGGCCAAAGTAAGATATGGCATAATTTAATCATCTGGTTACAATACAGCTCTTATCATCAGATGAAGGAACTTAAGCAGGATGAAAAAAACCACAGTTGCCCAAAAAAATACCCATGCTATCTGCTATTTTAGTCCATACCTCCAGAGCTCCCAGGGTATTTTGCTAATAAATGCATCTAGAAATGCCCTTCCTTTACTACTCGATCCCCACTGGATTGAAAGAGCTACAATCCTATGATGTGAGGCATCCAACACCTGCATTGTGAAATAAAGTACAGCAGCAACTCCAAAAGGAATGATAGGGTCCTGAAACTTAACTGAAGGAGGTGTTTTTAAGCAACTAGGTTAATAACTTGGGCGGGGGAGAAACCCTACAAAAAACCTGACAAAAAATGGATCATGACACCACAACAACAGCTATTTAGCAGATACAGAAATTGCCCCTGGAGGTTGAGAAAGCATACAGAATATTTTGCATACAGAATATTTTGCCTAAGGCTCTGCCTGTGGACCTCAAAACTATAACTGGTCATGGAGAATCACAGACATTCAGGCAACCATTTGATGTGGGAGGGCTAGATGAAGTAATTTGAAATCTGTTATGAACAAAAATGCCTTTACTTGGATATGCAATGCACTCCATAAATGCAAGAGAGGTAAAACACATGTTTTAGGAGGAAGAAGGCAAAGCATACCATTATGTTATTCTGATTGGCTACAGAAGACCCAAAACTGAAGACCTCATACAGTTTATTCCATCTCCCATAGAGGGGTCTGCTCCAAGAGGAAGGAGAGATGACAGGCACAGGAAGACAAGAGGCACTGGTGAGGCAGAAAGCTTTAAGACACATAAACACACACCTCTTGTACTGAAGGATTTCCTCCCATCTCAACATTTTACTACAAACACAACTCCTACCCATGTCTGCCATATTACTTACATTACCCTCACAAGGTAAATGCGATAAATCACATTATTCCCACAATTCCATCAAATCTGGCTTCAAGGATGATAAAATTCCTATTAATTTCTTTACACAATGAAATAATCCCTCACGTATCTTACATAGGGATTGCATGCCAACCGCCACTACTTCACTCCTGTGGCACTACTTGCACTGAAACCTATTTTTTAGCCAAGGCAAGGCAATATTTCTGCTACAGGGCAGTAAATTGGAACAGTAACCTCCTCACAGGCTCAGGGAGCAGTTAGAGGAGTGAGGACACTCCCACAAGCTTTTCTCAGAAGCGATGACAAGCAGGTCTCTGAAGGAGCCAAGAGAGGGGACAATAGATCTGCTGCTGCTAAAGTGACAAACAGGACGCTTGCCATCAGTCAAGGACTGTGTAGCTAGACTGGGAAACAAACAGGCTAAACATCTTCATGAGCAGGGATACAACATCTCTCTACTCCTCAAAGGTCAAAAAAAAGCAGGACTATATCTCTCATATAGAGCAATCACAGACTCATAGAACAGTTTGCACTGGAATGAACTCTAAGGATAACCTAGCTCCAACCCCACTTTCCACTAGATCAGATTGCTCAAAGCCCCATCCAACTTCCCTTGAACACTTCCAGGGATATGGAATCCACTTCTCTGGGCAAACTGTTCCAGTGCCTCACCACCCTCACAGTAAGGAATTTATTCCTAAAACCTGATCTAAACCTGCGTCTTTCAGTTTGAGGCCATTCCCACTTGTCCTGTTCTCTTGTAAAAAGTCCTCTCCAGCTTTCTTGTAGCCCCTTTAGGTATTGGAAGGTGCTATAATATCTTCCCAGAGCCTTCTCTTCTCCAGGCTGAACAATCCCAGCCCTCAGCCTGTCTTCACAGGAGAGCTGCTCCAGCCCTCTGATCATCTTTGTGGCTGTGGGTTGCATTTACACTGACAGAAGGGCAGTGCACAAAACCCAAACACTACAGGCTACGTGGTAATTCAGAGAGAGCTGGAGCCCACTTCTCAGCACACTCTTCACCTGACACATCAAAATGCTTGCAAAATGCTTCAGACAGCACTTCTGTATAGCCCGAGCAGGATATGCAAATTAACAGCAGCAAAGGCAACTGTTTCTTCTAATCTCACCCACTTTGTATAGAGGCCCCTCTTTGTTCTATTGAGAAAGGCAGGATTTTTTCCTGAAAGCTGTACTGTGCTTTGTCAGATACATAGAACAGCGAAATCAGATGGCCTAGGCAAGCACACAAAGACTCAATAAAGTAAAAATCCCAACTTGATGAAGTACAGATCAAAAATAAAAAGACAAATGGTTTCTCATATATATATAAACACTTACTGAGCAACAGCAAATCTCAAAAACACTATTTAGGACTGGAGATTTTCTTGCCCCTACTTAACCTCCTTACTTCCAAAGAGCTTATAAATTACATCTTTTCAGAGGAAAACAAATAATGCTACTGGGTTTTTTTAATGTTTAAAGCCCAAACCCTTGGTGTTCCTTTTTTTCAAAAGCCTGGTTTCATTTGCTACAGTTTTTTATCCAGAAAATTTGGCACCAAATGATTAAACAGACTACAGAAAACCAAAACCATGGTATCAGTGTTAGATTTCTACCTTCAGAGGCCCATAATTAATCTCCAATTACTGGACATCATTAAAGCTCCCTTATAAATGTTTTTAATTAAGATGAAACAATATTTCCATTGCTGTTTATGTTCTGAAAAAAGGGGATGCTTACTAGGAGACAGGGCTAGAACAGTTGATTGTGACGAAATTTTTTTATTTACCCTTAATCAGTGCTGAGAGCAGAGAACAATAGCACTGGGACCATTAAAGAATACTGCAGGCCTGCAATTCTGGGTTGAGATTTTTCTAAAGGCTCCAAGCAACTAAATCTTATTGAATTTCAATAGGAGTCGGGCACCTAACTCCCTTAGGTGCATTTAAAAAGCCTTTCGCTGATTTCCTTTGCTCTTTTCCCACCAGAGGTTTCAGCCAAACCCAAACCCCGTCAGTGGAAACTTTTCCACCAGCCCCAAAGACCTGAGATGTCAGTGGTGTAACTTTGCACGTGAAGGCACAGCCTCGGAGCACGGCTGCCTTAGAACAACTTTCCACACCATCACCCCTGCACAAGCCTCTCCATAATGCAGTTGTCTTTAGCTTTTGAACTTGGTTGCTGATGATATCCACCAGGAATTTGCAGACGTGAATTGAGCTGGGCTTGCACATTTAGTTTACAGAGCTCGTTTCAATGTGGAGCTCTCCCCCATCACAAAGTATGCTCAAGAAGGAGACTTCAAACCCAAAGTATTTGGCAAGAGAGAGGAAGTGTCAACATGCTAACCCTGACGCAAAAATGATTAAAAATCTCTGCTCCTTTCTGTTTATTTCATGAACCTCTTATTCAGGGTTTCATAAAAGTCTCTAGAAGGAATTCATTCAGGATCCTCTCTTTCAAAGTGAAAAATGCTCTGACTTCTACCCAGTACTGCATATGCTTAATTTTTTATCTCACTAAATTCAAAGGAACTATTCATCTACACTTCAGATGAAGCACACATACACACAGTTCACAAGTATGCAAACTCATTCATTAGTACATAAAATACACTAATATGAGTAGAAGGAACTGCTACAGACTACTAAGAAATATCGTAAGCCAAGCAAGTATGTAGTTCTGTGTTACAGAGAACTGTCACAATAAAACTATTTACACAGTGGTTACTTTCCTTGATCTGAGCATTTTCATCCTGTCAAGTATCTTGTTGCATGCTTTTTATTAAAAAACCTTTCTCACTCCCTTTTTAAAAAGCTACTTCATAACGACCATGCCCTACAGCAAGCAGCTCATAAGTCTTGCCTTTGCTCCACAGCCAACGTGGAATTTATTGAGGGACCTCAGGAAGAGACTAGATGCCTGTTGTTTTCCAGCTACAAATGACAGGGCAATAAAAGCCACTGTGTCTCCCAGCAAAGTGTATTTCCTTTATAACCTTAGACTATCACTTTACAACACTATTCCATTCTGAGAGAAAATAAATATTGCACACTCTTATCTGTAAGCAGGGCCACACAAAAGGAAGAATTTGGCGATCTGCCTAGCCTAACCTGCAGTAGCTCAACTTTGTATAGCCAAAAGGGACTATAAGGGCATTTTTAAGAGGTAATGGTCAAGTTCTGGTCACCTACTATAAAATTTGATAACAGCAACACTTGAAATCTAGTGGTTTCAGACATAATGTACTTTTTTTGTTGTTTGAGGCCATATTGTGATGGCATCCAGGAAGCATCAACACATTTTAAAAAGAGAAATTAGAAGGAGCATTGATAAAAAAAATATTTTTGTTCCAGTGGTTTTGAAAACCCACTGCTCACCACCCACAAGAATGCCTCCAGACAAGAAGGATGGAAGTACAGCTGGATATGCACAGTGACATCATGATCCCATGAGCTATTTATGGCCTATTCCAACAGCTTGCTCCTGCAAAAGCAGATACTGAGTATGGTGAAGTACAGCTCTTTCTGATGAAGTTCTAACTTCTTACCTGTCCTGTGCAGGCGAAACATCTCCCCCAGGCCCAGCCCTCCCTCTAAGAGGTGAGTTATGGAATGGTCATGTGTGCCAGACAGTCGTGCTTCAGGATTCTCAGCTCCAGCCTTCCTGCTCCTCTACGTGGCTTTGGGCTTTATGGGACTCTTTCCGGGACGTAATGTAACTTCCACAAGAAAAGTGAAGAGTGAGAGGGCACCAAAAGCAGGATATGATTTCTACATTTACTCATGAGAGCCTCTTTTTCTAGAAGCAGCATGTTTTCAAAATTCATCCTGCAAAAGTAAGATTTCTGGCCCCAGCAATGACTGTGCTCTTCAATAAGAGTTTAAAAATAAATAAATTTCAAGTGACTAACATTGGTTTCAACTTCCTCCAGGAAAGGAAAAAAAAGGAAAAAAGAAAACCTTATTTTTGTCTGGACTAGCAGGACAAAGTTCCAGCATAGAGACATCAAATTATGAAACTTTATCCTTTCACACACCTGGGTGACCATCATTCAGCTACCACTATCAGGCTCAGCACTGATAAGGGTTCAAGTGCCGTATTTCTGTTTGACATTCCCCATAAACACAACCTGCTTGTGCCTCAACATACTTGAGCTCTCTCCCAGGCCTGCTCCAGGGAATACACATCATGCTCTTCCACACAGCTGCAAAAACACTCACACACTAAACCTGCAGTCCAGGCACTTAATACTCCTCACAGGAAAACACATGTGCTAGTTTAAGCTAATAAAAACCCTCTCAGATGCCATATGTACACAGCCCATTCAGTCAGCATTTTACAGTTGCCTCTAAAATTTGTGAAGGAGGAGAAGAGAGTTATTTGACATGCAAAATAAACGTAACTGAAGGCAACAAAGTCAGCATTTTCAGCTAAGTGGCAAATACGTTTCACATACTTCACAGGCAAGTAGCTTCCTCCTGGTGCCAATTTCCTGCGCCCGTTCCAGCCAGGGAGCACCAAACAGTTGTGGCTATCATTCAGCGCATCAGGATTAGAGCATTCCAAAACGGGAACTTAATTTGTACCAACCAAAGCACATGATCAGCTCTGTGCAAACTCTCTCCAAAGCTTTGATAGCGTTCCAAAGAGACCAAACTAAACTTACATTTGCAAAATGAAGATGTAAGCCAGATCTCTGTGAAGTCGCATACCCCATTAACCAAGCTACCGCTATGTGCAAAGACTTATATTTTTACATGAATTCATGTTTCTATCAGTTTTGGGTCCAACATAAATAAATGGTGCAGAGGCCGCTCTTTGCAGAATTCAAAGTTACTAAAGGAGAACTGCAGCTCTGTGAAACTCCCTTCACTCACTATCACCTTTCCTCCGCTCCCTTTACAAATAAAGGACAAGTGCACTATTCATTGCTGGAAGAAAAAAATTCTTTAAAAAGCCATGGCCTTCTCAGTAGCAGCTGGTCTGAGCTTCAAGACATCAAATACCTCAGGAAACTAATGGGCATAATATGGAATGAATTAAAAAAAAAAAAAAAAACCAACAAAAACAAAACCCAAAAAACCAAAAAGCAAAACAAACAAACCACCAAGCTGGTATTTGGCAGAATTCAGCAACACTGTACTCCAAAACTCTTTGGAAAAGAAGGGACCTTGTAAAAGCAATGTCTAGGACATGTCAAGAATAAACTCAAGACTCTGCCAAATACCAAGCAAAAGTCACCTGACCACAAGAATCCCCTCTGCTGAGAAGTACTTGAAGAGTTAAAAACAGTTGCAACTTAAAGTAATGGGCACAAGGAGCCTGGTTTAGAGACAGATGAGCCTCTTCTGTGCTGGAACATTGGGCAATGAAGGTCAGACTTAGAGTGTGCTTTAAAATACACATTATTAGAAGAACCAAAGCATTGGTTATGCACTATAAATGCATTAATGTATCAGAACACCCAACTGGTAGCAGTAGAGCAGAACTTCATATTATTGCACTCATTTTTCTAAAGCTTGAGGCATATCTACTCTTAATGTGAACCAAACCCGTGGTGATTAATTGAAGGACTTTTTTAAAGAAACAGCAGAATTTTCTAGGCCCTTCTCTTTGATCTGAGATTTACTGTTGCTTAAATTAATAATTAAACTAAACATATATTTGTAAACCCACATTTTCCAAATAATTTTTCCCAGTCAGTGATGAAGGAAATGTCAGTCTTATTCCACAGTTAGAAGAATTTTGCCAATAATTATAAAAACTTTTCTTGCTTTGCAGTTTGGATTTTTTTTTTTTAATGCCAAAAGATCATCCAAAGTTTTAGGCTATGCTTTCTATCTTCTCTGCAGTTTTCAGTGCTTACTCTTTTAAAAAGTTGATTTTTGTATGCCTGTCCTGCTGAGCCCCTCAAGATCCCATTAGATGTTAGGTGTGATATCAACAAAAAACCTTTCATCTAATCTGGATACCAATCCTGGACACAGGAACCAAAAATGCTCATCCCACACAAAAAGATATGTGTTCAGCAGCAATACTGAAAACTCACACTTGTAGCAGTTATCTCACAGAAGTGAAGCAAGAGTTTATATTAAAGAAAGGTGACTCCTTGCTTTAAAAACACTGAACCTCAGTATTTACTAACCCACAATGCAAACCACCACTCTGTGTGACTGGTAACTGAAACATGTGACATTCTTCACATCACACCATTACTGAGAGGTGATAATGTTTTTTTCCACTGTAAAAAAAATCATTTATAGCAATATTTTCTCAGTATGCAAAATAAATAATTACCAGGCAAAGTTATGTTCTAAGACTAAGTGAGAGGAAAAAAAGGGGCAGTCCTGATGCGCAACCACCAAACACTGACACGTGAATTGCGCACACAAAGCTAAAACAGCTCTGCTAAAAATGACTTTTAATGACAACCTCATGTTTCCCCTATCCTCAACACATAACGCATATGTTACATTTAACTTTGTCAATCACTAGTACTTGTTCAGGGTTTAATCCACAACAATTACATTACACCAGAAATGCACATAAGGGACTGCCTTGTACACAACGCGCATTTCCTCATCCGCTGGCTGGCCAAAGGAAACTTATTACTAAATATGAAAGTAAGGTAAAACTGTGTCCCATAACTGGGTATTTGAATATTTATAAGCTATTCCACTTGGGATAGCAAAGCTGATGACATCAGTGCACGTTTTTAGTAGGCCCATCAATAAAGCTTCCCTCATTAGAAATCTGCCCCTAGCATGTTACATCAGAGAATCCTACTGTCATGTACCATATTACTTGTCCCAAATGGCATGCTGATAAAGAAAGAAACATTGTGCCTATTAAAACATCAAGCTTTACAGTGCTCTGAAAGTGGTAGAAACTCTCTGGTAATGCTTTATGTGTTTTCACACCCTTTGAGTAATAGGCATTTCATGCTATGAAGACATGGACTATGTTCATCTTGGGTGCTAAATTACTCTGAAAAATGCTATGAAAGCCCTCTTTTTAGACACTTTGTGAATTAATTCCAGGCTCATGGAACTGAATTAGATTACTTTTTAGCTGAAGAACAACAGCAAACAACGGTGGTGGTACAATGAGCAATCAGTTCTCAGAGTAACACCAAGCAGTTACCACTGTGCAACTCCTCGCACTGCTATGAAAAATCATCTTTGACTGTTTCAATATTAAGTGTAACATTAAACACAGATTCGTAATTTTTTAAACATGGAGAACAGGGTGAATAAGCTTGGGGAGGGGGAATCTATTGCAAACTGGAAGTATTTGTGTACTAACTGGCTACTGCACTGATGTTTTCCACAGAAATTCCAGCCACATTCGTTTTGGCAGCAATTAAAGAGTACTTCTGGAATCCTTAACAACATTCAAGGAGTTCCTTTTAACTTCACTTCGTGTTCCGTAGTTCCTTCTGCTCTTTAAAGCAGGAAAAGTAGGATGTTTTTTTCAACCTTCAACTTATTTTAAAATAAATACAACGATAATTCAGTCAGAACTCAGGCTCAAAGGAACCCCACTGAAATATTTATTCCTCCTCAGGAGCCAAGAAGCTCTTCTTTTGCTCAGGTTGTACCTCTTACTGCTGCTCAGCACATTGTGCAACTCTGCCTGTAAGCCAACACAATCATAGGACCCCAATGACAAAAGAAGCTATTCAGAGTTTTGGCAGGAAGAATACTTCTGACATTTTGTTTCAGGATTAGACTTCAGCGTGAGGCTTTAACACTAAGCTGCCCATGGTACGTCACACGGATCTGATTTCTGACACCTTTTCACTCTATAACAATTTATTCTTGAATATCCCCACCCAAGTCAATGGGATGACCACTGAAGCAAGGTGCAATCTGTAACAGACAAGCACGGTTAAACCTATCTGTTGAGAAGGGAGGATTACACCCTTACACCACTTACATCTGAGTGCTGAGCCACATTGTAATCAAACAGTTTATGCCTCCTGAAAGGAAAACACAGACAAAAGCCAGCATGGAGCCAGGCATCAGAAATGCAATTGTACCATATTTCAAACATCAGCTAAACTCTTAAAAACCTCTGCAACCACACGTGATGTATTTTCAAACATGTTCATAACTACAACACAATTATACAAGCAACATTAATATTTATACCGATAAACTAAATTAGCATTAACTACCAGGCTAGAAAGTGATCTTAAGGGGAATGAAAACTCCAAGTACTTGAAAAAGGTAAAAATGCATGCCTTTTTCTCCAGTTAAGGGAAAGAAATAGGGACGTACAAAGGAAAATCCATCTCAAGTGCCCTAGGCACCTTGAGATGTAAGCAGCTATGATTTCAGGAGTACCTATCTTTTTCCATGAAGGCATAGCATATATGATTGGCTTATTCTACCTAACCTAATAGACAGCCAAAAGCTGCAAAAAATCACAGGCATCCTAGAAGAACTGCTTTGAACTCAGCTTGGAGCAACAGTATAAAAAGCAGAGGAAATTTACTGAGGAAATTGTCTATCAGTTCTCGCTTGAGAGAGATGTTTGTGTGGGTTTTCTATTTTTGGGCTGGTCCCCCTAGAGAGGTCCATGTGATTACCTTGTCTACCTCCGGTTTCCCTCTCAAAATTCCCAAATCCAAGAGTTGATCTGGAGAGATCAGAAGACCAGGCAAATCAGAGGACATTTAAACTTCCTGAAAATTTTGTGAAAATAAGGAGCCCAATGGAAAAGAAATACTCTCTTTATACCCTGAGATGAAAGATTTCATGCTAATAACCACACTGACTGGAATTCCCTAATTTTTATCAACATCCAGCTTCATGAAGACTTACTGCAATTTTCAACCAAAGCCATTTGGCTTCGTAAGAACAAACAAATAAAAGGCAGAAAGGCAAACAACCACCCACCTCAAGAACTCCAAAGCACCCTCGCATCTTGAGTCTTTCTATAATAATATAATTTTTCTCTGATTAAGTAAGATTTTTTCTTATTGATTCCTGTAGCAAAAAAATTAAAACTATGAAACTAAGAGGTTTATTTTTCAGTTTCAAGGACAGTTCATTTGCCATGAAACTCAGTATGAAGTCCAGAGTGGAAATGGAAAGCCTTCATGCCATCTTTACCACCACTCACCCACATGCTACCTCACATTGTTACATGACTGTTTCCAGGTAGGAAAGAAGAGCATTTTGAGAAAAAAAAAAATTTTCAATGGTTTAACTCCACAGAGAGATGTAACTCTTGGTTTCTCAGAGCGTGAGCTCAGCAGACAAAGAAAACCAAAGAATCTTCATTCAATAAGGTACATGCATTCATCAGACAGTCAGTCACTTCTTGAATCAACTCAGATTGATTAAACTTCTTTCATTAACTGATTTCAGCTCATCTGGTTTATTAACATCTATATAACCCACCTGGGGCCCTCGAACATCTGTTGCACTTGTCTGATTTGGGACGCTCAGGCCCCTTTGTTTATTATAAGCATTTCTCAGATTTCTCTTGAGGCCTTTGGATGCCCTTTAGATCTTTTTTAAGAATTATGGTAGCTAGCAGCTCTTATTCTCCATAAAATCATTTATTGTTGTTGTCCAGCAAAACTGAACACACTTCTCTCACTCAACCCCACATGCCCAAACCATGGGTAGGGCTTCTCAAAGACTGACAGCTCTGCTGGCCTTCCATGAACAGAGACATACGGTTCGGGCTTATGCCTGTCCACACATTTTCATTTTCTAGATCATGATGGTCACAACAACTGAAGGAGTTCAAATATTTCTAACCAGGAGTAGGTGCCAGTAGCGGGTGGGGGTGGTGGAAGATCAAGCATTTCTTTGTGCCCCACACTTTTAGGATATTCCTCTGGGGCCTCTTCAAAGACAGTTTTTTGCATGTATTACTCTTCCAGAAAAGCTATCGTCCACTACATTCATTTATTGGTGTATGAAATACATGCAGTGATGTTCTAATGTGCAAATGGAAAATAAAGTTTCCATTCTTTAATTTCCTCCAAATTTCTAAGTGTTACACAGATAGTATGAGTTGATAAGTGTCATGGTAAACAGGAAAACAACAACAGCCAACATACCCTAACACCATATCCTCAGTATAGTTTCTGCCTGTTGGATACAGAATTTGTTCCACAAAAATTAGTTGGGAATTCTCCTGTATTGTATGCAAGATTATGATCTGCAATTGACTTAATTGATGCTAAATAGCTCAAGACTTTGACACATATTCAGCAGTAATTTTGAGGTTTATTTGTAGCTGCATAACTGTTCAGAATATTCCTTTTGAAAATATTTAAGAGTTAATTGACCCAAGATTTTGGGGGAGGGGAACGAACTTTTTTAGAGTACAGGCCATAGTATGTTAACACACACATTATCTCACACTATATAGAGCTTCACTAAGATGAAAGGCTTAGAGGGCTCACTGTATATTAAAAAGAGTTCTTGTAAGTAAAAGAAATAAATATTTAGAGAGAGAAAACTATCTTTGAATTTGTAAAACCCACCCCACACTGAAGAATCACCTCATATCAGACAGAAACATCACCACAGGGAAGAGGGGGGAAAGGGGTAACGAGCACAAGCAATAGTCTTCCTAACAAAAATATTTATCTTAAAGTAGTTAGATAATCTATGACTTTCAAAACTGCTGAACCAGTTGGTTCTGTCTCATGTTCAGCATCATACTATTAAACCAAGTCAAAAGTTTCTGTGGTTACTATCAGATGAAATGAGTTAATTTCCCCAGAGAATTGGCTACACTGACCAGATGTCTTCAGCCAGCTACTCCCCAGCTCGAGCAGGAGCAGCACACGCAATGCCTGCTCTGTTACTATGGAGACAGCTTTTCCCATCCACTCTGCAGCCGGGCTCATGGCAGCTACCAGCTGTTGTCTCGACTGGAACTCCATCAGGAGAGACTGGGGAAAGAAAGTGGGAGACGTAGGGCCGAGCTTCTCCCAGCCCCAGACCTCATAAACTTTAACAGCACCCTCCAGCCACCCTCAGTCTTCCCAGCCGCTGCTCGGGCTCGTTCCTATTGTTTAAAGCCACCTCGGTGCTTCCTCCGCCGGATTTGCAGCCTCGGAGCAGGCCAGTGGCAGCCCGAGCTGAGGGCTGAAACGTGTTCCACTGCTGGCCTGCAAGCTTAGGGATTCCCCAACACGCGCTCCCAGCCCAGCATTCCTATCGGAATGGTTTACGAGCTTAAATTTAAATCTCCAGCAGAAACCCATTTCGGGTTCCTGACATTATCCTCGCTCCATACTTTCAAAGAAAAACTTTGTGGATTAATGGCTCCCTATCCATCCTGCGAGGCTGGTTAATGCCTTCAATCCCCACTGCTTTTTAACTCCTGTGGAACTTTAATCCTTCTCTGACCACGCTGATGAGCTGCAGAGAAACAACGCTGGTCAGGATTTTCATTCTTGCATTTTCTTTTTGAATGCAGCCAAGTTCAAATGTCTAATTATAACATTGCAGAGTTAATGATCAATTTAACAAAGGCTTTAGAGTATCTTTGAAGTCATAACAACAAGCCAAAGGGGGGTTTAAAACGTTAACTGCACAGGGAGCCTAGGTAGAGAGCTTTCTTAGGATTATCTCTCTCACTTAACAAAGTTGAGTCATTTCAGAATACTTCAGCAACCCCATGGCTCGATCTGGTTGCCACATAGCACAGAGCTCCAGCTAGTGTTTATTTTATAGCTCTGAGCAGCACCAATCATTACTCTATTAATTCAAGCATGTTTAATTCAATGTCCTTCAACTACTCAGTCATGCCTATTTGTAACTCTTAAGCAACTCCAGAAAGGTACAGCTTGTCACCACATTCATACCTAACAGGTGCTAATCGCTGAGGTTAGATACACAATGTAAGTAGGGTATATATAAGGACAGTTACAAGTGATATTCACTGAAATGTATGATATGCAGCCTCTGCTGCCTGGGCTTGAGGCACGCTTTTCTCCACTTACTGCACAGGCTGAATTCGCCTTCAGATGTACATAACTCCTGCTGATGTCAGTGTGCTATAAATACACATCAGAGGACACACTCTGACCTGTTTACTTTTTAATCTGACATATGTAGCCACTCTTATTTTGTATATATTATGCACCGCAGCCACGCTGAATCAGCACATGCAGAAATAACAATAAGGGCATTCTCAGCCTACAGTAGGACAGAGAGAGCAGCCAGACTCCTCCTTGCTTTCCTGTCACAGCAGCCCTACCAGCAGACAGTTTTACAGGGACTTTTTGTGTCTCCAGTTCAGGTATCAGACAAGGGTGAAGCTGAAAGGCATTGACCGACCTTAAGGGTTAAGCGTGGAGTTGGGATAACAAAGGAATTACAGATGAGGGGATAGCCATTGCTGCTCCTCCAAGGTATGCTGAGAAAAAACTCCAAAATCTCAGGCTGCCCCCAGGATTTCTACCAACGCCTTCCTTTGCACTCTACTGAAGAACAGGGCTGGACACATTTCCTATTTTAAATTACAAGTGAGGAAAATGTCTCTCCTCCTTGCTGGGGACAGTCTGTAGCGCTGGGCGCTCCAAGAGGAACATTTCGTGAGTTTAACCAATCCATGTAACAGCCACCCTGTGGCTTGTGCTGAGGGACAGGGCTGTAATGAAGAACTTGCAGGCACATAACGACTTGAATGTAGGGCTTTATCAACAAAAACCATTTACACATCTTTTTTATAGTGCTGCAGTTACAGACACAATGGTGACATGGAGGATAACTAAAAGCTGGAAAACCACATCAGCAAAAATCAGTGTTTCCTCTCTAAATCAGGCGGTGCAATCAGATTTCCTTTCAGATCTCCTGGGAGATTACATCTTATTGCTTTCTTCATTTAAACCCAATTTCCCTAGACCTTATCTACATGGCAATTTCCACTTCATGGTGAGTTTGTTCATTACATTCAGGTAGCTGCCCCCACAGCCCTGCCATCACAAAGGATTACAGATGCTTGAGACTAAAGATCACTTAATCTCTGACAGAACGTAAACCAATAAAGAGAAAGCAGTCAGCCTGAGTGATGCTAAAAAAGGCATTCAGTGAACCCCCAAGTACACCACTGCTGCAACCAAACCTTGAAGCTGGCTTCCCATTTGGGGAGGGGTTTTCACTTGAGCTCCAAATGGTATTCTTTCCAGAGATGCTCATGGCACTTATATTCCACAGAAGTAAAGGGATAATTTTTTTGTTCTATTTCAAGGCAATTTTGCTAAAAAAAAAATCACATGATAAAATGGATTTCAGACATGACATCACAACCATGCCTCTCCTTCTTTCAAAGTGTACAACACAGATAATATACTGCAGTGGCAGTACAGAACTGTGTATATTTAATAAATTATAACTGCATCCAACACAGGAGAATGAAATACCAAATTGTTTTGCTTCATCATGCTTTGAAAGCAAAAGGACTTCATTTAAATAAGAAAAACAAGCAAGCTCATTAGCTCTCCTGAGGATGTTTAGGACCCAGAAATCAAGGGGTGCATTACAAGGCACAACATTTTTGGTGATACAGCTACACAACAGCTAATAAATGTTATATCCTGAGACAAAGCCTTCACTTCACTCTGAAGTGTTTCAGTGGTTTAGGAACCCCAATCCTATCTTCCAAGCTGATGTGAGCATTAGGAGCAAAATCTGCACACCTGTGACAAAAGCTGGATCCTTTTAAGCATAAGCTGTCAAAGAGATGGTGGTGACAAGACATTTGTCAATTGACACATACATCAGAAAGATTCACCCATGCTCTTTAGATGTTTTAGACGCTTGTGTTTTGTTTCAAAAATACAATTAAGGCCTGCATTCGTTCCACCTCACTTTCTGCTCTTAGCTGGAAACCTCATGGCTCCATACATAAATCTGTGCAGGAGAGGGGCATCTGCAAAAACCACACCGAGGCCCTACCTTTGACATCTCAGCCTCAGACTACCTGGCACGTGCTCATACTTGAGCTTCAGGAAAAGGCAGCACTCAGACTCCTGAAAGCTATGATGAAAAAATACCAAGTCACATCAAAAAAAGAGCCTTGCCATACTACTGTGAGGTAAATGCACTGATTTTCTGCCAGGTCCAACAGCAGGGATAAAAGAAAAGAGTATATTCCAACTCTTCATAAGCCATAGAATTTTCATTCAATTACGTTAATTTGAGACCAACAAAAGTTCAAACCAGTGATTCAGACTGTTAACAACTGCAGAAGCCACAGAGCCACTGCAGATGACTGTCTCACCACACCCAGGGGATGAGCAGGTGAATTTTCAGCTCCAAAGAGCCAAATTCAGCAGAAATCATCTCATAGATTCTGGTTCAAAGGGTTTTTCTTCAGACAGAAACACCACAGTGCAACTCAACACCTTACATTCCCTTCTCATATTTATACAGCTCAGATCTCAAACACCTAAAAAATTCAGACATATTCTTCATTTTCAGGCATTATGTTTTGTGGTGCAACACGTATTTAAAAGCTGCTACTGCTAACTTGTCACTTTCTGTGCCAATTCATGAAGTAGTTTGTATTTAGCAGATCATTGCTCTCAGTTTTTGGCACAAGAAAGCTCCTTAACATATTTATATGACGGCAAAGGTCTCCCTGTGTTTAAAATCAACAGTTATGTCTTTCTCTGTCCAAAAGGCACCTTGTTTTGAATAACAATCACTGCAGACCTTACAACTGCAGTAGAAGCGACAAGCAACACGAGAGTCTCTCACAAAAACTGAGGACAACCTGCAGTACGATGCTCTTGGAGCTGCAGTCTTTAATATTCCCCTGCAGAAGGATGCAATGTACAGATGCTTGAGACACTATAAACACTATCCAAAGCTGACCCAAACAGAAGCAAGTAGCTAGGTTCAATATCTGTACAACAGGTTAGGCAACGTCATAATTTCTCTTTAACTTTTCCTTAAATTGTTTGGTTATGTACCTAAATGATGTATTTATTGCCAAATGTGTTTTTACGTGCACTTACTAAAAGACATACACATTGCACCACTACAATTCTTGATTAATCACCAGTTTCTAAAACATGCATATAACTTTTAAAATCCACCTGCTTTGATTCATCTAATGCCATACACTGCAGCAAGACAGAAATAAAACATGTTATTTAAAGCTTTCCATAACAGTACATTTGTCAACAATACTTGATCAAAGCATTTGCTTTGACTGTGCCATATTTGTTTAACTACTACTGCTTATTTTAGGCCATATAAAGAGTTCTGAAGAACATAACCTCAGTAGATGCCAGAAGAATGTAGCTTTTAAATATAACCTTACATTCAAAGAGCAAAATCAAGCTCTAAAAACATAAGCAAGCAATGTACACAAACCTTTCCTGTGCGATTTTTTTTTTCTTTTTTGAAAGATTTAGTGGTAAAACCAGGATCTAAGTATTTTCCCTTATAAATAGTTCAGAAGACAGTAGAAAAACTCATGCATGGTTGTTGCTCTTTGGCAAAAGCTATTTGAATGCATTTAAAATCTTCACTTTAGTATTTTATTAACAAGCATTTCACATCTGAGTAGGTTTTGCTGGCTTCTGTGTGGTTTGTTTTCTTGAGGTCAAGCCTTTTAAGAGGGGTTGGTTTGGTTTTTCATCTGATGTGTTTATCTGTTTACCAGAATCACATTCTCACACTTCAAGGTGTTTTCTGCCTTTATTACATAACCTATAGGGGTGGTTTGACCCTGGTTGGACACCAGGTGCCCACCAAAGCCACTCTATCACTCCCTTCCTCAGCTGGTCAGGGAGAGAAAAATCTAACAGAAGGCTCATGGGTCGAGATAAGGACAGGGAGAGATCAATCAAAGCAGTTACTGTCTTGGGCAAAACAGAGTCCACTTGGGGAAATGAGTTTGATTTATTATCAATCAAACTGGAGGAGGATACTGAGAAACAAAACCAAAGCTTGAAGCACTTTCTCTCCCTTCTTCGAAGGCTGAACCCACTCCAAAATTTTCTGCCACCTCCCTGCCAGAGAGGCTGGGGAAAAAGGAATGGGGCTTGTGGCCAGTTCATCACACATTGTTTCTGTCCTTTTACACATTTATTGTGTAGAAAGCTGAAAACAGAGTTCTTTACTCTGAATTGTCAGTAATGATGCTTTGAATCAGACAGTAGCAATAGTTCTGTGAAATACAAAGCTCCACAAAAGGCCACAAGCTTATTTCAATTGCACTGAAAAATATAACTAGTAGGTACCAAACCTGGATTTAAGAATACTTCCCATGGGAGTAGGGAATCAGCATCTGTATCTCATCTTTTAAATTACAAGTGAAGCCTTTGTATCTACTAAACTTAGCAACAGTGCAGGAGGTATTGACATTTAGGGCTTACAAATGCATTTTCAGCTCTGGTCCACATATAATCATGGTGCAGCAGGCAGGGAGGATTATAACAAAATGAGATAAAAATGATACTTTTCAACCGACTTCAAGGTTTGTCACATTTCACAGGGTTTCCAAGGCTAATAATCAATCTGTCCCTGCCAGCAGAGTTAATTACACCAGATGAACACAGACTTCACAGCGCAGGGCTACTGAATATTTCAAGGATCTGAAAGGTGCTCCAGATGTCAGGTGGTGACAATCACACATGAGACATTCAGGGACAGTTCCTGACCCACAGAGGCTGTTTAGGCTTATGAGGGCACCCTCTCTAAACAGCCCTTACCTCAAGCCTACTCTTAGTGCCAATCTGAGCAGCAGCACTACAGGGAGGGAAATCAAAACAAATACAACCCGTAATTCTTCAAAGCAAACCCTGAAAGAAAGGGTTTAATGCAACTTTTCTAGACCACTCCACTAGCAGTGTCTCTCTCCTTTGGACTCAAATTAAAATGAAGTCTTGTACAATTCCACCTCACCCATAAGTGTCAGTCCAGGAGTCAAAAGCAAGCTCACAAATATTTTTGTTTCCTCTAGACAAAAACAAATCTCCTCAAACCAGACTGCAAAGAGCAAAGGTCTTTGCAAACATAGCAAATGCCTTCAGCTACTTAAAATACAAGGTTTATTTTACTTCAAAGATTTTTAGACTAAATTACCTTAAAGCAAAAAGTGCAAGCAAAATACCTTGGTCTCTTTTTTTTTTCTTTCCCAACCTCTTAAAACATGCCAGTTGGTCTAAGCCTACATATCACAGGCTAACATAAATAAGTGCATCTTTCACAAAATTTATTCCACAAACAGGAGCTAGACCACTAGACAGATGCAGCAGCTATGTTTTAAACATTCTGGCATCCCTTTTCACCCCTGTTTCCATTTCCCTGCACCTTCCTTTTGATCTGGCCCCACCCTAGGAGTCAGTCATCTTCCCTGGGGGAGGAAGGATGTACTGGCATAGCTCAGCTCTGCCAGGTGTTTTGAGGGAAGTTTCTTTCCCTTGCTGTTACTTGCTCAAGAGACAGAGGAGGTACTGGTCCTAGCAAGGCTTCCTGCTCATTGGCTCTAGCTGAGCTTTCCAGCTTCTGAATTCATGCCTAAAATAAGAAGCCAATTCAGAAGAAAACAGAGGGAGGGCATATGAGAAGAGATACCCTGTTTATGTGATGGTTTGGACTTCCATCCATTACCAACAGGTAATTTGTGAGGCACAAAAGGAGCACAGATCTGGGGAAGTGCCCTTCAGTCAGTCCAGCCACCTACTGCTTTTATCCTCCAATACTGAAGTCTCCATATCATGTCTGGGCCCAAAGCACAAAGGGCCCCTCATTTACAGCCAACTCCCAGGCAGCAGGAGGAGCACATGAAATAGGTGCAGCAATCACAGAAGCACGTTCTTGGAAGCTCACAGGAAGCCCAGGAAGGAGATGTGTGAATTTTTCTCTTACCTGCTTTACTCCAATGTCTTCTCCAGCTAGGAAGCATGAAATAAGTACAGGCACATTCCTAGAAAAGCCTGAGAGCCATAAAGGCTCTACAAGAGGTAGAAGGCAGACTGAAAAATTTTAATACACTTCGTACATTAGTTACTACAGATTTTTCTTTCAAGAACTGACTTTGTCAGGGAGGAGACTCTAATGCTTGCTCTTTGTCTTTCCTGCAATCACATCTTATCTTTCCATACTTTGGCCTTTCTTTTTTAAATCATTAAAAGAGACTGGAGAACTGCTTTTTTTGGAATTGGCCCATAAAATAAAAAGCTATATATTCATCTCAGAGACATGCTCAAGCATAATCCCACAACTTTCTGCTTTATTATCATTTTCCTGACTTTTGAGGTGAAGACAATGAATCCAGTAGTCTGGCACAGTTTAACATGTGATACAGTTTAAACAAAATTTCTCTTGGGAAAAGGCTTGTCTGGTGACATTGGCAGAACCAGTGACTGACCCCTAGGGAAGTGGGACAGTCATACACAGATGGGAAATAGCTAGGAAGGGACTACATGGAAGCACTGAAACATTAGACCCTACCTCGTGGCTGAAAACTCAAGTGTGAGGTCCAGATGCTAAAGTCTGAATGTGTTAGCATCACTGTTAGGGAACTGACACTAAGTGACAGATAGATTATATTACATAAAGTTCAATTTCTGGCTGCCCACAATGACTCCTAATTCAAACAAAGGCCTGATAAGCTACTGACAATAAATAAATCAAAGTAAAAAGCACGCTGCTTTGAAACTTTAGCCTTACAGCCAGGAACATTACAGTAAGCTCATTTGTTAAGAGAACTGCTTGATTTTGACCTAATACTACTTTACCAAAGCAACTGAAAATTATTGATTTCTTCTGTTATGAATTGAGATGAATAAAAACCTAAGAGATTACAAATAAGAAGCCTTCTTTGTTCTGTATATCACTTTTGCTATGCTGGTCAGTCAGATGCCATTGTTTTTCTTCCTGCTCCCACGGCATATGACAGGTATCTTACCATGAAATAAAACAAATGAAGAGATAGAAACAAAAATACTTTCCAGGATTTTTACCAAATGTTTTCATCCTTACATCTAGGATTAATAATATGTAAGAAAACCAGCAGCACTTCTAAAGAATTCCCCATACTAGTTCAATTTTAATTTTTGTTTTAAAATGTTCACAGTACCTTGGGTCCTGGAGTCCTTTATGATAAAGACTGGGATTACTATTTATATATAAAGTGATTAAAAGACATTTTAACTTTAAAAAGCTGACAGGCAAGAAAATATGTACTCTGCATGAGAGCGTAGCTGCACATTCAGGAAGGCAATACAAGCAAATATACAGGCTTTTTGCGTATTTGAATTCTCCATGCCTTGTAGACTGCTTCAGGCAGTGATGATTTTTAAATTCAAGGTAGGGAAAGAAGGACAGAAGATACAGTTCCACAACAAAATTTGCAATTCATTAAGAAATTAGAATACTCAAGAAGTGCCTGTTACAAGAGGTAATGGATAAACGGAAGTGACACTTCATCCCTCATCCAAGCCACCTGATATTTCTTCCTCTACCTCTTACACCTTCACATGGAAGGTTTCACTGATAGCATCCATCACCTTGCGCCAACTCTCTAAAGCAAACAGTTTTGCTAAGTGGAAAAGCTCTAACTCAACATCTCCCTTAAATAGCAGGAAGAATTAAACACCTATTAGCAACTTCATTAATGCCTCACCAAATTAGGGAGCAAGGAGAAAGAAACAGCTGTTTCAAGGAACAGACAACTCAGGTTACTCGGGTAACTGTCACCAGAAAGATGTTTCTCCTGCTTGCCTCCTTGTTCTCTCCATAATGAAAAGTCACCTAACACCAAGACTATGCCCTCCTGCACTTTTATGCCATTCTGTGTTCCAAGAGGAATGGCAGCAGAATATCCCACTTCTCACCTGCAATTTTCCAGATGTTCGCCCTACCAGATGTAAGTAGCAATAATTCACACATTTGTGGGAAATCTACAGGAACTACAGAGCTGAGGAGTTGTTACATTTAAAAGACCCTGTTACCTGGCTCTACTTAATAGAGATTTAAAGTGCCAGAGGATATTTTTCTGAATAATCATTGATTCCCTCTTCCTAACAAAAAGCACTAGCAATGCTGCAGGGAGAAAATTACCAAAAGAAAACTTATTACCTTCTATATTTACAAACACTAGTCTCTTCTTTCCAAGTGAAAGCTAGTTATGGACACAAAATCAGAAGAAATCAGCATGTTAAGTACAGATCACAGAATGGTTTGTGTTGGAAGGGATGTTAAAGATCATCTCATTCCAACCTACCTGCCATGGGCAGGAACACCTTCCACTAGATTAGGTTGCTCAGAGCCCCATCCAACCTGGCCTTGAACACTCCCAAGGATGGGGCATCCACAACTTCTATGGGCAACCCATTTAAGTGCCTGACTACCCCCACGGTAAAGAACTGCTTCCTAATTTCCAATCTAAACCTAATCTCTTTCAGTTTGAGGCCATTCCTCCTTGTCCTGTCATTATATGCTCTGGTAAACAGTCCCTCTCCCTCTTTGCTGTAGACTCCCTTCGGTCCTGGAAGGCCATAATTAGGTTACCTTGAAGCCTTCTCTTTTCCAGGTTGAACAAAGCTAATTCTCTCAGTTTTTCCTCATAGGGAAGGAGCTCCATGCCTCCAATCATCTTTCTTGGACTTTCTCCAACAGATCCATGCCCTTCCTGTGCTGGGGACCCCAGACCGGGATGCTGCACTGCAGGTGAACTCTCAGCAGAGCAGAGCAGAGGGGCAGAATCCCCTCCCTCGCCCTGCTGGCCACACTGCTTTGCACACAGCCCAGAGCACAGCTGGCTTTCTGGGCTGCAAGTGCTCATTACACATCTGTGAAGATATGACTTGGTTTTAAAGACAGAAACACCCCTGCACATAAGCTACAAAATAAATGAAGTTGCCTGGGATGTGAAAGCCAACAGTCCCTTGTGTCTGAACACTTAGAAAACAGAGTTCAAATGCTTTCCAAAAGTCAAATAAACTCATTAAACAGGAGGTTCTCTTAATCAGAATTTCTCTTAATGCCTTCACTAGCATGTCAGTACCATGGTTTGTTGACTTTGAGAAAGTAAAGATTGACAGGTTGCCTGTTTGTTTTGGGAATTGTTTGACAGAATGGATACAGTGTGCATTTTTGTGAGACTTGATGCATGGCTGAGATTCTCACCTCTGACTCTCACTGGCTATTAACCTGACATAATCAATTAAGAAGAGAAAAGGAAATTTCACATTATTGCTATACTGCTTGAAAGCATTTTTTCTACGTTGTAGCGTGGAGTTTCCTAGTTCTGTTTCCAAAATATAAATATAGGTCTCTGTTTACAAAGTTATTAATTTCAATTACTGCTACAAACTTCTGCTGCTTAAAAGGTCTACAAGATCCCAGATCTATTCCTTCCACATTACTCACTGTGTATCCCAAATGTATTTGTAAGCACATACCCTTGTGAAGTTGACTTCCATAGTCAGAACACTGCCCCTACATTTCTTGATTTTTTTTTTTTCCTTGCGAATGAGATAGCGACTCCCTAGGCCAGTTCAGAATTAGGAGTAAGGAGAAAATTATTTCTTTTCCTTATCATATTATATTATCCTTTTCAACTCAGTTTGTTTTAAAAAGGTGCATGACTCATGGTGGTTAAACATTTAACTGTTTTACTAATGAGCTGAATCCTAACATGTGAGTATGAAAACACGTGTCACTGCTCCTGAAAAATCCCACTCATATCCGACGGGTTTTTTAAAATTTATATATACATATACATTAATATATATAGAAACATACACCTAGGAATCTATAAGGTAAGTTGCTGCTGTTTCGAGGCTATTCTACACGAATATTTAATATTCTGTGTAGAGATATGTGGAGGTTGGAGCTTGGTTGTGTGGGGTATTTTTTTTCTTTTTATCAAAACAATTGCAGCAATTCAACCCCAAATGTGCCTGTTATTGTATTAATAATAAAGATGACATAATAGCACAATTATACCCTGTGGGACTAGGTTCCACTGACATGTGCAACCACGTGCCCACCATCACTTCAAAGACAGAGAGAGATTGAAGATACTACCCCACCCTGCTCCTCATTCCTGCGCTTCTCATCTTGGAGATTACCACCCACAAAGCTGAACAACCGTAACCTGTTGTGGGGAAGTGCTCTTTACCCTCTTTGTTACAACCACATTAAGTTTAACCATCTTTGGTGGCAAAAATAATTAGGGTTTCTGGAGCAGCTGGGCACTGGAGCAGACTACGAAAGCGAACACAGTACAGGCCAATTCTGGGCACCGTAAATCCCACAGAGGGGCTGCAGCAAAGAGCTAGCAGATGACTGCTTCTTAAGCTTTCCCAGAGAGACATGCTTCTGCAAACCTACCTACACCCTGCCTGTTCTAGCTGAGTTTGAACAAAACAGCTCTTGTTTGTAGAGATGGCCCAGCTGCCAACTCAGGTTCAATAACCAGCTCTGGATTATGGTAGGCAGGCCTAGACCTGTAGGATAAATTTAATATCAGCCAAGCTGGCCTCAATCAGCTGTCAGGCTGAAACCCTGCTGTCCTGCAGCAAAACAGAAGAAATGCAAATGCAAAATGTTATTATAATTATTATTCAGTCAAATCAATACATGAGAGGCACAAAGTTCAGTGTATAAAATAAGGGCCAAAATTGCAGCTTTTGCGGGGAAAAAAACCCACCCCAAACCCTTCACTGTTCTAAATTAAGAAGTGAGACAAGAAGTTAAATATATTTTCCTATTCAGTGTTGTGACTGCTGAGGCCCATCAGAGAACCAGAATGCTCAGAGCAGGGCAAAGCTGGGACTTGTGGAAGTAGTGTTTTCCCTGCCTCAGTGCCTGGCTGTGCAAGAGCTCACTCAGAACTTCCTTGCCCTCCCCTTTTCAACTACCTTGTCTGTTTAGGCTGCACAGGCTATGAAGGTAGGAGCTATCTTTTAGAGCACGTGGCTCTCCACTCTGCTAGGTGTCGTACTTGATCTTACAGGCAGGGCCTTTGGAATGGCCTGTAATGGAAACAACAATAATGTCCTTTCTCAGAAGAATAACACACGAGTCTGCTTGTAAATTGTGTTGCAGATAAAGTTTCCATCACACTTTTAACTATCAAAAGCTAACAAATCTTACTCTACAGTTCCACAAACAGTTTAAGCCAGCACTGTTGCCAAAAGAAGCAATCTCATCTGGCCAAAAAAAAGGTTAATTTGAACCCATCTGGGTTCTCCAAGGCAATTGACAACATAGCTCCATAAATGCTTGTGTTGGCAGAAGGAATGGAGCAGCAGGATCATTTCTTCAGGTGGCATTGCCAGTTTATGTAGGCAGAAACCCGCTCTTGAAAGTGCAGCCTGGGTTCTCTGAAGGATTTATCTCACAAAGCTAACTCAGAGTGGAAAAGCTATGGATCACCCAATTTTACACATAAAACTGCTAATATTCACCTCCCAAGAATGCCACGAGGTTAAGCACATTCGTGTTTGCAAGGCATTACAGAAGTAAGATTAGCAAATATTTAATTTTCTCTCCTCCCTTTCCCCCAGCCTTGGCCACTAAGTATAACTCATTCTGAGCTCCATATACTAAATCAATGACTTGGAGCAGCTCCTAGAAGGTAGCTGTCAAGCTCCCTGCCTTGTGGGCCAGATGGAGGTCAGTCATCATACACACACAATTCGATTTAAAACTGTTCTGCAATGCTGCAGCCAAAACAGCATCTAAATGCATTCTACCCACCCGTGCTGCAGGGAACCATGGAACAGACAAATAACCTCGACAGCAGACACCCTTTCTCACCTTGATCTGGGGAACAGCTGCAGAGGAATAAAGGACAAGTAAATCAACCCCTTTTGCATGCATTCCACGTGTAAACACATCCTGTCAAGCTGACAGAAACAACAGCGAAAAGGAGTGTTTCTGAAAGGTACCTTAATAAGGAAGTTAACAACATGCTGGAGGAAAAAAGAGGTCAGCCCCAGTGTCATTAGCATAAGGGAAACCATCAAAGTAAGGCAGTACATAGCTTGCTTTCACAGACTGGGTCTGAAAACAAGCATTTTGGTTATTTTGTTAGTACTTCAAAGTCCGGCTGTTTCTGAGTGCTAATAACAGCTCTTGGTTCCCCATCATCTTAAAAATATGCTCATGGTCAATGGGTTAGGTGGAAATACCTGATGTAAACGATGCACTAAGGTACAATCAGTGATCAGCAGGGATAACTGAGCAGTGCAGAGGTTTTAGGACATTTATCCTAATATTTGGTCCCTAAAGGGAACTCAGAAGCCTACAGAATTTACTCTTCTGCAGAGCCTCTGACTTCTGTGGCTACCAGGGCACATGGGCACCTATCCTTGTTTGCTTCCAAGGCACAGGACACACCACGAACACGGAAGAGAAAACACAGTACGTGGCAGCTCTCTGGGCTATCAAGACTTCTCCAGCAGCTCAGCACAAACAGCATGCTCTGAGCTCCACAATTAAATCCATTTATTTTATAAGCTGAGATAAAGTGTAAATGCCCATGCTAAGTACTACTAGCCACTGAATCAACAGCTCTAATAAACTTTCACAAGGCCTTTCTGATTACTGAGGTAAAGTAGAATTGGGCCCCACAGTACAACAAGAGCAATCCTAGAAACTCTTTGTGCAAGACAAGTTTAACACAACTCACACTTCAGTCATGATGACATTTTTTATACTACCAAAATAAAAGTAAATTAGATAAAAACACATTTAAAACATTAAATGTGAGATAAATACAGTTTGCAGATACATAAATCAAACTCAAGCTTCCTAGGTTACCCCTAAGTACAAGCAGACTGTTGAAGAAATCTTTCCTATTACATCCTGATCCTGTTAATATTTATGCACACAGGAAGCTTCACTGAAGTCAGGATGACGACTCATACACACAAAGTTAAACACACTGCACAATTGCAAGTCTCATGCCATAAAAACTTCACTTATAAATGTAGAATGTAATTTAGTTGCCTCTGCACATATACATTTAAAAGGAAAAACAACCAGCATACAGTCTTGCCTTTTTTACCCCCCCCCCCCATGTAAAGCCATGGAATAAACTCTCAGCAGGGTAGAATTGCCAGAGGCTCTACTCAATACAAATGAAATCCAGCCAGAAGTATTTTGTTTTCAAATCATTGCTGAAAAAGGAAATGTTCTATATATAAATATATACATAAAGAAGCATATACATAAATACATATGAAGAAATAAGAGTATTCTCCCTATGCTGTTTATCTGCGCACAAAGTCAGATATTTGTAACTTTTTTCATGGCCTGGCAAATTTCTAACAGGATATTGATTTACTCATTCCCCTTCCAAGAGCAGTTAGCGCTCGGTTCCAAGATGCACTTTCCTCCTGTCAAACACAGGAGTCAAGAAACAAAATAACGAAGCTTTTTAGAAAACAAACTCATAGAAGTTTAGTTTAGAAATTACCAAGAAAGAGAAAGCCACCAAGAAGTCCAATTGATTTTGGGTTTTTAGCCAGTTAATTGAACCCACTTAATCCAAAATCACAAAATAAAGTTCTTAATGCATTCAATTTAAGTTATTTTCCCTCTACTAACTCCTGGGACCTCTTTTCTTCTAAGGCACTGGCACTCAGTGCTTGTCTGCACTACAATTACATCACACCTGCAGAGTTTATTCCAGTTTTGCCTACCAAGGGCCACTTAAAGCCATTCAGGAGCCACCAGCTAGTGACAGCTGGCAAATTCAAACCTGTCTCAGTAGTCTATCATATGTAATCAATTGCAAATAGAACTTCAACAGACTCATCCCATTATTTCCTAGCTAATTCCCCCTGGGAAAACAAGCCAGCAAGCTCCCACTTTGAATCATGAAGCTAGTTTTGCCCCTGTCTCTCCTCCCAGCTTCTCCCTTTCCCCTCCCTTTGCCTCAGTCCGCTGCACTGTTTCAGTTTTTCGCGTGATATCCGTTATGTTATGTCAGCTGTTACATTACGCTTAAAACAATAGACTCCAGCTGGCTGAGGTCAGATGTGAAAACAAGGACCTAACAAAGCCAGAGACCCTCCAGTTATACTGAAATTGAGATACACACTGAATGTAGCACTTAATGACAAACTACTTTCCAGACATTTGGGCAAAGCATAAAGGAAACACCTGTCACTGCAAACATTACACACTAATCCAGATAAACCCTAAATTTAAAAGTCTTTCTTTTGACTGCTTGGCTATACCGTGCACTAGTATTCCACAGTTTTAATTTTTTTTTTCCAAGATGGAATTTGTATTACTCTGCTTGTTTACTAAAATAATAAATAGCGAGAAATATGTATAATTTCAAATAAAGTATGTTTACTATGTTTCTTTTGGAGTTTACTAAGCAAATGTTCCAAGTTTGACATGGATTTACACCCCAGAAAAGTTTAGTCAAACTTTAACCCTTAAGTAGAAAAGTGAAATAATAATAACTTGACAAAAGTGAATAATAAATGTAACTGTGACTGAAACATGCCTTTTTCAGTGATGGCATTTTCTTAGCTGCACCTTTGAACACAACTTATTGGAATGTATCTATTCTTAAAAATAAAGAAACAAACCACTGGTCTACCGTGTGGCTTATGAGAGCAAACACAAGCTCCTGAGAACAGGTGAAAAACTTGTAACTTGGAGAACATATCTTTTATCAAAAGCCTGCATACAATTTAAAAGCAATGTTTCCTGAAAACTTTCACATTACTCACAGAGGACAATCTGGGATGCTTGCTCTGCGCAGGAGTGGCACCCTGCTCATTGCAGTCTCTGGCAATGCCAGGGAGGGAGATCACCATGTCAGATCATGTGGGCCACCAAGCAGCCAGCAGACGGCACCCATCCATCACCAGCGGCTTGTGCTGGCCCACAATCTGTCACCAGCCCCACCCCGAGCTCAAGGAAGGTCGCTCTTCCCAGAGCCCCTCTTAGTCTTCAGGGTTTGAGTCCCAAGCAATGCCTGGTACTTCTCATCCCAGCGGGGATAAATGCCAAATTCCGAGTCCTTCGTGCACAGTGCTGTAACTGCAGTCTCCATTTTAAATGGCAGCGTTCAGTTATGCCACCACACAACTCTAGGTACAGAAATCCCAGGAAAAGGGATTTTTCTTTTCAAAGTTCTTAGCAACAGCAGAAACAGAAGTAATCAATTTTCTACATCCAAGCCACTCCATTGTAGCAGACTGAAATAAGAATTCAAACTCACAGTGTTTGGACCTTCTAGATGAAATGTATGGGATACATGTAAAAAGAGGTGTGGGGTTTTTCCATAAAAATTGCTGCTTATTCTTATCAGATACATCTTAAGGCCATTCTTGGTGGTAACTTTAGAGAAATTTAGACAAATAAACTTTTTATTTTATCCCAGCTGAATAGGAAATATCTAACAATACCAAGAGTATACCTGGAAGGGCATAACACATTTTAAGTCTTTCAGTGTATTAACAAGTTTAAAAACTTTTTCCTTTCTCCTCCATGCAAACACTTGCCCGATTCATTTCACTGAAAGCTTTAATTGTTCTCTTTTTTTTTTTTCTAAAAGCCATCCACATGATGAGCAATAAAGGCAACCAAACGGCATGAATTTTGTGGCTATCACCACAAAGTTGCCAGAGTTTTCTCTGGCACCAATGTTTACATGGCCCTTTTCTCCTATCTCTTTCTCCACAAATTATCTTTGCTAATTACTCATGTAAAATTCCCCAAGCCCATGTGAAAAAACACTTCTTTATTAAGAGTTCACTTCTTCCAAAACATATTTTTATCTAGCTCAGGACACCATCCAAGGTCAGAACCAGCCAGGAGAGCACAGTGCGGTCCAATGCTGCCCTCTGCAGATTTTAAAGGGAAACTCCAGAGCGCTTCTACAAGTGTTTGATCTTCAGCACATGTCAAAACAGAACCAGCTCATCTCTCTCCCTTACTGATCTTAGCATGCTTTCATTCCATATCACCTTTTCATTCCTCCCTTGCATTCCTCCTCAACTCAGATTTCATCTACACCAAACCAGACCAAGAGGCTTGTCTTTTTTTTTTTTTTGTAATAAAAAAGCACCCATTTAATGAAATTGGTTCAGCTAACAGCCTTATTTCCACTTTAGAAGCATCTGATTTGTCTCCCTTTGACCTGCTCAGAATGAACATAAAGCAGAATTTAAGCATGTTCACGCAACCTTCTGAACTAAATGAGTTAAATCCTTTTAACATCACATTTACATTAAACACATAACTCTCCTCTGCAGGCCAGGGGAGTTGACAGGGGATTGCTTTGAGAACAGCTGGAACAAGTTAAGATCTTACTACCAGCAACATTTCAAACCAACGCAGCTGATTTTTGCAGTGGGGCAGGTTAGAAGCACTCACGTTATCTGCCAGCACAGCTCAGCCATAAACATCACGATCAGGGGCTGAAGTACAGCCAGAAACACCTGGGTGCAGATTCAGGAGAAGATCCCTGTTCCAGCTATTCCTTATACTGTTACTGATTTTAATTTCTAATCACGTTTTCTGAGCATTCAAGTCACTCACAACTGGCCTTGTTCCTACAAACTAAAATGTAAGGATGCCAACTCTGACTGAAAGCTGGGATTCTCCACTTCAGCTGTCAGTAGAGTGACAGAAAGGAAAGGCTGCAGTGAGTGACTCCCTGGACAGGTCTTTCTGCAGGTCCAACCAAGGGAAAGGATTAAAGACCATAAATCCTCTAGACACATCATCTACACCAGCTAGCCTCACTTTGGGTCAGACCAGGGGACATTGCTGAGGTTACAAAGACAAATTTTTCACTTTCTCAGCTACAGTTGTTAAGTCTGTAGACTAGATCAGTCCATAGAGCTATCACCAGGCATCCTTTACAGATATTAAATCCATTTAATTTTTCAAAAGGATGAAAATGCATGAAGGCAGGTCGTGAGTCTGCATTTTGGCCTTCTTAAGCAAGAAAGATCATCAGGAAAGAAAAATGCTGGAACCCCTTTAAACTATGCATTCTCTGTGAAGACCACCTTCAGAAGCAAAAGCTGCAGGTATTTTCCTTTTTCTTTCTCACAAGACCCACAAAACACTCCAGCAAACAAAAACCAAAGTTTATACCCAAAACAAACCATTATATTAAAAAAAATACATAAACTAGATTTCCTATGGCCCAGACTCCATGCCAGTTTCTCATAATTGTAGGAATAATTTAAATACCAGTAAAGTAAATGCTAATAAACCAGAACTACTGCCTTTTTATCTTAATTTGTATTTTTTAAAGTTTAAATATTATTTAATCTCTTCAGTAAGAATTATGCTAAAGTAGAAAATGAACTCAAAACAGAAAGCTGGAAAGAGCTTATACTTTCATCATAAAAACATAGGCTTTTTTTTTCTCTTTTTATTTGGTTGGAATCAATATTGAAATGAGATTCCTACCAGAAAATAGCTTTTTCAGGCACACTAAATATCCCTTGGTTCAGCAGAATATTTAATCCCCTTGGATCAGGCACTTGGATTTTCTTAGATCATGCTGAGATAACAGCATTCTGCTGTGTTCTGGCACCATAAAATCCTTGCTTATGAAAATAAAAGAAAAATATGGCCTCTTTGGGAACATATATCTCTGCACTACTTTTTTCCACAGTTTAGACGTCGTAGTCTCAAAATCAATTTTTACACAGATACACCACATTCTCTTTATGAGTCATGGCAAAAGCTCTCCTGCACCACTATTTTACACGGGCCAAGTGTACACAGGACTCTTCAAAATGATGATGCTTTCACAGTCTTGGCTCAGACTCCAGCTCACGCTGGGCAAGCGCCAACGAGTAACTGGAGTCAAACCCCCTCCGACAGCACCATCTAGTGAAAAAAAAAGAGAAAATAAACACATGCAAATTTAAACAGTTTTCACTGCATTCTGGAAACGAACAAAAGGCCAATTCTCCCCTAATCTCCCATTACAACTGAATTTAGGTATAGCTTTCATCAAGGCTCTTTGCCTTGTGAAGTGTGGTGACAAGTAGAGAAAGATTCAGCAGCTAATTGTAAGCTTTTTGTCTAAATCTGGAACACCACGTGGAACACATATAAACTTGCCCTTGTTTATTTTTCCAAAGTTAAGCTTGCATTTTTCTTGCTTTTATAAGAAATAGAAGCGTTTTTTAATGCTTTAAAATTATTGATAGCACAAGATCATCTGTTTCATGCTGTGGGAGGTGATATTTTAAGACAAGCAGCTCCAGAATAAAATCAATATGTATATATAATATCAACAACTTTTTTAGATTTTATTTTCATTTATTGTAATATCTTATATGACTATAAGTGAAGCATGAAATTCTTTTTCTTGAAAAAGGGCACACTCAGCTTCTCTCTGTAACTTCAATGTGGCTAGACTTCCTGCTTTCAAAAAGACTACCTGCTGAAATTATGCAGGTGCTCAGATCTTTTACAGGGTCAGAGCCAAATACTTTGGCTATTTGGAGGAAATAAAGCAGTATAGCTATTAATTTTGAGTGCTTTTAATGGTCTTGTTTAATTAGTTTTCCAGTCAGGAGGAACAGATTCTGTTCTTTTCCCAATGCATATCTTCAATGCCAAGCAACTCCAGTTTCATGGGATTACTTGAGGTCTCAAACCACAAACTCTACATGGCCAAAGTTTCTCCATTCTCACTGCCAGTTAAGCCCAAGCAAAAGCCATCTTCAGGACTCCCATACTGCTGGTAAGTTGCTGGTACACTGCTGCTCCTTTGATACCTCTCTCACTTAGTGTTAATTTGTTAATCAAGTTGCTTGCCCTCCTTTGCTCACCGACAATGACAATGTTACCTACTTGAATTGTCTGGCTCCAAATAAAAATCTTTATTGTGAAATAATTAAAATCCTTCTATAGACACAAAAAAGAAATTAACTCCTACTGCAGAGCCATAGAAAGAGTGTTCTCTTAAGCTTTCATTTCTCCTTATAGCACCATTTAGTTTGGAAACTTGAACTCTGTGTTTTCCTGTTTTGTGTCTTAATCCCTGCATGCTGTTACATTTTATTTTACTCCCTTCTTTCTATTTTCCAGTCTCTCTTCAACCAGTCCTCTGTGATTAAATCCCTCCTTAGATTTCAGTTAGATCTATTTTCGACAACTTGTAACGCTATCTTAACATCAAAGAGAAATCTCTTAAGAAATAAGAAACAATAATAGCAAATTTCACTAGGTAGATGCCAACAGGAATGAGATTCTGACATTTATATTTGTGTTTCCAGATGCCACAACTCCTTGGAAAATCCCACTGAAACTGGACAGAGCAGAGGGCACATTGGCCCATCTACTGCTTTGGGCTGACAGCTCCCCATAATCCCCACAGGTTTCATCAAAGTTACCACAGCTAATCCTTTAAGAAAACAATATCAGACTGTGCCAGTACTGAACAAACAGACAACTGCTTACTTCCCGTAAAAACCATGGCAGTAGGATTTCAATTTTAGGAATTAACCACAGTTTTTCTCACTATGTAGAACAGGAATGCTGATACATCGTTCACCGATTCTCTCACTGCTTAAGAGAGAAGGATAACAGAAAATAGCAGAAATACACAATCCACACTGGATATTGCACACGCTGTGTGTAACCCTGAATGCTTCACACATACCTTACACTGCCTGCATCACCCAGATACAGACAACACAAGCTGCACACAGGATGAACAAACAAAAACAAGTGCCATGATTTCACAGGGTGGGAGCAGGGAATGAAACCTTACTAGCTACGTTGTCTCTAGAAGTTGTTTCACTGAGACAGCACGCATGTAAAATATTATGATATATTGCAAAGATGAGTGAGGCATTTCCAGAAGTTAAATTCATCACAGACATTGGAAGAAGTTATGGATTAAACCCCCTACTAGTTATGGAGTAAAAAACCCAAAACAACTTAAATATGTACAAAAAGAAAACTCTAAATCACAAAAAAAAAAAAAGGTACTGAATGCAGAAATAAATGCAAGGATGCTCTTAACTGACTCTAATTATGTTACATCTAAGAGTTCAAGCATTTCACAAGTTAGTTAAAAATAATATACCAGGAATGAAGGCACTTCACATGGAAATAGTGTGACTGACACTAAATTAAATATTCTTATTTTTTACAGCATTCGTATTAGGTATAGAACCTCAGCATAAATAGACAAAATTTACTATAATTGAAGGGGGTCTTAACTGAACTTTTCCATGTTAATAGTGGCAATATGTGTAATGATATTACTGGAGCATTGCTACGATACCTGTTTTGAACAAATATTTAAAATTGCTAGTTAGCATTTTCTCTATATAGTGACAGTGTTTCCACAAGTTAAATGATGGTATTTACAAATACAAAGCAATCAATGATTTAGCAGGGGGAATCCCACTAATGAGGCACAAATTTATGAAAGTTTGGATGTCTAAAATCATGCCTCTCCAGCTTCAAAACTAAGGCTCTTTGATGAAATCAAAGCTGTCAGGACACTAATACTCCTGAAGCCTTTGTTGATACATTCATATTGCAGCACTGGTATACTATAAACATGGTGACTCTGTTTTCTCCACTGAAGGGAAAGAGCATAAGACAGGTAGAGCAAGTTGCCTTAAAGTCAGTGGACGTAGATGAGATTTCCACTTGTGAAACAAAGCTGGATATGACATCAGCTAAATGACAGGACTTCCACTTACTTTATTCCCCTGCTATGGCCATGTGTCTGATCTTCAGTAGGGCTGAAAAAAGGAGTAACCCAAGCAACAGGAGCGATTCAAGTTTAATTAGAATAACTGTATGTGTTGGACACACCACAGAGGGTACCACTTTATTTTTGGGCTATGATGGCTTTTGGTGTTTCTGTGGCTTTAGAGACTCATAAGGGAAAAGCAGAAAAGTGTCTTGTCAATTAAATCATAAGGAACATTCTGCTCAATGTGGTGTTAGCTCAGGAGATCAGAATTTGCACATTAAGAACACACTTCAATCATGTTCATGTCCACATACATACCATCCAAAATAATGTCCCTGTAGCAAGAGCTGCATACTGCTCAATTGTAGAAAGCACGCTGAAGATAAGGCATATCAGCACAATAAGGAACCTGTAAAAAAAAGAAATTTAAAAATTAAAATCATGTAATGCAGTGTAATAAGAACCTACAGGGAGAACAGATAACTATGCCATCATAAATCATCTATTTACACTGAAACGTCGTTGGTTTTGGATTATCCCAAAACACAGCTGGTAATTTTTGCATGATCCTGCATCCTGTTGGAGAGTTTATTTCTCTTCAGACACTGAGGTTTTGGGTTGGACATTATCAAGTGAAACCACATGATAACAATAGCTTTAGCCTACCTCTAAGACTTGCTGTTTCCTGGCCCCTCATGAAAACAGCAATCCTTGCTCCTTCCTATTGTAAGGATTACTATGGCTGAATCACCACACAACCCCCAATCATATTTCAAATACTTTCATTTTTGCTGTTCCAAAGTCCAATAAACTGAAGAAAAAAAAAAAAATCACAGCTAAGCCAAAGTTTAACAGGCTCTGCCTATATTGTCTTTTGTAGGTGATCCCCAAAAAAATAAACTCTGACATTTGGCACTTTGCTCTGCATTCAAATCCCTTCCCTGAGCAGCTTCAGCTGTACCCACCACCCAACAGGACTGCTGCTTCCCCTAAAGGAACATAATGCGTTTGGGAAGAAAATCATTTAAGATCCAAACTGGATGCTATCAACTACATACCAGGCACAGGCAGCTTCCAGTTCCCAAAGAACTGCACATTTCTTTTAAAAACATGACATCAGCAATCAACAAGACTGAAAACATCCATTTGTTAAACAAAAAGTTAGTTGTTAGGGCTATTTCTCACAATTCTGTTGAGACAAGCAACACCAATCCTTTGCACTCAGATGAAACTTGCTCCAAAATCCAGTAGCTAAATCACCCACCCTGTTAGAGATCTCTGAAACAGTCAATCATTTTTTTAACTCAAAAAAACCACAACAAAAAAGAATTGAAGCAATGAATAAAACTGAACTTAAGAGAAGTATTAAACCAGAATATCAGATTAGCATAGCTCAGCTGAAGTCGCGCGCATAGAGGCTCTGGATAAGAGAGCACTTCTTTGGGTGAATCTTTTGAAAGACCAGGCACTCATGAAAAGAAGACTGTGTGAAGGTTGACATATGCTATGCTGCTCAATGATTGCTTCAAGATACAGCATATGCGAGTCCAAAGCACACACAGGAAAATGATGCCAGAATCACAGGATTGTTAAGGTCATTAAAAGACCTCTCAGATCAAATCTGACCTTTGAGATTGTCCTACCAAATAGTGGAGAGAAAGTTTGTGGGTAATTGGGCACAAAAATCAAATAGATAATGAAATTAAATTAATAGGATAGAGATTATCATGTATCAATACAAGCACCCATATAAAAATATACTTTTACCAAAGCAAAATATAAGTATGTGCGTGTTTGATTAATCTCTAAAGTCTTCTCATTTTACCCTGTGTCTCTGACTTTGGGCTTTCTTAAGCACAAATAAGCTGTGCAGACATGGCAGGAGAATGCAAAGTCAGTCACTGGAAACATAAAATAAATGTTCCCTAAGTGTCCAGCCCTTCTGTCTGCAATACTCTCACAATTGCATAAGAACAATACACATCACAATGTGAACATAAACGGGTTCAGTTGCCCAGAGATAGCTGAGGCTCTCTGAATACAAAGTCCAATATACACAGAACTACCAGTTCAAAGCAAACAATGAGTTGCAAGGGATGAGCAGTACCAATTCCTATTTACTATATCCCTTAACAGTAGTACAAGTGTTAGAATGTTTAACTCAGCCAACACATGAAACCACAAGGGGGCAATAAAGCAAAGACTATCTCCTTTCTGTCCTTTCACTTAAACACAAAACCCTAACAAGGCATTAAAGTTGAAAGTTCATGGGCTGAAGTTACAGAAAGATAAACTTAGGGTCAATCGTTTGCCAAACATCTTTGCTTGTTCCTATTAGAGAAATTGATGGCTGACATAAGAATTGCATCAAGAGCCAGTCACCCCACTACCGACTTTTATGGGTTTTCATGAACATGGACCCATTTCAGTCTTACTTTTCTTTTTTTTTTTCACCCTCAGCAAAGCTCTGGCAATTCACTGCTGTGCTCTTTCCAAGCTGATGCATGAGACACCCTCATAACCACAAACATACATTATGCCAAGCAAAACAAAGATGTTTGGTCAGAAGCTGCTGCTTCCTCTTTGTTTCTTTGGCATGAGAGAGATGACACTCACAAGGTGTCAGTGCAGCACCACCGCTGAGCTGCTCACCCTGTTACACTGGCATTGCTATTTTGCTTAGATCAATTGCACATAAGGAACAGAAGGTGCAAAATTAAGACATTAAACAAGTGTACACAGTGTCCTCCTCTGGCATGAGACTACTCTTTGCTGCCTTCCATCACTCAGCTCTTACCCTGTTTTTGTTTTGGTATTAATGGCTTCCTCCTCCACCTCTGAAGTATAAAAAGGGAGTGAGCCACCAGTAGAACAGACGACAGGAAGTTTAGCACTTTGTTTTTCTTTTTCTTTTTTGACAGTTATCTCCTCTGTCTTCAGCCAGAAGTGGAACACAGATCCTCAGTTACTGCCTAGGCAGCAGACAAGTCCACAGGAGTTAGTTACTAACAACAGTTGCAGGGACAGACTCTGTCTCAATTTGCTCATGCCAAAATCATGCTGGACAATTCAGATGGCCAGCCTCAGAAAAGCAAACATGACAATTTTCACAAAATAACCTTATGACTCTTACTATCACTTTACTGTGACTGCTGTTACTGCATTTTCCGAAAAAAATTACTTGTCTTGATACACATGCTAAGCACAGAAAAACTCTTCACTCAGGCAGTAAGTATCAGACAAATTAATGGGCAACTGACTCCACTCCAGTATAGTACATTCTTCTTCTAAAGGAGACACAGTCAGCAGAACACTGAAATTTCTTAAACTCTAGCAGTCAGAAAGGGCTTCATCTCTTGGAAACCACCAGTCTTTTATCTCCTGAAACCCATTGCTTGTTTACCCTCTATGCACAAATGTGACCACTTTCAAGAAAGGAGGCAGAGTGATGAGTTCAGGCTCTCACCAGCTCTGATCTCACTCTGTGATTGTGGGGCCAAGCAAACATTAGAAATGAGGAGATAGCCTGTGAAATTTTTCATATTATCTCTCCCAGCTTACAACATAGCATCTGCTTGCATGTAGATAAGTCCCATCTATGCATCAGTAGATGCACTCAAAAATTTGTGGTTAAGTCATATCTAACAGTGCTATGTTTTTTTAACACCAAGAATTTTGCAAGTGGTCGATCATCTCTGTACTTGGTGTGAAGCCACACCACCACTGTTAAAGCAGCATGGGCAGATGTTTTCTGTCACAAACTCAGGTTTTGGTAGACCAGTACAAGGAGACCTGTGTCCTCTCAGACAGAATTATTTTACTCAAAGCCAGTTTCTCTGGTTGTCTTTTCAACTCAGTTTTCCCAGGCACTGCATACCTGGTGGAGCCAGACTCAGAATGAGCTCTCAGCGTGCATCAAACAACACCAGCATGCAGCACTCCAGGCACGCTTCGAGCTCATGTACATTCCAAGCCTGAAAATGGACTTGGGATATGTTTCTGTGCTATGTTCCCCTCTAAAAACAATAGCACGAACACAGACACAAGTGTGTAGAGAGTTACACCAGGCAGCATCTGCATAGGTGCATGTATTTATTTAATAAATAAGAGATTTTGTCTTGCTCCATTATGTCAGTCAGACAATTTAGGTAATTTTTTGTCTCAAACAGGTTTGAAAAGCCAGAACGTTTCCACAAAAGAATCATTCAGCAGACAAGGGAACACAGCCAGCCAACATATGTGCTGTATTTAGCAACAGATAGGAAATATATTAAGAGCTAAAGGTGAATTTAATGTTTTCTCACTACTCTAGGATATATTTTGACTTTCGGAACAGACCTATGGCTTTTTCCCTGACCTCAGTGGCAGCTGCAGGAACTTGACACATTATAGGTAGCTATCAGTACTGTGCAGCCTTCAGCGCTGAGCTGCTGAGTTTTTTCTATATTTAACTATGATTTTTGAACATTAGCATGTCTTTTTTGTGGCTTGAAACAATGTGTAGAATGATCAAAGGAACAATAAACCACTTACTGAGAGATAACAATGCTCATTTAGTGAATGTCACAGGTAGGAGAACTGATAAAGGTTTATAAAATATGTCCAGTGATATGACCAGGAACATTTTAAGAAAAGATGCAGGATACATGCTGGAACTATTACTCACCAGATTAACATAGTCTCATGCACATGCAGCTGTTATCATCAAAACCAGTAATAAAATGTGGGTAGATTTCATTCCTCCTTGCAATCTTTCTTTACATACTCCCACTGGAAAAGGTTGCCATCAGGCTCTAAACTCAGCTGAAGCCTTAAAAAACATTTAATAGATGAGAAGGGACATGCAAAGTTCAGCTCAATTTATATAAAGGTGAGCTCTAACCATTCAGGAAGGCAGTTCTTCCTTCTTCAGTGTCACTTACAAGCTGCCCTAAGTCTGGTTTTTCTAACCATTTTTATTCATTACAGCTATCAGTCTTGAAGGTATCCAACTATCAGTGCCCTTGCATAGAGAGAATATTATTTTAGCTGGCTACTGCTGGATCTGTGATTTTTTTTGTTTCGCATGAGGTCAATGGATAGTTGCAGTTCTGTATACTGGAGAAAATGACTGTAACTAAAAAACAAATATTCTGGAAAAAAAAAACCACCTTTTGTGTTCTTCTATGTGCTTTACATTCCACCTAAGCCTCCTTCTTGAATCTGTCTGCCCATTTTTTTCTCAACTGGATTGTCTTTTTTGAACATACAGTTTTGTTCAGTCACATACACGATCTGTCATCTATCCTGTAACTCAAGGGGTGGGTTTGTTTTGTGGGATTTTGTTAGTTTGTGGGTTTTTTTACAGAGTAAATAACTTTTTCTGCCATTTAAGCTTCTAACTGTGATAAGTTTCTTAGGTAAACAAAGTGAAATACGAAGTGTAACCTCCTCTAAGCACAGAGATTTACAAGAACTGAAAGCGTGACATTGAGAATGAACAGCATGAGTGTACAGATTAAACTTGGGTAGATTCTTATCTTGATCATCATAATGTGCAAACTATAATGTTGCTGCATATCCAGTTCATGTTAGCTCATTAAAACATATGACAGCATCATTATTTCATCTTTCATCCCCATGGCTTATACATTCTGAGTTCACAGTCTGAAAAGTGTCAATGGTATCAGAAAAGGACATTTTCATGCAGCTTTCCAAGGTTACAAATAGAGTTGTTGCAATGAGGATTTAGATAGACAGCTTCAGGTAGGAGACACACTGAAGACTCTTTCATTTTGTCATACATTCTGCTGCATCCCATACCAGCAAAGTAACTCCTTAGTTAATTTACATCAGGAAAATCCTCATGAAAAACTTCAACGAGTTTATAATTCTACAAATCAGCATAAATCCATGACCATCTCACACAATACCAAAGTCATCTCCAGAGTGCAAACAAGAAAACATTCAGAACTAATGCATATCAAGTTATTCCTTACTGCAGTAAGGCACCAGGTTTTTTTCTTTCGCTCAAGGTATTTTGGGATTGCTCAAGGAAAAAAAAATCTAAGAAAAGGTAAAAGAAGGGGAACAGGTAGAACTTGTAAAATAAAGGACAGTTGACAATAAGAGAAGAAAGAAGTCTATGAATATAAACAGCACTGCTAGGAAACTAATACAGGATGGTAATTTATTTTATGGGATCATCATCATCAAAGTATAATGTCAAGTACAAACACCAACCAGTGCTTTTAAAGGTGAGAAACTTAGGGTTGTTTTTTTTAAAAAAAGAAGTAGGATTCCACCAGGCAGAGAAAACTTTCATCCTTAATGAAATTCAGACAAGTTAATACCCCATATATGTAGGTCTTATGCTGAACCCTTTAGCAAGCCTAAACTAAAATACTCAAAAGACACTAATCCTGTCATGACTATGGAATACCAGAGCACAGTGCCAGGCTACTAACAGAAAGCAAAATAAGCATTTAATTATGCAGCTGGTGGACACCAGAGGTCCTCCATCACTAACTCCATTAAAAATAAAAAAGTTTGTTTGTAAGAGAATGGTCTGGTGAAGGTACATGGTTAGAAAGAAGGAGCCCTGTACTCAATTCCTCTTTGCCCATACCTTAAGCCAACTTTAACACTTCTAATAACACATTAATTTTATCAACTACAGTAGCTGTTCATGCATTAGCATGAAAAAAACAGAAAAATCACTGTAGCAAAGAGTTAAGAGACCAGTGACCTACACAAACCATACCTGAGCTATGAAGATGAAGCAAGTTTAAAAAAGAATAAATACACAAGAAAGTACCTTAGAGCCAGTAAGAAATAAAAACTAAAAATAAGGGTTTAAATCTCTGGCCATGCAGGCTCTTTGCATGGTTTTCCTCTAAGGATTTGTCTTCTCTTTTTCTGTTTTTGAGGCAGGGGAAGGAAGGAGGGGTACAGCCCCTCCCCATCTTTCAGCTTCTCTGTGGCAGGAGGATGGCCAGCAGAAGGGGAAGGACACTCACATTCATGCAGAGAAGCCAGATTCCCTCCAGGAACTGGCAACAACAGTTTCCTGTCCAACACACGCTTCCTCTCTTATGTCCAAGGCAGGTCAAGCTCATAGACAGGTCACTGTTCTCAGCTGTCACTTGCCATCAAAAACCCTTCAACAGACAAAGTGCAAATGCTCTGTTTGTGTTAGCTTAGGTCTATCAGATGGAGCTTCCTGTTAATATGTATTTTTTCCAACTCCTAAGGCAAAGTATGGTTGGTGCTTCCTGAAGGAAACAATGGCATAATTTTTAACCAGCTCCATGACTCCTTGTCAAAGAAATGCTGTCTTCTGGCTCCCGTGTGAGAAAGCAGTTTTATTGTACAAGAAATATACAATACAGGGCAGTCTGATACTATGAAAAATAGGTTAACTATACAACTAAACAGGCAAGGCTTCTATCACACTTACCTGGCTCTTCTGGGAGGATGAAGTCTGTAAAAATGATTTAAATTACGGGCAGCGTACCAAAGCACAAAGCACACAATGAATCAAAAGTCATTTAGGATACAGCACCAGAATTATTGCAGGAAAGGCCTGTAAGGCCTTGGCAAAGGGTATGATTGCAGCAGAAATGCAAACCAGACGTCAAGATGCTTCAAGAGGAAAGGTTAACTACTCACAAAAAAGCAATGTTATTGCATCCTGCAACGAGATATTGGTTCCTTTGAGAACAAGCATGGATTAACAGGAGAAAGATGATGGGTACTGTGCAAGAAAGTGGAAAATGAATACGCTACATTTAAAACAACTACATGACCAAGAGATGTGAACCACTGGACTGCAGAAAATTTATCAGCACCCCCCAGGTATTTCACAACAAGCTTCCAATGTGCCTCATCATTAACATGAAACCCCAACATAGCAACACGACAGCCACGGAAGACGTGAGTTCACATGTGCAGTAAGTGCATCACCCAGTACTAGAAATCAAAAGAATTTTTGCAGTTTTCTTTACATCAGGCTTAAATGGAGAAAAAACGTATCATTTTTTATCAGCCAGTTCTGGAGATGTTCTTTTAATGAGGGGGAAAAAAATTGTTTTAGTAACTGAGTGCCACAATACAAGTAAAACTTGTTTTGTAGTTGTAGTTTCATACAGTTGATCTATAATTTAGTATCCAAATATTAAAATAAAATTACTAGAAGTTCTCAGACTATAAAACGCAGCTTCTGAAAAATTGCCAAGACTAGATTATTACTCTGCTTTGCGGTTACCAAACGTAAATTAAACAAATCTTTCTAAATAAAATAGTCTTTTCTAAAATAAATACTTTCAATAATTACTTTCCTTAAATACATAATATCTCTTTAAACAAGTAACAATATTTACTTCCAATGGTTTCACTTGTTTGGGCTGACTGAACACTACTTGCTAGCTTCATCTGACAAAGCAATTCAAGAACTCTATGTTAATTACCTGTTTTTTTGGTTGGTTTTTTTTTCCTTCTATTTACTTTCATCACAGCAATGCTGCCAGAAATCACTTTGCCTCCCCCATTAAAGACCAGAGAACATCGTATTGTGACTTTTAAATCATATGCATCTTAGAATGCTGCAGAAATCTGGACTTGGTCAACTTTTCAGCTCACAGACTTCTTCCTTAGGGAGCAGCTCCTGGACACTGCAGGCAGCCAAGTAAGTATCCTGCCTCAAAGAAGAAAAGCAAGGCAGAAGAAAGGAAACATTGCCTCCACATCAAAGAGGAAAGGCACTATCCCACAATCTTGTACACCTGACATACTAGTACACAGAAAGTTGGATGCTAATTGTATGGCAGTACCAATCAGGACTATGGTTCTAAATGTTTCTTTCACAAAGAAATAACCACATTTCTAGCTCTCTAAGACCCCTTCCATGACAGGAAAGCAATATTGATATTCTTGACAGCATCCTTTATTTTTCAGTTGTGAATAGAGTGAAACAGTGAACAGGACTAAAAATTGACAGATAGGGAAGACAAACAGGAAAGAAGTAATCATAGCTTGAGCTGCTGACCCGGACAGATACGTAATTTGATTTATTCCAAATGCCACAAAAGTGATACCAGCCCTGAGCAACTCTGGCCTACCTCCTCACCTGATCCCCCCCAAATGCCTTTTTGAGCTCCTTTTTGCTAAAACCAGTGTGTCTGAAAGGCACTTTCATCAGCGCTGGCAAGTAAGATGAAGACCGTGAGAAAGATCTGAAGCTGGGATAAGTGCTCTCACCAGGGTTTCCATTATGACCCTCTGCTTTAATTATTTAAAGGTATAGTTGACAGATGCTTTCTCAGAAATCAGTCCTGTCATCATCTTTTGAGTTTTTTCACACTGAGCTCTCAGCTGCACTTTTCTAGGGGCACTGTAGGGAGAAACGTGGCACCCTTAATGTATTATAGCTTAAAAACAAGGAAGAGAAGCTACATGACAGGTTAACATTCTTGAGGTGAAAGCAGAGGAATTCAGCAAACAGGCGTATTTCCATTTCCAGGGGAAAGAAACGTATTTGCTGAGGGAAAGATGTGATGCTTGGAAGCTATGGTAACTTGACTTCTTAGATTGCTTTAAGCATGATGGAAAGTTCAAGTGCCCCTGGAAGAAAAGAATAAAGAGAGTCTAGAAAGCCACAGGCAGCTTTCAATTTTATGGTGAGAGAGCTGTTCTGTAAATACAAAAATCTCTATAAATACATGCCATGAAATACAGGAATGGTCAATACTTCATTTCCTCAAAAAAGCCTAAACAGATTAAGTTTCCAATGTGAAATCCATGCTATGCTTAAAGAGCATATTGCATTCTATTGCTTCATCACACAATAGACAGTTTTCCAGGCTGAAAATTATGAGGATAATTATTTCTATTATTCCAGCAGTCAAGTTGGCTGTTTGTGGAAACTTCAATTGTCCATCATGAGGCTAAAAATTGTGCTGTATCAATTGAACTCGCCTGCCCTGAATTAAACAAGGTAGCATTAAGAGAAAATGGTTCAAGAAAGTTATCATCAGTTCTGAGGCCTGCATCCAAGAGGCATTTCAAGGTGGTATAGTGTCCAAAATACTTATATTTCAAAATGGGACCTCAAACTTGAACCCTCAACAAGCAAAGAAGTTTCTGGCAAGAGAAGTTAAGATGAAGTACTGAAAGATGTTAAATGCTTCTTACACCAAACGTTTCAGGAAGGGGTCCTAATCAGGAATACAGTGGCCCTATGTAACGTAAAAAAATAATCAACTATTAACTGGACAAGCAACCCTGCTGTGGTAACAGCCTCCAGCTGCCAGACATGCACTTTACTTTTCACCTGCCCACACACTTCCAGCTTTGAAAGCCACGAGGCATCTAAACATTTCTGGGAACGTGCATTCTTTTGATGCTGCAGGAAAAAGAAACCCTCTTTATCCCATAGTGAAATCTCAGATTCTGTCAGGTAACTTCCAGAACAAGGATTTATCAAAATCCATTGGCAAAAAGAAAATACTTGAGAGATGGTAACATTTTGTGGCACATCTGAAGACCAAAGCCTTGGGAGGGGAAAGCCACCACAGTACCATAATTCTGATATATCATCTCAAGACAGCATGAGGAAGCAAAGGCCCAGTGCCTGAGAGCACACTGCATCACCTGCTAGTCCAGTGTTAATACAGACAGAAAATAATTTATATTACAGCTCTTACTGGGGCATGCAAAATGTATGTAACAAGCACTTGCTAACAGCATGCAATACATTTCTGAAAACAGTGGTAGAAAACAGAAAGAGGCAAAACAATTGTTTTGCACATTGACTGGAATAATAAATGCAATTCCAGTTTATTGTTCACATTGCAAGGCCCAACATTATACATAAAAGCTTGAATATTAAATAGTTTCAATTACATGGAGGAAAGCACTCAGTACATCTACAACATTGGGATATCAAAAATATTAAATTACACAAATTTAGGACTGAAAAGAATTCCAGAATTCCACCTCCTTTAGGTTTTATAAATAGCAGAAAAATTTAGGGCATTAAACCATAATATGTATATGTAATATGTATATTTTCTGCATATCCTTTTTTAAAGAGTCAGTATTTCTATGTATGTATTTAGTTTCCTACGCGGTGCTGTGCAATGAATGATAATAAACATAAATTTGTAACACATAAAGCTAAGTACAAGTGGGCAAGGCTTGATGAGAAGCAGACCTTGAAGGGTTCTCTTCTGGAAGTCATCATTTCATGGTTAAACTACCAGGAAATATCAAACGATGACTTTCTGTCAAGGTTCAGTGCCCTTGAGATTAAGCTGCCATTGCAAGTGAACGTTTAGAAAGTGTCTAAAACGTATTGATGTGATCCACCAACATACTAACAACATCCATTCGAGTAACATATGACCTTGTGGCAAAATTGTGCTGTAAGATACTGCTCTTGGCCCTAAACCACCAGTTGTTTTAAAGGAGTATAAACAACATTACAGCAGCATCCAAAACCCTAAGGAAGCCACGGGGTCAAGTTCAGCCACCTCTGTGACACTGCCCTAATGTATGTTCTTCCACCTACACAGCTGGCAGCCAGCCGTGATGTTCAGTAGGAAACTCTCTGCTAGACATTTGCTTCTTGGGGTCTACTAATTCCAGCAGCTTACTTTTCAGTCATGGGAATTTATGGTTCAGGAGCACATCCTGTAGATTTTGGAAGCACTGCACTGAGAGAGAAAAAAGCAGAGCTGAAAGATGCAGAGTGAAACACCACAGAATCACCCATCAAGAACACTAAACTTTCTGCTTTGCTTCTCAAAAAACAAGGATTTGTTCAGTTATAATAAAAACTATTAAAAGCAGTCTAAAATTTTGAAGGCACTTCTGAAAGTGCATCATAATTAAACCATTACACTTCACATGCATCAAGTAATCCATAAAATCCTTCAGTGTAAGGATCAGATTTGCAGGTGTGATCTTCATCCAGGAACTCAGCCATTATTCTTTTAAACAGACTTTTAACTTAAAGCACTGATCCCTTTTGAACATGTAGTTCAAGTTACAGATACTAATTGTTTCTGAGCAATCAATCCCTAGTGAATTTATAAACTACAAAGTTAGTCAAGTAGAAGTTTTGGGATCCTTATTCTATGCTAACTGACAAATTTCACAGCAACTAAAAAGAGGCAAAAATTGTGATATGAAGGACATACTAGTCACCTTGCAAGTCACAAGACAAATAAAAGAAAATGACAAAGGATGAAAATAGTTCACCTCTTTTTTGAAACTGCAGCTTTAATGAAATATTTACTTATTTCCAAACTATTCTAGAAACAGGCTTGCCCAGATTAAAGCGCAACTTTATTTTTAATGGCATTTTTTTCAGAACAGGCTAAATCCTATGGAGTTCAGAATTTCAGGCCTGACCATTAAGAGGTTGTGGGGTTTTTTTCTTTTGGAAGAAAAGCTTAATTTCCTTGAAGTCCTCAGGACTAATTGAAGACAGAGGGGTCAGAGGAGTCACTCTTTCTGTTTATCAATGTTAAGCCCCGACCTGCAATGATTAATATTGTTTTTAAAGATGCAAAGCTTTAAAAGCTTCAAAAGCTGCAGAAGATGGAGGAACACCAAAGTCATCAGTGCAGTGCAAGCCTGAAGGACACAGTTTGATTACAGCCATTATTGAAATGGCACCTGTGCCATTGGAGAATACTTTTCTCTGCAGTTTCACCTTCGTCAGTACAAACAAAAGCATTGTTCTACTTGGAAAGTCTTTGGCAGCAGAATGGGGAAAATAACAAACTATCTCTAACGTGCATAGCACATAACATTTGTTTCATAATCTGATGGAGCAAATTAATTTCTTGACCAGCCGACAGGATACGCTTAATTAAAAGGGAAAAAAAAAAAGCGTGGAAGGGAGCTTTCTTAATCTATGTACTCCTTTTTTCCTTCTCCAAGGAATTGCTGGGTGGATTCCTGCTCTATGCAGTCTATGTGTGACTTTCACCTGAAGCAACCCTGAACGTCAGAAACCCAGAACCAGTGAAATCCTCTTGTTTTTATGCTTCTTAGATATTGCTTATATATTTTTTAATGTTTCTTAGATAAATACAGTAGATAGTGGCACACATTTCAACTCTCTGCTGCTCAAAGGACCACAACCATAAAAAACAGTAAGGAAAAAAGTAAATGTCAACCTCTTTCACACAAAACAATCACTTTTTGAAAATACAGGACCACTGGTCTCAAATTTTTTAAAAAATGGACCTAAGGACAACTAATTTATAAATATAATGTTTTCCAGATTTAGTTTTATATACTAGTTCTCATTGCTCAACAGATACCAAAAAAAAGTAATGTTACTCTGAGACATCCTAATAAATTCCTAATTGGGAATTATGATGCAATTTCACATCATCCATCTCTGACACAGTCTTATGGAAGAACATAAGAACTGGTTTTTGTAATTAAAAAAAGCATTATTTTTAGTATGACTCTGGCTCCAGACCTACATTTGAGCTCAGAAAAATCTAGTATTGCAGATCCATAAAAAGTGGGGCACACCAGCAAACAAAATATTTGCATTCAAGCACTGAACTCCCTCATAATTTAGACTTCAACACAAAAAATCAAAACCAAAAGAAACCAAAAAAACCCACAATTATTCTGAACAGTGAGAAGCTTCCTTATCTGAAACAACAGTCCCTTGAACTTTTAGAAGTGCTCTATGAAGCTTTTGTGCCTTGCTCAAGTTGGCAGAGAGGTTTCTTATTCACCTCAGCCACTTAAGCATAAGTTAAAATAATATTATCACTCCCACAGTAGAGATTTCCAGAAACAGGCTCCTTTTTAACCAATTGAAATGCCCTGTTACAAAGGTGTTTTGGTTGTTTTTTTTTTTTTTTTGAGACTGACTCCTTTACCTAAAAGTGAATTGTCAGATAAATTGCTGCTGCTCCCTGCCACAGTTAAGAGACAGGAGCACAGGAACAGTTTGGGGATGTAAAGTGCCTCAAGTCAAGCATTCATAAGAGTCAAGAGGGAAAAAAAAGGTTCGCTGGAGAAACAAGTTATGTCTGTTTGGAGAAACACAGGTGTGGGAGAAACGAGGTTCCTGAGGGAAGACTCCAGCAGATGGCCCCAAAGCAACAGCAAGGCTCAGCACAGCTCTCACACAACCTGTGCCATTCCCAGCAGCTTTCTGTACACCCAGCAAAGGCAACCTGAATCCCAACTCCAGCTGGGTCTACTGGTACTGATGCATTTAAGAATGCAGAGTTTCATCAAAATGAGAAAAAGCTGTATTTGATTTTGTTAGTTAGTTAAGAACACAATACACAAAACTAAATCTGGTCAACAGTTGTGATCACTTTAATGGACGTTTATTTTTTAAAGGTAAATTTTTCTAAGGACATTATTTCTATTTTCTATGGTTACAGAGCTGCACAGCTTTTCAAAAGTGTCTTCCACTGTGATTAAAGACTTCAAATCATCGTAAAAAGTTGTTTTAGGCAGACGATTCCAGTGCATTTTAGGAAGACATTTTCCAGTAATATAAAGTCAGAAAATGGGTAGAGCACATATTTCATTACATGTCATTACTCACACACTTCCAAATGTAGTCGTATCAACACCCTTTTAAGAAACTTATGTATGATTTCCCTGACAAGAACATTAAAAATAAAAAAGCACATGCTCAAAAAGCAATGCATTCTGGTAAAAAATTACTGCATTCTGAAATGGGACTTTCAGGCCTCACATGCAAAGTGTCTTCTGTGAATCTATTCCTCCAAAAAATGTTTCACTCATCACAATTGAAAAATCAAACCGGCCTTCCTCTGTATGTAGGAAGGTGTGCTTGGACCCAAGATGTGCTGATTAATGAATGTGATGTCTAACTTAATAAAAAGAAACAAGATTCTAACTCTTCCATTTTTTATTTTTTTAAGTGAAACAGCAGGATCAAGAGATCAGATCATAGAATCATAGGATGGTTTGGGCCTTAGGATGGAAAGGACCTTAAAGATCATCCAGTTCCAGCCCTCTGCTGTGGGCAGGGACACCTTCCACTAGACCAGGCTGCTCAGAGCCCCATCCAATCCAGCCTTGAACACTGCCAGGGATGGATCACTCATAACTTCTCTGGGCACAAGTTTTAAAGAAATTCAATTTTCTTAGTCTGCTTTTTCCTTAAATTCCACCACCTTCTTATTTCACCAGCTACGAACTTGTCATGCATTAAATTCTGAGACTTCAAAAATGTTACGAACCAAGAAATTAAAGTTCTATGTAACTTCTACCCCAATATTCTTTCTGATCTCACATAGTTTCCTTGCTCTTCCAGACTGACCTTTACTGAAAGCACACTGTATTGCAAGTCTGCAGGCACAGAGCACATGCTTTGGTCAAGTTAACAATGAAAAAAGAGGAAAAAAGTGGACACCAGCTACTTTCTACTTCCTAAGTGCATGCAAACTTCCCCTGTAGTGACCCATGAAGCAATTATCATCTTCATTTTCTAGCAAAGACAAATGAACAGCAGGGAGATTAAGTGACTTGAGCAAGGTCATGTAGCACATGTGATGCAGAGCTGAAGACAGATCCTCAAGGATGTGGCTTTCAAGAGTGAGTTTCACACAGCTGGGCCAGCTCTTTGCACTGAAGAAGCTAGCAGGCAAGGGGAGAGCAGCCTCCTACCTCTGCCCAGTGTGACTTAAAATGTAAGTCAGCACCCCTGAGCCACTGCCCAATTCCAGTGCAGCCACCACCAACCCCGGCATGGACACTGCAAATGTCATCAGAGCAGAAGGGACAGAGCTGCCACATGCCAACAAACGCAGCACACCCACCAGCGTGCTGCCCACCTCCCCTGCTGCCCAGCGCCGAGACCCTTGCTCTCTCAAGGGGGAGAGCCAGAAAAACTGGGACCACCATCAGGAAAGACCCTGACCCAATCCATATGCATCCCTGGTGCTTGTCTTCTAAGTAAGGGCTCCACCTGGGGAGGGCAACCTCTAAATATCCCACCTTGGCAAAGGGGAGGGGCAGGGCATGGAGGATATGGGATGAAGACTGAAACTGCTTTGGCCATGCCAAACATTCCCACCTTCATTTTTAACATCCACCTCTGTATTTTCCTGTCATGACAAACTAGGTAGGTGCTTAAGTAGTAAGAAATTTGCATCTTTTAGAGGAAGCTTACTCAATATCACGGGGAGAAAGTATTTGCTTGATAACTTCACTCAAAGAAGGGAAAGCACAAAGAAAATTGCTAAGAGTCCCTAAGTTGGCCTTACGGCCTTGAGAAAATTACACAGAGTGGATAAGCTGAAGGCCTTAAAAACCAAAGTCATCTATCTTATACCTGAGACTAACTGAAAGGGAGAGACCACTGGTAACGATAACAGAACAGAAAAAGGGCAAAATCATCCAATTGGAACAAAAAAAAAGGCAAAAAAAGGAAAAAAGTGCTTTATAGCAGTAGCATGTATGTTTACAAGCAAAACAAGGCTGCATTTATCAAAGATAAAACAAAGTAGTAACTCAAATACAAGATGGTAATAACTTATCTAACTTTTGTGTACCAAAAGGGACCCAGAACCCTTTATCACTCCTTGCATCTTATACTAGAAAAATAAGAATCTGTGTTGAAGATAAAACCCCATGTAACAACCTGGAGCATTAGGGGAGAATGAGTGTTTCCTATCAAAGACATATGTGTAGCACTGTAGCCAGGTGATTTGTTGCTTTATAAATACATTGAGATTTAGCTAACAAAGGGTTGAAATGCACCATTCTTTGAAGAAGCTGTTTCTATTCCAGTAACTCCCCAAATACCAAGAGGGTATTAATTATGCAGACAATTTTGCACAAAAGCCCATTGTTTGATCCAGGATTTTGTGTATGCAGAGATCTCTACTCACACATAGATGAGGTGTCACACCGCTGCAGTGGGCACACATATAGATCCCTTTGCACTACTCACTCTCTGCAGCAAGACGAGTCCTCACATGAGCATTCTGGACTGAGATAAATTAAATTGTACCTATTATGAGGCAGCAAACATCTGCTGAGGCTTCATTTGCTTATTGCAAACCTGTGCGACCTTTCAAATGTTATGATGGGCAAATCTTCCAGTATTTCTTTCTGGCCTTGTTCACCTTGAACAAGTTGTGGAACTTGGCAATGAGGAAATGAGCATTCGAGCAGTGATCAAGCCCAAAGATATCCAGAGTGCCAAGATCTTCAGAGCTGTATTAGGTACATAAGAACTCAAGTGTGAGCGTGGAATATCAAAGGTGTTTTACTTCATGCAAAGGACAGGAAGATTTGGGTTTCCAATTTTATACTGGGGGAAAGGGGAACAAAGGAATCTAAAGCTGTGACTCCAGTGCAGATATTTACCCAAGTCAGCAATAAAACCAGATTTAATCCAAAGCAATACAAATCCAGATTCACAGGTATTAGTGCACACAAAGAGAAAGAGAGAGTGACTTGCAATCATTTCCGTGTATGATAATACAGCATTTTAAGTTGTTACCACATCGTGTACCACCAATACAGAACAAATAGCCACTGCGTTGCCATCACTCAGAATGAAGATTAAAGCTCAATTTGTTATGTGTTTAAGAACAGAAGAAAAGCGGAATTAAAAACTTTATCCATACCATTTGTTCCATCAAAGACTGAGCTCTATAGGAAATTATTGTATACCCCTAAATTTACGTTAAAACTTACAGATCAGTGTCCCGAGTAAAAAATTATCTTGTCTCGGCTACACATCTCTGGTCTCAGAAGGTGAAAGACACCTTGGTTTGTGGAACTGCACAGAGCCTGAATGGGAAACCACAACACAGCAATATTTGACGGCACAGAGACAGATAAACCAATGCACCCAATGCCCTCTTTGCCTCAGACTCCACCAGCCACATCTCCCCGACCTCTGTGCTTGGAAGCAATGTTCAAGGAGGAGATACCTACTGGAAGAGGAGATAGTACCTGAAAGAAAACAAGATTGAGTTAGGGATGACTTGAGATAACTCATCCTATACCAGGACATGGGACCAGACACGATGCATCTGAGGGTCCTGAGAGAGATGGTCTATGTCACTGTGATTTTTCAGTCTGTGGGTGAAGAGTCCCCCTGACAGCTGCAAAAAGATAAATGTCACCCCCATCTTCATAACAGCCAAAATAAAAGAATACAGCAGAGACTTTTCTCTGTACTACAGCTGAAGAAGTCACAGCCTATACCCCCATTTTCAGCATCCTGCTGTAGCTAAGACTGCCACAAACTGCACTCATTCAACTTTGCTGGAAATTCACCCGCAAAAGTACATCCACCAAGCCACAGACATGAGGGCAAGAAGCCAACAATGGAGCAATCAGGAAAAAGGAAATCCCTTGCATCACAAAATTCATCTGTCTGAAGCCATCTGGAAACTGACTCTTCAGGATATAAAGTTCACAGCACACTTTCTAAAGAAATGCAAGCAAAAAAGATTCACAAGTTTCCTGGGCTTTGACCCAGAATAGACTCGAACATCCTTGTCTGGTTCTATAGAGTTCAGAGGAAGATTTAAGTGAGAGGTAAAAATTTTCCACGCTAAGGACAGGCAGCCCCCGCCTCACCCTTCTCCAACTAGTACCGCTTAATATTCTCATTTCTAAAGGAACGAAATCCTGTTGTTTCGTATCTCTGGGGTGACATGGTACAGAACAGAACTCCATGAATCCAAAATACAGGGAGAAAGATACAACAGCTACTCCCTTCAAATGAGACATTTGGAGGAATACTGTGACTGACTTATTGGTCACCATGCAATCCGGAAGATTGTCAGCCTGAATTATTCCTGTTGGCATTTTGCAACTTCTAACCTTTTTTTAGCATGAAAGATGCAGAGGATTCAGGGCGCACGACTGATGATGTCAGTCAGGTCCCACAGAATCCTAACAGTCTTTTCCCACAGATTTTGGGAATTGATAAAGAAAATTTATGTCCACCAGGAGAGAAATCCCTGCATGAATGAGTCCATTAGATTTAGTATGAGAAAAAAGTCACTGGTTCTGTTAACTTTTGTGCACAAGCCCAAGACAAATATAGTGTGGAAGTGACAGTCACTCCCTTGTTCTTCCCATATGAAACAGTCTTTGCAGTCCTCATAGGGACCAGAAAAGAAAAAATATGCATTAATTTTGTAGGAAGTGGCTTGATATTTTCTAAAGACATCATTTGTTGATGGCAACACATAACAGTAACTGCTACACTGAAACTTAAGAGGGGGAGAAAAAGTGAAAAAAGAAAAAGCATACTTAAACATGAGACCATACTTCAGACTAAAGAAAAGAGAGTCAATGTAATGTGCTTTGACCAGCAGCCCTCACCAAGTGCCAGAGATTAAACAGGACAGACTTCTCAGGTAACTTGCAGGGTTAAAAAAAAAAACCAAACGGCATCAAGAATTTCCCAACTACAAGTTATTCTTCCAGAGAAGACCAGCCTGGCTACTGTCAGGCCACAAACGTTCCAACACACACTCCTTTGGCAGCAGATGCTACCTAAAGGTCTTGAAGAGTATTTCAGTTTCCAGGGACTGCCTCTGTCACATTTTGAGATATTCCACCACACACTGCGACCAAATCCTACCCAAGAGATTTTCAGCTTTTCTCAAAAAGCTGTGGAATGCAAATTCTGTCTCTGCCATAACTTTAGGGGGAAAAGGTTGGTGATAATGTTCTTTTCTGCCTCACTCATTTCCTAGTCTTCTAAACTCAGTTTTTTCCTTTTTTTCTCCTGATCTGTAACTGCTGCAAAAGGAATAAGTAAACATGGAAAAATGTCCAATTCAAAATATTTTTCACGCCCCATGAAAATTTAAAAGAAAAAAAGAGAGAAGCTGAAATTTTCGAGAAGAGAATAATCAACAGGGGGATATATGGAGCTTTTCAGTGTGTCTTGAATTTTAATTAGCTCTCTAACAGCATATTTTAGAGTTAGGTAGTCTTCAAAATGGGTTAAATAAATGACAACGAAGTCCAAGGGGGTGCCCACAAATGATCATTGTTTGGTATCTCTGGAAACAACATCCAGTATATCTGGGGAATTAATGCAACTTTCGGGCAATCAAAAATAATTCATCTAGCTTTGTCTCTTTGATGTGCTGTTGTTTATTCAGTCTCTCAAGAGGTCTTCATTCCAGTTGTGATTCTAGGTCGAAGAACTCATCATCTCAAAGCCAGTTCCCCTTTTATACAATTTATCAGCTGCAAAGACGCTGTGCACACGGTGGCTGGGAGAAGAATGGGCTCAGGTACACACTGATCCACCGTGGTCACCAGCTGGCAAAGACAGCAAACATGGATCACTCCACAGCACGCTGGCAGCTGTGGTGAGCCCAGAGGTCTTCAGATGCAAACGGCAGAGAGCTCACCATACTTACATGGGGCAAAGGATATTAAAAAAAAATCCCCTCCAAGCTCACAGAGTAACACAAGAGCATGCCCATTTGCAGAATGCCACACATCTTTTCCTCCCAGGTGCGCTGCCAGCGCTCCATAACAATCCAGCCTGATGAGCACACAGCAGATGAACAACTCGTCCCATTGCCGTGTGCTATTGTTCACACACAGGACTTCTTCCTCGCGGGGTTTAAATACACAACATGGGAACTCTTGACGCAAACAGCCTTTGTTCCTCCGTCACAACGTTTGCAACATTAACTCATTAACAGTAAATATGTGAAGCACAGCTCGTAACACTGTTTCCCCTAGATCCCTAGACCGCTTTCAAACTTGTCTTTTATTTGAATGGCTTTAAACCAGCAGTTCCCAAATTAAGCGAGGAAGCAAGTCCAAGACATTCAAGGTCACTGTTTGCATGTCCGATTACACTAATGGTTATAACTGTTGTGGTTTTCCACCTTGAGAGGGCAGGAAACTAAAGGTCTTCTGGGTAATCAAATGCACATGTAGAAACAATAAAATACACCCATAAAATGATGAGTGCCAAGCTTATTAATGCAGACTGTCTTGCCAGGAATGGCAGCTAGCTCTAAGTGTTCTTAGACACCTTTTGCCTCTTTTTTTTGTTTGTTTTTGGCAGTTTTCTTCGCTTTTTGGAGGGCTTTTTAAAGTGCTACAGGGGTGCGCATGATCAGTGTCCCTAGATGCCACCACAGGAAAAAGGAGAAAAAAAGATATCTGAAATTAATTTCAGTGTGTGACTACTCTCTACAGGCACTGCATCCTTCACTCATTCCTGGAACATTGTGTTTAACACAATGACAGATGAATAATGAAGGCTACTCTTTGTTGTTATTTCTCACTAAAACTTGTTAAACAAAAGGTGTTACCAACAGGTTATTCTGAATAACAGGTGTGCCAAATTATGCAGAGCATCTTTGAAGAACAGTTTATCTATTTCTCATGTAGCTTCTTTCCCAAAATACCATCTCATTGTGGCTGTCATTTGAAAAGACACTTTCAAACTATGATAAATTATTTGCAACCATAGAGGATGGCAAGAAAGCACAGGGACTCCACTGAACTAGACATACTTCAAGCACACCCATATTAGAAAGATATACTGTCCTTTGAGGAACTCAGGATTCTAAGGAAAGAAACAACTGCAAAAAAGAAGGAGATAGGGGATTGCAATGCAACACCACACTATTTGCTAGGGATTTCTATGTGTCATCAGGTCCTCTCCTAGGCATCACAGAGCAAAATATCTAACAAAGGACTTGAACACTAAGGTAGCCTTTGGAAGAAAACATTTAACATCCCACATCACTCAAGAAGAATTAACTATCATGCCCTCACCTCAAAAATGTCCCAAATATATTAAAAAAAAACCTAGAAAAAGTCATTCTATAGTTTTTTGCCCTTGTTGAGGATTGGGTTTTGCTGGTTTATTTTTTCTTGTTCATGATCTGAAAGATACAAGAGTTGAACTTGAATGCCTACACAAAGCTCTTCAAAGAGATGAGCACAAGTATGTTCAACTGACCTAAAGATGATTTTCAAGACTTGAACAAATATCCTTTGGCTTTTCAACCATTAGCATGCATTTATTTTGTGTCGCTTGTTTCACTAATACAGGGAAAAGTTCACAATTGCTTAAACTGAGGAGATTGTTCTAGAAGGTCTCATCACAAGTCAAAGGCTGCTAGAATTTCTACCTGCTTTTCCTTTTCTCTCCCAATGTACCCTCCTCTAAAAGAAAAAGAGATGCTGAAAATAGAAAACAAAATGTAATCACAACATAATTTTGCTTCTATGACTCTGATCTAATGTTATTCAAGGAAAAAAAAAGTCTAACATTTTGAGTCAGTTTTTCTCCATCAGAAAGACTGTTTTCGCAAGAGCCTCAACAGGGTATTCTGGCTCTAAGTACCTGAAGAATAACAAACCATAGCCATTCAGACTAGATTATTTCAATATAAGTCTTCCTTTCTCCCTCCAATTTTATCACCTTAGCTACTGTACACCCTGAAACTAGATTTTAACATAATTGTTTCTCATTGTCCCAAAAAAATGCAAAAAATAAATTATATCTGAAGATTATGCAATGACAGCTTCAAGGCTTTAACTGTTGAGATTCAAGTCAACAACATTAATTATTTCAGTCTCAGTGAAGCTTGGCAAGAAAAATCACTACGTGGCAAAATGAGAACCTTCTAGATATTCAGTATATGAACTAGAGAAGCCACTAACAACTAAAACATTTAGTTACTTTCCTCAATTAGCTTTAATGCTGAGCAGTGAATACACAGGTGAGGACTTTAGGAGTTTGCCTTGTTTTATGCTCCTTTTTTTTTTTTCGGCTTTAAATTGTTCAGGACGGGAGTTTTTTCCAGACTCCTAAGTGCAGGGATGTCTTTAATTGCCAGCAGAACTGTGTTGTCTAAGCAGCAATGAAAATGTCATCCACAGTTCATAAAAATCAACTAGAAAATCTGTCCAGTACATACAATGTATTATTTATATTCTAGATACAAAAGTACAACTACTACTTTAAGTTCATTTGTTATCACCATCTGAAGCTTTGCTGACCCAAAAGTGCACCAAAAACCAAACCCCTGGCCACTTGTCGCATCAGGCACCACAAAGGATCTGATCTTTGCCTCCATTGATGCATTCTCAAGTAAAAAATGTGGAAAATACCCCTGATTTAATTGTATTTCATATACATATTGAGTTCTAAACCCATTTTTAGTTTTACCCAAAAGGAAACACATTGCTTTTCTCTGTTTCTGGGCACTTTTCTTCAAACAAAGCAAAGAACAGGTTTGCACAGGGACTCAAACACTGTTTACACAGAAGGAGCTAATGTGTAGTGATGCTGATAGCAAATTTAACGTAGAATGCTTTCAAATGTGTGAAATGGGAGAGAAGGGGAGGTGATGATCAACCTAATAAGAGTTCCACTGTAATTTCATACATATGCAAACCTATCTGCCAGGTAGCACAGGAATTTACAGCCCCAAATTCAAGTTGAATTAAGACAATCCTCTGCCAACCAGGAAAAAGTTATCCACCTGCCATTCTGAGCACACAGGACACACACAGTGCCCAGTCACCAGCAAATAAATGAACAGTAACTCTACTATAGGGGCACGGATGTTTTAATGGGATGTGAGAGAATGTACAGGCAAAAATTAATGATGGGTTCTGGGCTTCTTTAAGGTCAACAGAATATTTTTCTTGGAGGAGGAGTTAGTTTGATTTTTGGGGCCCCTTGTTTACTGAAACTTTACACTTACCAGAGAGATGGTTCCTGGCAGCTGCCTGCAAACCACATAGTAATAGATTCATAAAAGCCTTCACACACCTGAAATCACAGCTTTTAAGTGGCTCAGGAGCAGGAGGATTATAGAACAATGCAGACAGCAGTCTTTAGGTGTGGTAGCTCCATTCAGCAAACACCAAGGAGGCTTTCCAAGCTTTTACACTCCTGCCTCAGCCTCTAACCACACACTGGAGACTTTCTATGCTGTGGAAACTTGTAAGGGGATGGTAAAGGAAGAATGATAAACAAGTGCTTCCCAGTGTGTTACTGCAGTTATCTGGCCAACAACGTTTTGAGAGCTTGGAGTGCTCTTCATTAATAACCTACCTGTTGGGTTAATTTCACCACCACACTGATAACTTATCTGTTTAACTTCACTGCTCTAGCTGGTACTACATAAACCTCTGCCCCTTCTTCACTCTATTTCTCCTCAGCTTTCTATCTCCTCCTGTTTTTCCTAACAATCAGAGCAAACGTGCACTTGGCAGGCCCTTGACTCACAGGTCAAGATGACGAAAAACAAATGAGAGTGCACCTCATCAGAGAATAAAGTATGCTTAAGTACTCTCTGAACGAACACTTATACTGCAATGTTTTATTACTCTTTTTTTAAATACTCAGCATTTCAAGTATTGTATTACACTGAAATCAGTAAGACTTTCATCTACATAGAAGAATTAAAACTGAAATACAAGTTAAAACAAAAAGAAAAAAAAATCTCTGGAAGCAAAACAAGATTGTCCTGCATGACTCCCTGGAAGAGCTCAGGAACTGAATTTCTCAGAAGCCCCGTCCTGCTGGTTGGGTTGCTGGGCTGCAGGGGTACACACTGCCCAGGACACAGGCTTCAACTCACTGGGCTGAGCTGAACCAAACAGGGTTCCTTTCGTAACCATCCACCACTAATGCCTTTTAGATGCTTACAGTACCTTCCATTCCATGCACTGCACTCTGTTTCGAAAGGATGTGTCCCAGCCTTAAAGACAGTTCTGCTGGAAGCTACCAAAAAAAGAGCAATTACTGGGGAGGCTGTCTCATGTTACACTGCATCAGAAGACTCCAGCATGATCCCCATTATTTATTGTTTGCATTGCCCTAGTACCTAGCAACCACCACCATGTAGCAGTGTGGGTTTTTTGGTAAGCAGTGCACACACACACAAAAAAAGGAAAATTGTAAAAATCACACAGTAAATTTTACAGTACTACACAGTAAAATTGTGTAAAAAATCAGCTGTGCACAAAGCAGATTAACAGATCTATCTACTATCATTGCAGGCCTGGGTGCCTTTCAATAGGTGCCAACGTTCTTCCAATTATTCAAAATAGGTATTCACAGCCACGTGCATCATATCTTCTGCAGAGCTCATATTCCTTGAGCTCCCAACAAGTCTCCTGGCTAGCAAGGCTGGGGATGCAGATGCATTTGCATTACACACTGGGTTAAGGAGAGATTTTCCAATCTAGAAAAAGGGCATGCATGAAGCATTAAAGTTCGCTCTCCAGAATTTATTTCCGCACCAGAGCTTACAGGCAATTCAAAAAGCATTTGGTTGTCAAGCTGCTCACAATACAGAATTGCTGCACTGGTTATTTTATGGTAATTGCATAGCAGAGATCTGGCACCTTTATTAAAAAGCCACTCCCATTTCACGAGTAACAGGAACTGCTCGCTGCAGACAAAACTGCAAATCCATTCCCTAGCTGGAATTGTGAATGCTTAGAAAATTTGTTTTCTTGAAAGGTAAACATTTCTTATTTCATGAGAAAAATAAAAGGTAACAAATACGAGGGAGCAGTAAAGAAAAATCAAGGTGAGAAGTGAAAAAATCCACACCTCCCATCCATCTAAGCAACGACAGCAGCATAGTAACACCACTAGGACACTCTGAATTCAAAGACTTCAGCTGGTGACCACTTGAAAATCGACTGATTCCAGGTCCTGCTTCTGTTTAATCACACACAAGTAGCCAACCAGCAATAGCTTGGCTATGCATTATTCCAGCAGGAGCATTCCTCTCCCTAACCTAACTATAGACGCATCAGTAGCTCAGCATTTCATAAACCAAGGCAGTTTCAACCATGAACTTCCTCATGCAGGAGAAAAAAGGAAAAAAAAAAAAAAAAAACCACAAATCCTGGCAACTGGCAACAAGGAAAAGCAGTTTCCTTCCACTTCAAGTGTGGGCAGACTTTAACACAGAAAGTAAACAACTGCTCTAGCTTGTCATTGCTGCTTTTCCTAATCTAATACACAAATGCTCTCCCAAGAGTCCAAAGAAGTTCAGACACACACAGACACACCAATCAGAGAAACAAAAATGCTGAAGAAAAAAGAATTTCAAATGAAGACAGATACGTTTACAACAATAGCAAAACTAGAAAAATTGTCCTTTCTTTGCTACTTCACCTACCGGAAGTGTGGGAGTTTCTAAGAGAGAAAATGGTATCTATTCTCTGCATTTACATGGGGGGCACACCAAAATGAGGATGCCCTCATTATCAGTTCTTTTAAGTGCCACCAGGACTGTTCAATACATTATTTCTGTTCCCCTTCCCCAATTCCTTTGGCAGTTGCCAACAAACTACCCATCAAAACAAGGGGCTCCCACAACCACCTCAACAAGAGGATGAAGCATTAAATGCAAACAGCCAAAGTCATACTCCTAGAATTGGCTATTTCTGGTCAAGTCTCACTTAAAGACTTTCAAGCTGCTACAGAAAGCAAGTTAATTCAGGTCTCATTCCAAGTCAGCTAGGGACATTCCAACATACCTTCTGTAACCATGTGTGAAAACCACAGCAGAGATAGATGGGATACGTCAGCTACTTAAGGAGTAGACCTGAGATTAGAGAAGTAGTTTCCATTGCAGCTACTCCTGATTAACTAACCACTGTCAATCTGCTCTGTGGCAGCTGCCATAAAATGCACATTTTTTTAATACCAGCTTCTTATTTTAAAGTTGCAGTTCCAGAGTAATTTTCAAGCTAAAATCCAAGGAATTTTCTTACTACTATTTTGTTTAAAAGTGGTTCAGATGCACTTCTAATTATGTTTAAAATGCTTGCTTGGCATTTCAAAAACCTGCACATCTGCCAGTTTCTACTGATCCAGTTGTAGACCCACGTGGAAACTGATGACTGCCCAAATCCAGCAAGCTGACTTCAAAATTAAAATCTCACAGGCAAACCCACTTACAAATGTGGATGCAACTATTCAAAGTGATTTTATCTCTGGCCCAGTTGCCTAAAGGTGGCATGAATTTTGGTTAACAGTGTGTGCCATGAATGCAGGATTATTCAATGTACATCAACTCAGAAGTTTTTCTATTTTTAGTATAAATGCATAAGCACTACTGCAACGTTGAAAAATGCAATCTAAAAGGATTAGGTAATACAGAACTTAGTTTCAACAGCAATGAAAAGTAATTACGATATAGCAGTATCTGTACTACAAAAGCCCAACTTTCTAAAATTCAACATCTTCACATTGTCCTATGCACCTCCAATCAATCTCTTCTTAACACTTCATTTTGCATTTCTTTACCTGTTGGATTCAATTGTTCTACCTGAGTCCTTCCTGAAAACAAAGGATTTCTGCTGAATTTAATTTTGCATTCAGCAGAACGTGTCTCACCAGAAACATCTCTGCAACACAGTGTCAAGAGCTGCTAACACCAGATGACGTTAAACAAAGGGCAGCCCTCCACTGCCCAGCAATTAAAATTGATAAGAAGCCTGTGTTCTTCAGGACTTCTTTTCAAGTCTAACAGAAAGCTCTGGAATTGCCAGCCACTGGAGTTTTTTATGGCTTTGCTTTTTATGAATGCACAGCCTAGTAGGCGATAAGCGCTTTTGTGCACTTGGCTGGTGTTTGCCCATGACCACGACTGTTGATGGGGGTTTATTGGTGAGAAAGATGCCAACAACACCCCAAGGACAGATGGGACATTCCAGCACTTGTCAGAGAGGTGCCAATTTGCCCCTAAATCAAACATGCCACAGCAGTGCTGATAACAGCTTTAGATGCAGGTGCCAGAGGAGAGAGCAGTCAGATTGTGTTATTTACCACGTCTAGAACAAACAGCCTCCAACTTCCATTGAACTTGTGACTCAGGGGGTAAGAAGGCTAAAAACTTTATTTATGATAGAGCTGTCAGCCAGTCCGTGATGCCACTGCACTCACACTTATCCAAGGGTGCTGGAAGCAAAGCGCTCCACGGTACCAGAGCAGTACCAGGGCTGAACTCAGAAGCACTGACTGGCTACCTACGCGTACTGTCACTTCATCCTAGAGGCCATAAAGGTTCCCACAGCACTAGGTGATGTAAGGACACACAAGGCATGAGGGTCCCTGCTCTAGAAGCTCATGCTATAGCACACAGCAGTGTGTCTACCCAGTTAGGCACAGTCACAACCTCTGTCAGGCTTTGGTCCCAGTGCCAGCCAGGATTGTTGGTGCCTACCTGTGCTAATAAGCCCTTTGCCAGCACAGGCACAACCCTACACTGCTGCAGCTATCGACCTTTTGGGCCAGAATCAGCTCCTTCCCCGTCAGCTGGCGCAAGCGCAGGGTTTGCACATGTATTCCCTCTGCCTCCGTGCTTAACACAGCTTTATCCAGGCTCATCCAGCAGGCACAGCTTGCTTGTAATCCACATCTAGGTCTAGGAGAGCAGCGGAGACACATCCTTAAAAACTGTCTGGATTAGCATCAAATTTGGTAGAGAGTGGAGAGGTTATAGCCAGTAAATCTCATGGTTTCATTCAGGTCCATGGCATGTTGATGGAGCCTATCTTGTCCACTCCTATAAGGGGATGCAAGGCAGCCAGTAACACTTATTTGGGAGTTGTGAGGAAGAAGTGAATTTACAGGTTGTCCTTATTCCTTACTGTCTAGGCTATTTTCCTCCATTTAATTCCATGAGTTCAAATTTATTTCAGCTCGTTACTATAAAGCAGTCACTTTACACTTTGGGAATGGAAGCGCATTCCCATGACTTTTTATCTTCCCATGGCTTTCCCATGACTGTTTATCTTCCTTGCATTGCAATAGCAGTGTTGTTCCTACAACTATCCTGTAAAAACCCTTTAATTCTTCCCTATATTCATCACAAGATAAGGAAAATTAAGAAACTACTTCCATTACCATGCCATATCCTAACTATATAGAAAAAAACACTTATTCAAAGCAGAGATCAATTACTAAACACCTTTTAAAAGACATGCCCTATAATACCAGTTAGATTTTACAAGGTATGTGCTAATCTCAGTGGTGCAGCCAAATATTATTCTGGTTAATCATTTGCTGCCTATGAGATGCTTCACTCCAATTGAGTTAATTTCTGCCTCCAGTTCCTGTCCTAAACTTGCACAAGTTTCCCATGGCTGGGGTATTTCACAGCCACTGGTGACTACAATTCAACAGAATACAAAGTCTCTTCTACACACCAAAATGCCTGAGACACAGGGAGGGGTGGGGAGCAGGGAAAAAGAGGCACCACATGAAAAGAACAGAGACAACGAAGTCTGCTTCAAACTAACAGATGTGTTTGAGGGGGATGGAGAGACACTGCAATACCAGTGAACACACAGCACTTCACTTCAGCAATCAGACAAGCAGCATCAGATAGCATTTGTTACAGGGAGGAAACCAAAGATACACTTGGCTGCGGGTTTTGACCACTTCACGTTGACTGCTAGCACACATTATATAAACAAACAGACTGATTTCCTCAAAGTGCTTGGAAACAGTTTGATTGCTTACCAAGTCATTTCCAGCAGAATTCCTCAAGAAAAGAATCCCATGGCATTTTGCATACATTATTTCAATAACAACAAACACAGATCATATACAGGTTTCCTGAAACAAGCTGCTTCTTTCAAGAGAAGGGCATCTGACACAAAACTTTCCTCAGAAAAAGCAGCCTCAGCACAGGCTAACAGCTAGTATCACAACCTGCTTGAATGTCATCTCCACTCTTTCATGCAAGAGGTATAAGCAGGTGTCCCTTTACTCCTACAGATACAATCCACTGAAAATTTCTAGAGATTATGCTCTTCTCATAGTACCTCACATTTTCATAGTCAGTTCAATTTCTGTTTCACTTTACAGTGAGACTTAATGGATGTACAATGTTTTCTATTAAAGCCACACAACAAAAGACTGCCACAGAATTTATCAAGACATAATCTCAGTCTTTGAAAACCAGAATGCAATAAGCAATTCACAAACCCAAGAAGGGTCACCATCAACAGTACGCCTACAGCCTTGCATGTGCTGCAACACCTCTGCAGGATGTCAAAGCCCTGTTTTCTCCCTCATTCTTGTACCATTTTTCTCATTTCTGTGGTTCAAATATGTAGTTGCCCAAATAACATCATGTCATAAAATTAAATAAAATCTAGAAAGAGCTGTTTTGAATGAACAGAACAATGCAGGCATACAATTGACATGACTGTGCAACACTTGGAAAGCTGTGCCTGTCATACTTCACATGCTGTTGAAACAGGATGCTCAGACAGCTTAGTGCTGGAGTGCTGGGTGACCTGTTGACATAGAAAACATCAAGTGAGCAGGTTTATTTTGTGTGAAGTGCTGAGATAACCAATTATCAATACTTTCTGGGTCACAGCTATGATAACAGCATACAATCACATGAAGTTTACTCACACTACAATAAAGCAATACATGTTTAGTTATTTACTCATTGTCAGGTTTGACAACATTTTAGTCTCTTCTAAGACAGGGGTGAAAAACAAACAGCCTCAACCAGATCTATTCAGGATGAATATTAGGGGGTAAAAAATAGGCCCTTATTTGCTGAAATTTGTAAAGATCAGATAAAGCTGTTGCACAGAATACCAAGATCACTGATTCTTAACAGGATCAGCACAGAACATTCTCTGCTTCCTGAAGCCACAGGATGAAAGATCTTTACTCTTGTCTCTTCCCCTGTCTCCACTGCCCTGCACAAATAATTGGGCACAGGCATTTGAAGGGTGTAAGAATGAGATTCTTCAACCAATTCCTGCGTTTATTCTCCTTTCTCTACTTGCCAACATCTGTACAAGACACAAGGCACCTTTACTTCAGCTGTGGTGCCCTCCAGCTTACTGTGGAAAAGAAGATTCCAGGCAATTCCAGCTCATTTTTAGATGACATGGGGAAGGCGATAGCTGCTGCAGGAACAAACATATTCTTTGAAAGCAATTCCTCACTCTGCAGAAAGAAAATATATTCTTCAAGGACCTCAGCCTTTGTTGTACAAGGGATGAGCAAGAGCTCTGTAATCCTTGCCTCTGCTATTAAACCTGGTGTCTTTGGAGAGAATCCAAAGAAGTTACCTGGTGGGTGATTTACATTCTGTCCTCAAACCATGACCCAATTTAATGTACTACCCAACTAATATGAAAATATGCAATATTAGCACTGCAGTGAAAAAGCATTGTAAAAAATTGAAGTGATTTAGAAGTCTCTCTGAGATTTCAGGAATTCATTGCTGGTTTGCAGAGGAAACCAGCAACTTCTGAGCACTGAATTTGCACATGTCCAAGTCTGCCCTCCTTGTGTCAGTTCCAGCTGTCTGACAGTGAGCAGCTTTTTACAAGAGTGACCACACTCTGGTCTAAACACAGGGGACAAGCCTGTGTTCTTGCCCAGTCTAAAACACATGTGAGTAGGGAGCAGCAAAGGGAAGACCACTAATTTTTAGAAATCTACAACAAAACTTCTGGTGAGATGGTAAAAAATCTGCATACAAATGTTAAATCATAACATATTTACTACAGACAAGAGACAACAGTCACCTGGACAAAGTGAAAGTTCATACAGAATGAGCACTGTAAGATGCTTAGTGTATCAGGGAAAAAAAGCCTTATTATAAATAAAATTATTTTAAATTATTTCTACACATCCTATGCACAATGCCTGGCAAGTAGTTTTGATTGCCCTAATTTCCGAGATGAGTATATGCAACTTTTTCTCTTTACTAGTTGGTCCTTACATTTTATCTTTACTAATTGCTCCCACTAGAAAGCAAATAGCTGTTCACATAGCTAAGTTAAACATATGATGATAAATTCTTAAGAATCAAACCAAATATTACTCCAACATATGTATTGTATTTCCTACTATTGTAAAAGAAAATGTATGCTTTATTTTGGGGGGGATGGGTTAGGAGTAAAATTAATACATTATGATCAAGAGCAAAACTTATTAGGATAAACAAAATTATTTCCTACCATTCCAAGATCTTAGTTCACTAAAAACAGCATACTTCTCATTTGAAGTAAATACTAGTGTAGTTATACAAAAAACACTTACTTTTTAAATAACCTCAGCAGACTGCAAACAGGGATTTTATAGCTAAGAGTAAAAAATTCAGTTTTCTGTTACAAATGTGACAAAATTGTGTTGTCAAATGAAGTCTCATAGATGCACTGGCATTAGAAAAACACATGTAAGACGTGTTCCTACTGAGAGCTTTAATACAAAATTCAAAGATCCACATCAATATTTGCAGAAGCAGAAGAAACTGAAAAAGATCCAGAAGCCCTGTCATAGGTTTATTTTGACCTTGGTTAACATTTTTCATAAAACATTAAATCATCACATTGATTGTGAAGAACATATAGGAGAAAATAAAAATACGTATTCTGGGCACATTGCTAGGAATACCAAAGGCCACCTAACCACCTGCAGCATAATTTCCTATTTTTGGCAGTTCATCGCTTTCAAAATGATAAAATTCCATGGCTGCAGACTTGGTCCTTGATATGTTCCTTGCAAAAAGCACCAGACAACTGTTTCTGAAACTCAAAAGAGATTCAGACAGTTTTGAGCAAATGTGTGCTCATTATCTCACAAAACTGGGAGTTCTGACACAAAAGCAGTTCTGAGAAAAAAACCCTGGCTTTTGTCATAGTGGTTGTACTAAGATTTAACAATTCATTAGCTTCCCCTGTGCCTATGTTTTATTGTAATGTTTCCAGGTTCCACTTTTTCTGTTGTAAAGGGTGGTTGTTAAGAAAGGAAACTACCGTTTAGGAAATGTGGGACAGTATTGTGAGGTTTTGTTGTTGCTTTGGGGGTTTTGACTGAGTTCTGGTGTTTGAGTTTTTTTTATTTTAAACTGCTTACACTATATTTACACACTTACTCAGGCCCTGCTTTGCACTGAGTGCAATTTCCTACAGCTCCTTAAACATAGAAAATAGCTGTTATTTTACTGTTCTGTACCATGAAGTAGGGAAAAGAACAAAGTCCATATATCCTCAAAAACTGCTCATGTCAGACAAGGGAAAACATCACACCAAGCACCTGTCTAGTCCTCCAGCTATGCACAGTCTGGAAGCCAGAGAAAGCTCTTGATTTAGAGCAGCTTTAGAATTTTCTATTTTAAAATAAATCACTGTCTAAAAACATACAGTAAAATTAATACTAAATTGGATTACTAAAGCATTGAATACTCCCACTGTTATTACATATAGAGAGATAAATATACTCTCACATACTCATCTTCCTGGTAGGAGGTAAAAATACATCAACCACTCCTGTAGCAGAGGCTTGCAAATGCCTGTGCTCTCCATTACCATGGCTGGTATTTATAAAGGTTCTCACAGGCCATTATACCAGATAAGCATGACTGCACGAGGAGGGTCAGTACCTCACCTAAAAACTCACCAGTCTCCGCATTCTGCTGTTAACTCAGCCTCCCCACCAGGTTTATTTGCATCTGGCAGCTCTCCAAGACATTTGAAACACGTTGGACCTCTTGTTGGCAGGCAGAAAACACCTTGCCCCCAACAGGACACTATTTTCCATCGGGGACTCAATGAGCAGGCATTCACAGCTTTTGTGTTCAGCCACTAATGCACATTAAACAATCTATTAGCACACCAAATTAATGAGGTACTGCAAAGTTTAAAGTCAACTAAGCGCTGTGCCTGTGCGCAGTTCCCTACAGCACATGTTGGCTCCGTTGTTTGTAACACATCCAGCACTCAGGCATTTGGAGCTCAGCCTAATTAGTTCACTGCAATTGAATCTCAACTCTAGCCTTGATTCAGCTGCAATGGAGGTTTTGAAAGAGGCCTATCTACACAGCCTTGCACGTTTTTCCCCTGGCACTTGAGGAGCCAGGGCAAGGAAGTGTGCCAGAATTGCCCAACCAACCATTTGACAGAGAGACAGAAATGTGAACACTGCACTTACTGGTTTTCTCAAGATCATTCATGTGCAACTTTTAAAGGTAGGATAATTATTTTCCTGGAGGAAAGCAAACATGAGAGAAGGACTTGAAATGTCATACTGGAAGGATGATAGGAAAAGAGAGAAGGCCTGTCCCAGGAAAGCCTGCCCAAATGGAAAAAATGCATAAGTTCTCTGTGTGCATTTCACAGTTTTTTATTTCTCCACTGCACACAACTTGTCTTCACTGATCAGTAGTGTTTGCCAGTTTACAGTCTTCTGCTTCCATTGGTTATTAGAAAACCTAAACATCAGTACAACCACAAAGTCTTTTTCTTCCCCACAGAACTTCCTTTACTCAATGATCTTTTTTTTTTCAAGTAGCCAACCATATTCAACCACGCATTTCAGAAGAGAAATTGAATTTTCCCAATTATTGCTAGAGGCACCTTCAAAAGTCATTTTATTTAGAAGATACCTAGCTTTTCACCTTCCTTCCCATTCAACAATCAAAACACATTTCCTTAATAATTTTCATACAGCAATCACTGAATGTGACAAATGATGTGAAGATGGTGGTTTCATCAAAGTGGCTCCTGGGTATTATTTACTATATTTACACTATTAATTTAGTGTTGGCATTGAGAGGATCCAGTTTCTCATGCTGATTTTCTTTCTGATGACAGTCAATTACTAAGTAAATGTGGGGAATTTTTTTAATTTTTTTTTTAAAGCCAATTATGCAGTTATTTGTATCTGCATTTCTTAACCTAAGAACTTCTGCTGTCCCACTGGGAGAGAGAAATGGGGACCCCTTCTGATCTCTAACTACACTGTCACTCAAGGACTTCATGTCACAAACTTGGATCAGTCTCAGTGACAAGACAGCCAGACAGCCCACAGCAAAAATGAAACTTCTGACAAGTTACAGATTGGGAAACAGGGCAAGGGTGGGAAGCTCTGCACTGGTCAACCCAAACACTATCTCAATCACGTAGGTCACAAAGGGGCACCTTCTCTCAGTGTTGTAGCAAAGGGGCTGCAGTGCAGCATGTGAGGAGGGAGCAGAAAAACCCTTAGGTCACACTTCGCCTCACCTGCATCCAAAAATCTGCCAAGAGCCTAAGCTTCAGTATCTGGCTGATCAGCAAACAGGGCTGCCCCTGCCCCTCCTAAACACTGCTGTATGTAGGGCAGGCAAATTATCTTCCCTCCTTTCTGGGAATACTTAAAATCGGTTTTCCAATCCCTTTTCTTCTCAGACAAAACTGTTACCAACTACCTTGATAGATACATAGTGTTAGGTTGCAAAGATGTCCACTCTACTGCAAATTGGCTTCAACTGAACTACCTCAGTCTTGACGAGACAAAAAAAAAAAGCTGGGTCCTCCTGCTATTGACAGCAGCAGAAAGAATATGACCACGATCAAGTCATATTTCTTTTTTTCCAGTTAGAAAAGCCATGCTTATCTTGGAGGATCTATGTCTCCATTTTAAAAACAGAACTAATAATCTGACAGTCTGATTTCAAGCCACAAAAATCTCTAAATATGAAAATGTTCACGTCAAAAACTCAGTACTTTGGTTTGCAACTCTTTTCAGTCTCAAAGAAAAGTCATCTGCGAGCATATGCGCATAGTAATTATTTTACGGATCTTTTTTCCTCAACAGTTTCCACAACAAGTATGAACCAGTAGGTTTGTAAGTATGCTTGCAGAACATCTGGAAACATGGCAAAAACAGGATTTTAAGTTGGAGTTATGCTTTTTTTCTCACAATGTAATGTATGTAAAGAGCGCTGTGTAAACACTGCATTGGCTTTAATAATTGATTACTGTGAGTCCTGATTCAGGCAGTTGGAATATTCTATCTACCCTCACTTCCTATCTTTGTGTGCACACACATGCAGCCATGCTTCTGAGAGCTTGCCTGTTTCCAGAGACCAGTTTTCCAAATCCCAACCACTGGCCAGTCCAAGCTTATGTAAACAACTTGGGATTTGAACAAACTCAATGACAATCATTGCTGATTAAACCAAACTTATACAAAGGCAAAGTAAATTGAACCAGGTACAGGCATGCAAAGATAAGATAGAAGCTGATTATCTTGCATGGCAACAAAGGAAAGCTGCCACAGTAGAACAAACCAATGGTCCATCAGTTCCCAAATTGTTCCTTCTGGTTACAGCTAACACTTCAAAGAACACAGGGAATCAACACTGCCAGAAGTCATTATTTGCCATACCAAGAACAAGAGAAATCAGTTCATAACTACAGTTCCTTTAGGCACATTTAAAGATGTTTACTTTAAAATTAAGAGGGTGGGAAGAAGCTCTTCCCTTGAGCACATAAATCTAAAATAATCCTTTTCAACATCTGACAACTTCACTTATTCTTTACAGTCATTTCCAACCCTGCGACAGTACCCAAGGATTTCAGCAGGCCACTATGAGGGCAGAATTCAAGTTTATTTTTCCACCTCTCCTCACAGAGGCTGAAAACTTGATTTGTTAAGGCTGCAGAACATTTCACCTCTCAAAGCTGCTCCCTTCAAGGTGCACTGCTATGCTAAGTGCGATAAGATGCCCTAGCCTGGAAGGTCACAGAGAACAGTGGCGCTCAGTCATTCCCTCACTCCGACAGCCAAGGAGGGTTTGGTGGCTCTGGCAGGACATTGCCATCCATACAGTCACACCACAGGGTAAGCTCTTGCTTGCAAAGTCCGAGTTTCCAAGCAACCACCACTTCTGTTTGCGGAAGCCATGCATGTAAATCCTCAGCCATCAAGCACAATTTACTTGCCCTGGTAAAATGAAGCATATATATAAAATATATGCTTCATCTATTTAAATGAAATTTATTACAAAATCAAACCAAGTCAAGTAGCTGAACTAAGAGGTTCTGTCATCTCCGCTAGTACTTTCAGGCAGGTTTTTGGAGTGGTAAATTAATATCTGATTACCCATTCCTCCTCTCCACAAGAGACTATTTCCCCAGGCTTCAAAAATCTAGTATAAACAAGACACAAGAATTTATTTCCTATTCTGCTCACTTGAGATGTTTCTCCTCTTTGGTCTGAGCAAATAAGAAAAATTCTTAGAAAAGACCTGTCTTGAATTAAAATTATTTAGTCAGAGACTGGGGTGTCAGATTACCCGGCAAGACTGAAAACATCAGCAAGAGAGAGAATATACATTTTGCACAGTGGAAAACAATAACACCTTTTGAAAGAAATTACTCAGAAAACAGGTCATTGGCCACACCTGTGCAAGACAACCAGATTCCATCCCTTAAATCAAGGGTCCATGAGGGCTGTGTTTTGCTGTTCTTTGCTGCTCACTAGAACACACAGCAATCAGAACAATATGAAACAAACATACCAACCTAGAATCTATGGATTAAAGCTTGGTGTTCAACTTCTCCTTCCTATACATTTAACATAAAACTGAGGAAAATCAATCCTGAGTATCAGTTCTTAGCTATTAGTATTCTACATACCACTGACTAAGATTCCTGAGCAGGAAAAGGGTGTGACAGGCAATCAGTAGATGTAGCTCTTATCGCTCGATAAACAGTGCTTTAACAACCAGACAGAGATACAGGTCCAGAGCAAGTTACATGGACTATTCCAGGAGTTGTTTCTAACTGTAATAATTCCAGCATATAATCAAGAGCATGGTCGCACACTCCACCCCATGCAGAAAACAGAGAATTAAGCCTCCAGTGCTTGTTGCTCCCATCACTGGGCTAGAGCTTGGCCAGGGCTCTCTTCTCAGCTTAGGTCTTTATGCCTTGATTTAACACCACTCCCGTTTCATTTCCTTCCCCTCTAAACACTGAGGACAGCGACTGAGACCTCCCAGGCAGCTGCAAGCCCCCAGAATAAAGCAGGAAGCAGACAGCAGAGGGAGTCAAAAAGACAACAGGCAAGTGAGTTCAGTTTCTTAAACTTGTTTGGGCAGGAGAGCCAAACACCAGAGTCCTTGCACACTCCAAGGTAAAAAGCAGCTTAGCATTCTATGAATGACTGTCTGCATGCTGACAATAGAGCAATCAAGTACTTCCTCCAGTGGGAAAGAAGCACATGCACGCTTCTGTGTGTGTCTTAAGACTCCAAGTCCTTCCCAGCTCTGGGGCTCACCCCTTGTAACCAAGGGATGGTTGGTTGCAGGTCCCGTGCCTTCTCCCGAGCAGATGCTGACACACAACAGCTCCTCTGAATCAGACAAATCTGCCTTGCCAGTTAATTTCAGTGACAAAGTCCTGCCCTGTGGCAGCTACTCCTCTGCCAATACTCAGCACCTGGCTGGCAGGGATTCTACTCCAAACACAGCATTCCTTGGCGCAGCAGAAAGTTGTTTTGGGAGCTCAGAAAGAGAGCTGGAGAAGTATGGACCGAAGATCAGTAACTTAAACCATCATTTAAGGGGCACAAAAGCTCATGCCCCACAAAAAGAAGAAGAAAGTGAGATGGCTGAGAATAGTAAAGCCTCAATTCCCTCTGCTGGTGGGAATCAGAGTGAGACTGCTGAAATGGTACTTGCAGACTGCCTTGGGTGTCAGTACCCTCTTCTGTCTCTTCAGTGCCCTAAGGAATTTGAACAATGCTTAGTAAGAGGCTTGAGAATATTTACTGCCACTGTCATTCCTCATTGCGTCAAGAGAGTTCTGGAAAGAGGGGAGATGCTGCAGCTAACGCTTACACCATGGGTGTGTGTTGTGGGGAGAGACAGCCAATGACTTACACATATTACAAAATGTTACTTCTTGCACAGGTAGGATTAATCCACATTGCTAACACTTGCAAAAAAAAAAAAAAATTAAAATTCCAGCTAGAACGTGAAGTAGACACAGCAATAAAACCTTGGTTTTTGTTTTTCAGAGTTTTCGTAGACTCACTGTTAAGATTTAGAGAAGATTACTTAAGCTATTGAACACAGTTCACTGCCCCTTCTATACGTAATTTGAGACACCTGAAAGGTCAGAAACCATAAGAGATGGCTGCCTAAAACTCCTTTTTAGGGAAGAAAAAAAAAAAGGAGCTCCAATTCCTGAAAGTGTTTTACATTGTTCAACCACAACTATTAGACAGTTCATAATTATGGCTGTTACTCGTTTTCTCATCTGATGGCATTATCATACCACTAAAGAGAATGGAGCCCACAATTATCTCAGCAGTTGCACACAGTCATCCCCCAATTACATACACTCAGAGTTCAGCTGTTTCCCCTCCACTAAAATAAAGTTGGTACCACTTAACCTGACGACCTAAACACTCCAGAATGCTCAAGTATGGAATAGAAGCACAAAATCCTGAAGTGACCTCAGATAACAGCTACTTAGAAATAGAATTTAAAATCAGAATACAACAATGAAATCATAAAAACTGACTTTGGTGTCTTTCCTCTTAGGATTTTGACCACAAAATGGATATATGTGCACATATATGTTTGTGCATGAATACAGTAAACACACACCACATTCCTATATGACCTTCTTACCTACATTTAACACATGCCAATTGCCCAAGGGTCACGCAAGCCTTCAGCAACACGTCGATTGAAAGGCACTGATTTCTCACTGATGCACTTGTTGAGACACTTGTGCACCACAGACCTACCACCACTTGCTGGCTTGGGTTTGACAATGCACTCTACAGACAGCATTACAGACAAAGCAATTTTCCACTTGCCCACGGTTACACAACACCCTCTAAACACAATCTCCTTCCAGTGGTAATAGGTAGCCCATGGAGTTAGAGCCAGGGGCAATAAAAGGGGCGAGGAAAAGGAGCATCACCTGTTTCCCATCCTCCCCTGACACGGCTGCATCACTGACAATTGAGAGCACCTGTTCAATTAGAAACCGCTGCTGTGCAGTGAGCATCGGCATCACACAGATGCCACTGCATGAAGACAGGAGTCATGAATCAAAAATTAATAAAGAATGGATGACTATTTCATTTCCACGTTCAGTATGAACAATTTATTTCAACTCCCCAGGTAGCCTTATGAAGAAAATTGCCTGAAACCAGCTCCTGCTCTATCTGATAAGTACACCTTAGGGCTCCTGACCTGAGATACAGCATTTCTGTTCACTAAAAAGGGAAACTTTCCCCCGGAAGGTGACTTTTGCTTTACTTCACACCCGCGGGGAGAAAAAAAAAAACCCTAAAAAACAAACCCAAAACGCAAACCACCCACAGCCCAAAAGACCGCATCTGCACGACGTTCAAGCCCAGAGCACCGGGTTGGTCTGGAAGGCTCCGCGCTTGAGGTACCACCGGGGCTGCCGCTCTGCCGCCTCCGGGGAGACGGCGAGCTCCGAGCCCGGGGCAGCAGCTCCTCCGGCTGCGGGTGAGGGCGGCCCCGGAGCGCCGGCACCGCCGGGGCAGGGCTCCAGCGGCGGTAACGGGAGCGCGGAGCAGGTGCCCGGCGGCAGCGCGGCGGTACTCACACGGTGAAGTGGTACACGAAGCACTTCCATCCCGTGGGCCGCTCCAAGAAGTTGTAGACCCTGCCCTGGACGCTGCTGCGGCTCAGCAGGGGTTTGCGGAGGCTGTAGATGGAGACGCGGGGGTCCAGGCTGACGGGGGGCCGCGGGCAGTCGGCGCTCACCACCACCACCTCGCTCCGCAGGCGCGGCGCCCGCTCCCGCTCCCGCTCCCGGTCCCGCTCGGGGCCGCATCCCGCGGGCGCCTGCCCGCCCTGCGCGCCCGGCAGCGGGGCGTAGTGCGCGTTCGGGGCGCTCTCCGCCAGCTCCAGCGCCGACGCCTTCTTGCCGGGTGTCATGCTGCCTCTCCTGGGCAGCGACAGCCGGCCCAGGCTGCGGCTCTTGG